>CM076574.1:126515138-127115138 GCA_034641835.2 Pinus albicaulis | reverse complement strand
GTATTATGACACCTATGTAATGATAGGGGTAGTGTTTCCTTCCTTTTAGAAGAGATGGAGTTGGTGCCTCTCTTTCTATATATACCATTTGTAAATACAATTTCTAGGTTGGATATTGGTCTACTTGAAGACTGGATATAATAAAGAAAGGCCTTTTTACTTCATGTTGGAGGTTTTTGTGACTCAAGAACCGTCTAATGTATGGTGTGTCTGATTTCTTTGTTAATTTATTCTAATTATGAGTTGCAGCAACTAGTAAGGTGTGAGTGAGAACTATTAAAGGATTTGATAGTAAATTATCTTCTTTCAACTTTCTGCAAATCATATATGTGTTGTAGAACATGTTATTGGATATTTCATAAAGGATTTTTACGATGCTTTATACATGCAATCTAATTTTTGAATGTTTTTTACTTTGCATAATTTTTTTTGTGTAAAGAGCCATCATTATAGCTGTGTGACTGATTTAGGACATGAATATTTCCTAGAATAGGTACTAACTATCCATCTTCTTCATTTTCTACACTCTGCTCCCTATACTACCAATTTACCCATACAATTTATACTTGCCACAACTTTCCAAATGAATGAAAGTCTTAAAGAACATAAAAATCATTTCAAAATATTTGAGAATCCATCCCACCACTCAAAATCCTTTAAAATTTGAAATGAAATATGATGTGTAAGGCTTACTCCTTTTGTAGTCAAGGAGTGACTCCTTGTGCTAACAAGCATGTCATAAGTTTTTAGCTCATCATATGTCCATGCAAATATGTCTCAACACCACTTGAATAAGTGGATGAAGGCTTTCCACTCTTCTGGTGTACAAAAAGTATCGATATTAACATATTTCAGATCCTTCTCCATTCCCAAATTAATATGCTCATGTGACAACATGGAACATGTTGAGATTCAACAAGATGGTGAGCTTAGTGAAAAGAGTCGCCTTCACTAAGTGGGCCCACAGGCTATTTTTGGCGCAAGTCTATTTTTAGACATCGTGATCATATTTCAGAAGTTGCAGGATTCTATTTGTGGATGGTTGATCAAGTTGCAAAAATAGATGAAATTATATTTTTAGAATATTGGGTGAAGTATATTTATAGATCTTCGATCTAAAAATAGAAGTGTTGATTATTGTTAGCTCTTAATAATAATTCGACAATAAACAACAACTTATTCTCTTAGAGCACTTAATTTTAGTGTACAGATTTGGAAAATCAGTGGGCTGAAGGAATTACGCAATTCCTAGGGTTTACTGGTGGTTCATGCATGGAGGAATCAGTTAGAACTAAAGTGGCAAAGTTATGACAGAGTTGGAAGAGTAGTTCATGGAGTTGTTATTCAGTTTAACTCAGTTAATGGAGTTAAACTCAGTTGAGCTAGTTGTATCTAGTCTAACTGAATGATACACTAGTGAGAGTGGAGTGAATTAATTAGTTAATTAATTAAAAAATGATTACTCATTAATCAACTGAACAATACATCAGTTAACTACAATGCATGTCAGTTCTAGTGGAGACCTAGTGGAGAGATAAATGAAAGGGCAAGATGGACTATCTGTTGTGACTATATTTATGAATTGATTGCACCACACACACATTACAGTTTCCAGTGAGGATTGTGCAGCCAAGGCAAGGGTAATTCAAATTCATTCAGAGCTATTCTTCAGTAGGGATTCACAGTGGAGGCAGGCTAGCAGGTGGCAAGAAATTGGTGCATGGATTTGCAGATTTATTCTGATTAGTGTGTGACGATTGATTGTACTGAGAGCTCGATGTACTAAGCTTTGTATGAGATTTTTACATGATCTCCATGATACATAATATATGATAGTTGGGGTTTTTAGCTTTAGGATTCCCTTTAAACAACTGTGTTATATGCAATTGTTTTTATTGCTTCATGTGTTTGCAATTGATTTTAATTTCTGCAAAATATTAACAGTGGAAGGATTTTGTATTTAGCAAGAACATAAAATATTTTTAGATCAGGAGAATCTGGATATATACATGCATCTTGTATATAATTTCTACATGGTATTGGAGCAGTGTTAATTCTTGAAGATTGCAATTGTGAATAATTGTTGAGTTTGTGCTGGTGGACAATTCAAATTTGCTACAGAAAATTCTTGGCGCAGAAATTGAGTATACATTGAAATGTCTTTCAATGGGTTGCGATTGGAGTATGCCCTTGATGGGAGCTCAAATTACATAGCCTGGAAGGATAGGATGGAGGCAGTGCCAGAGGATAATGGACTGAAGGAGTTCATCAATAGCGATTTTCCTAAGCTGGGATCTAGCGATGTTCCTAAGCTGGGATCTAGCGATGTTGCATTACTTGACGCATGGCAAAAGAAGATAGCAAAGATAAGAAGAATTATGTTGGAAGGTGTGAAGGACCATATTGTGTCCAGCCTTCACGGGAAAGCCACTCCATTCTTAATGTGGAAGGTTTTGATAGATTTGTTCCAAAGAAACAACGACCAGAGGAAGTTGGTGCTGAAAGACAAGCTCAGAAAAATAAAAAAGGAGAAGGGCGACAATATTCCAAAATATCTCACGAAGTTTGTCCACTATAGAGATGAACTGGGAAGTGTGGGGATTAGTTTTGATGATGAAGACTTGGTGAGCTTAGCTCTCCTTGGGCTTCTGAAGAGTTGGAATAGCTACGAAGACTCTGTCAATGGATGGGAGAAATTTCCGAGATGCGAGCGACTTTGGTCGGATCTTGTGCAGGAGGAGATAAGACGGGGTACCAGGGATGGCTCTTTATCGAAGAATGAAGATGAATATAATTGTGCTTTGGCTTCCAAAGAAAGGAAAGGGAAGGGGAAGAAATTTCATTCAAAATCCGAAGTTAAAGGCAAGAAGCAGAATTTGTCCAAGGTGAAGTGTTTTCACTGTCATGAACATGGGAATTTTTCCCCTAACTGCCCACAGAAGAAGAATAACAATAAGGCTGTTGGAGCTGGAGCGGGAGAGGCCTTAGCCTCACAATTTGAACTTGATTACTCTTTGATCGCATGCTTGGTTTCAAGCTGTATGGGATCGGTGTGGTATCTTGATAGTGGTGCGTCTTTCCATATGACAGGAGACAAGGAGTTGTTTAGTGACTTGGAGGAGAAGGACCTCCAGATGCATATAGATATGGGCGACGATGGTAAATATAGCGTGACCGGCATTGGGACTATTACCTTTGAGAGGGAGTTTGTTAATCCATTCTGGTTGAAGGATGTTATGCATGTTCCAGGTCTGAAGAAGAACTTGGTCTCAGTCGCAATGTTGGAAGACAAAGGTTGTGATGTTGTTTTCAGTGAGGGAAAAGCCTTCCTTCGACATAAAACAATGGGTCAAACCAAGAGGATAGGGATTTGAGTTAAGAATATCTACAAGCTGGAGGTAGATGGTTGCGCTGCAATGATGGGCAAAGCAGAAGAAGTGGTGAGCCAGGATGAGGGCGAATTATGGCACAGGATATTGGGCCATCTTCACCATGACATTTTGAATATTTTGCAGTAGATTTCTACTGGAATTCCCAAGGGTTCTCTTGTGCAGTCAGATCAATGTAAGGGATGTACTATGGGTAATTTTTTGAAGACCACCTTTCACGAGCAGGAGAACCGTGCTTTGGTGATCCTGGAGAGAATTCACATAGATATGTGTGGACCTTTCTCGGTTGCTTCAACAACAAAACACGAGTATTATGTTATATTTTTTGATGACTATTCTTGTAGATGCTGGATATTATTCATGCAGAAGAAGAGCGAAACATTCTTAAAGTTCTGTGAGTTCAAAGAATTGGTGGAGAAGGAGTCGGGGAAGCAAGTGAAAGCTCTATAGAGCGATAATGGTGGTGAATACATCTCGGGTGAATTCAAAGACTTCTGTAACAAAGAAGGAATTCGAAGAGAACTCATAGAGCCTCATAAACCATAGCAAAATGGGGTCATGGAGAGGAAGAAAAAAACAATCGTGGGTGCTGCATGAGAAATGCTGCATGAACAGGGCTTGTCGATGCACTTGTGGGCGGAAGCATGCAACACTGTGGTTTATGTGCAAAACCATTGTCCTTATAGAGTACTTGGCATGAGTACACACGAAGAATATTTTACTGGTAAGAAGCCTGATATTTCTCATTTGAATATTTTTGGCTCATCTGTTTACATTCATGTGACAAAGGACGCTAGGAAGAAGCTGGAGCCGACTGCAGAAGTTGGGATATTTGCGAGGTACACAGAAACACCCCCTAATTATCGTGTGTATTTTCCAGACAGTCGGATGATTGTGGCGTGATGGGATATAAAATTCAATGAGGTGAAAGCCTTGAAGTTGTCGCTTTAGAGGGAGCTACACTTGCATGCAAAGGAGGAACTTCTTGTTCCCAAAGATGAGCCTCTAGATGTGGATCAGCCACAGGAGGAGATTCATGGAGTGGAGGAGTCCACTCATGCAGAACCAAACATCAGACAAGGTAGAAAGCGTACCACAGACGCTGAGAGACTGAGGGTTGATGTGTCACAGAATGTCGGAGTCCCTACATCACAGCACAGACAGAGACAATTGCCTGATCGATTTACTGGATACATGGCTCTTATGAGCAAGTGTATCGTGACAGAGCCATATTATTTTGAAGAAGCAGTGAAGGAGCCCACATGGGTAGATGCCATGGTGGAGGAGTATGAATCCATTGTTAGAAATAGTGCTTGGGAGATTGTTCCAAGGCCGATGGGTAAATCAGTTGTAGGATCAAGATGGATCTACAAGGTAAAGCAAGTTGCTGTTGGGAGTGTCGAGAAGTATAAGGCAAGATTTGTTGCCTAGGGCTTCTCACAAATCAAGGGGATTGATTATGAAGAAACATTTGCACCTGTCGCACGATATTCTTCCATAAGGACCATCCTTGCTCTCTCATCGTAGATGGGTTGGCACATTCATCAGATGGATGGGAAGACTGCGTTCTTTAATGGGATCACTGAGGAAGAGGTGTACATTGAGCAACCTAAAGGATTTGAGATCTTCAGCAATGAGTCACATGTGTGCAGACTCAGAAGAGTGTTGTATGGGTTGAAGCAAGCACCACGTGCTTGGTACACTCGGATTGACAGCTATTTCACAGGACTTGGCTTCACCAATAGTGAGGCGGATGCAAAACTGTACCAAATTGTGGTGGAGGGTAAAATTTTAACTATTTTTCTTTATGTTGATGATTTAATACTAATGGGTGATGAGTAGTTGATACACTCATGGAAGGCAGATCTTGCAAAGGAGTTTGAGATGAAGGATTTGGGCCTCCTTCATTATTTCCTTGGATTGGAAATATGGTAGGGGGAAGGTGAACTATTTGTGTCTCAAGGAAAGTATGTCTGGGAGATACTGTAGAAGTTTCACATGCAAGGTTGCAAGCCTATCGATACTCCTCTTCCAGGAAATTGGAGGAATTAAGAGGATGCTACATCGGCAAAGGTAGTGGATGCCATTGTTTATCGACAGTTTTTGGGTTTGCTCATGTATTTAGTTAATACAAGATTAGACATATGTTATGCGGTGAACCAGCTTTCACAAGTGATGGTTAAGCCTACCAAGCTCTTTTGGAAGGCAGGCAAGCATGTCCTAAGGTATCTCAGGGGCACATCTGAGTATGGTTTATGGTACAGACAGACAGATGAGGTGAAGTTGCATGGCATCACGGATGCAGATTGGGTAGGCATCCCAACAAACAGAAAGAGCACATCAGTAGGGATTTTAAATATCATATCTATGGTAGTTTCTTGGTACAACAGGAAACAAAGATCCATGGCACTCAATTCAGCTGAAGTAGAATACATGGAAGCAAGTCAAGTTGCATGTGAGGCTATCTGGATGGGGAAGATCCTGGTCGGTTTGTTTGGTTCACATTTAGATCCTACAGTGATACATTGTGATAATCAGAGTTGCATTAAACTCTTGATTAATCCTGTGTTTTATGATAGATCTAAACATATTGATATCTGGTATCATCATATCAGAGATTGTGTGCAGCAGAAGATCATGTTGCTTTAGTACATTCCTATGAAAGATCAGGATGCAGATATTCTGACGAAGGTGCTCACCAGGAGAAAATTCGAATACCATAGAGGCAGGATCAGGGTGAAGGATATCCCTATCTTGTTGAGAGGGAGTGTTGAGATTCAACAAGATGATGAGCTTAGTGAAAAGAGTCGCCTTCACTAAGTGGGCCTGCAGGCTATTTTTGGTGCAAGTTAGACTATGTCTATTTTTAGACATGGTGATCATATTTCAGAAGTTGCAGGATGCTATTTGTGGATGGTTGATCAAGTTGGAAAAATAGATGAAATTCTATTTTTAGAATATTGGGTGAAGTCTATTTATAGATCGTCAATCTAAAATTATAAGTGTCGATTATTATTAGCTCTTAATAATAATCCGAAAATAAACATCAACTTATTCTCTTGGAGCACTTAATTTCAGTGTACAGATTTGGAAAATCAGTGGGCTAAAGTAATTACGCAATTCCTAGGGTTTACTAGTGGTTCATGCATTGAGGACTCAGTTAGAACTGAAGTGGCAAAGTTATGCCAGAGTTGGAAGAGTAGTTCATGGAGTTTTTATTCAGTTTAACTCAGTTAATGGAGTTAAACTCAATTGAGCTAATTGTATCTAGTCTAACTGAATGATACACTAGTGAGAATGGAGTGAATTAATTAGTTAATTAATTCAAAAATAATAACTCATTAATCAACTGAACAATACAACAATTAACTACAGTGCATGTCAGTTCCAGTGGAGACCCAGTGGAGAGATAGGTGAAAGGGCAATATGGACTATCTGTTGTGACTATAGTGATGCATTGATTGCACCACACACACATTGGATTTTCCAATGAGGATTGCGCAGTCAAGTCAAGGGTAATTCGAATTCATTAAGAGCTATTCTTTAGCAGGGATTGCACAACGGAGGCAAGCTAGCAGGTGGCAAGAAATTGGTGCATGGATTTGCAAATTTCTTCTGATTAGAGTGTGACGATTGATTGTACTGAGAGCTTGATGTACTAAGCTTTGTATGAGATTGTTATATGATATCCATGATACATAATATATGATAGTTTGGGTTTTTATCTTCAGGCTTTCCCGTTAAACAACTGTGTTATGTGCGATTGTTTTTATTGCTTCATGTGTTTGCAATTGATTTTAATTTCTGCAAAAGATTAACAGTGGAAGGATTATGTATTTAGCAAGAAGATAAAATATTGTTAGATCAGGAGAATCTGGATATATATATGCATCTTGTATATAATTTCATCAGAACTATGAGTTTTGGCATTTGTGGGTCCTCAGAAGCAATTCTGGAGGCCATATAACATTTCCAAAGATACAACACCCTTGGGGATGAACTTTCCTTTATTATTACTAGATGCATCCTACTATGCTTCTTCATTCTTTTCCTCGTCGATCAGTGCATCTTTGAATACATCAACGCTTGCCATGAAATGAAGTATTTTTTGATCATCAGAAAAAATGTGTAAAATTGTGGCATTTTGAGGGATGGATTGTTTATAAATAATTTGAACAAAAAATACATCCCTTAGTGGTGACAACCTAGCATTAGCGTTGGCTAATTCATCCACAACTGCATTTTGTATTCTAGGAACAAAAATAATATTGAAAGCTTGGAAATATGAAATTAAACAACATACCTCTTGTTGATAAGTCTTTAGATGAGGTGAAATAAAATGAATGGTATTGCATACCTTTCGTACCACTATTTATGAATCACCAACTACTTTTAAGGACATAACATTGAGGTCAATGAATCTTTGTAAGCCCAAAACGAGTGCCTCATACTCAACAGTGTTGTTTGTGAACTTGAACTCCAAGCTACTTGAGATTAGGTATTTTCTCTACAGTAGGTGTACTTAAATGAAACCAAATCCATGTCCTTCTTGTTTTTTGAACCATAAAAGTAAAGAGTCCACAAATCATAGGTACAATGGTTGTGAACCACACTAGTACTAGTACTAATATTGCTATTTAGCTATACATAAGTCATTTTCACCCATTGGACTACGAAGGAGCTCCAACTGCGCTTGTGGTGGGACTGGGGATGGATGTGCAAGATAACACCCCAGTTGTGTCTCAAGGAAGAAATTTCTGAACAAAATTTTTTCCAAGGCCATTGGTTCATTATGTCCATTCAAGGGAGTCACATTCTGTTTCATGTATTTTTTTGAGTCTACTCAAATTTGGTTGTTTTTGACCTTATACGGAAGCCATAGGTGGGACCAGTTTGTAGCAAAGTATCCTTGTAGCTTGCTTGACAAATCCCTACTTAACAAGAGTCCATACACTTCCAGTATGTCCGTAACCACTATGTTTATGCATTGGTGAACTCCTACATCATATGATAAATAGATGATCACATATCTGAGTTCATTAACCGCGTGGACAAGAGTCATGTCCAGCTGAATAAACTATGCATTATTTTTACTCCATGTTGTGTTTATTTTATTTGCGATGGATAATGGAATTACATTTACCGATGCGCCAAAATTGACCAAGAAGTTGTGTGCATTAAAATTGAAAATTTTGAAAGTTAAGAGAAAGTGAGGGCAGCGAGTGTTGACTTCTAATGATAAAACATGAAGTATTGATTCGAGACAGTTAGAATACATACCTGACCCCTTGTTTGAAGGGGCAATATTACCTGCGGGGGAGTGTCCAAGTGATCGTTGTTAGAGTCAGTTTATCAGTGATAAAAAATAACTCTTTTGAGAGATTTCCATCAGGTCATTAGTCAATTTCTTTATTTTTCAATTAGTATTCAAAAATAATTTTGGTCATTGAACAAGTCCTATCCTGATATGCTGCTCCTTCACATCATTTAATCACCATTTATAGGTCTAAAGTTAGGTCACTCCATCTCACATAGGTCAAGTATAGGGTCAAAAATGCACGTAAAAAAAATCTCCAATTTTTCCACTAAACCTAAGGCAATGAAACCTCCATTTCATTCTTAAAATCTAGTTGAAGGTGCAAGTTGGTTTTTACAGTTCAAAGTAAAATCTGCATATCATAAGAATTTCCTATTTTGTTGCTGCATTCGAGAAGAAATGAAGAGATTTGCTAGAGAAAATTGTTTTCAAAATCTCATGTTTATCAAAGTTTTATTCTTCAAAAATTCAAAAATTCACCTTCGAGACCATAGGATTTAATCTTATGTGTTATTACCCACTACTCATGTGACACGTCGCATACCCCTACTCATCAATCATCCATGTCACATCGTATTCATTGTACCCATACCCCACCATTCATTTAACTCTGTTGTATGCTAACTGCCCCCCATCTCACTAATCATCCATCGCATCCCAATCACATCCGACGATCCACATGAAACTTCGCCCCCCCCTCATCATTCAAAACTTAACGTTGGTGGGGGGGGGGGGGGGTGGTCTGAAAAGGGTGGTTTTAAAACCCGACCCCACCGATACGTGTCAAAAGCATACAATTTCGCACCCCCCGCATGAAACCACTTACCACTAGTGTACCCCTCCAAAATCCTGCTTACCCACCAGTTGAAACAACTGCTCCACCCGCCTTTCATATCATGCCACATGGTTATGTTGTTTTCCAATCAAATTAATTCCCACCTTTCCATAACCGTTAGTGAATTAAATTTAATTGCTAACTGTTAGGATAATGTACCCGCGCCCTTTTCAAACAAGAATTAAACCAATTGTCCATAAATTCATCACTAAACACCTGTTTTGAACTTTGATTCATCTATTCGCTCTTCTTTGCACAGGATTATAAATTCGTAGTTATCACCAGAATTCCAGAAATCAACCTTACCATTGTTTAAATCTCTCCTTTGCAAATGTTGATATTCTTCTAATATGAAGATATTTTCCTTAGTCTCGGCCTCTGTTTTGCATCATAAATTCTTTCTTTCGCCATTTCAAACATAGCCAATCATGCCTCCAAAGAAAAAAGGACTATAAGGACCTGTAAGTATGCTATTACACCTTCCAATTGACTTTAATCACATACCATTAGCAGAAAGAGACCATAATATCCATGAAACCCTTTGCGAACTTGAGTTATTTGAATTATATTGCTAGTTAGAGGATAAATTCTTAGATAAATCTGATGATATAGGATTGTGGGATTCCAACCATCCATATTATATCTTTCCTCATACCCATAGTGCTCTATAATTTTTTAGAAGATGCAAAGCCTGGTATATGCCCAACCAAAGAGCTATTATCGCTCCTACAGGAGAGATTTTAGTGACCATCACTGCCCAAACTATTGAATAAATGATGCAAGCCCTAACCACAGAGAATGCCACACCATTTTCCAAAGAAGCACTGCTTGAAATATATTAGAAGTTAGATTTTGCAAAAAAAGCTCAAAATATTGTGCTATTTATGACTGAAAATGATCCATTACTATAATATTCCTACATTAGCATGCAGCTAATAGGAATATTAATTTTTTATTTTTGCACCTAGTAGATGAATAAATGGGGGAGGAGACCCATACTTAACTAAAATCAACGTAAAAACCCTTTTGGTGTGGAAGGGGATCATTGTAGTAGCTAGATTTCACACCCTCATGTGTGAAAAGGGGCTTTTTGCTTGTGGACAAAGTCAAGTTTGACCAAGTCAACATCATGCATGAAGAGAAGTGGATCATCAATGTAAATAGCTCAATGTGAACAAGGATTAGCTTAAACAAACATATGAGAGCTAGCTTGAAGACACTTGGGTGTGAAAGGGGATGAAGCAGGTTGAAGAGGTCAACTTTGACCAAATCAAACAGCGTGATTTAGGAGGAGGGCCTTCATGGAGACACAACGCAATTTTGGAGGGAGATTGATCATGTGCATGTGGAAAACCTAATAGGTGGGACCGAAGGTGAGGAGCCTCACATAGCTTATAAGGAAGGGGATGGCAGCCATTTGAGGTTAGCTTGATGATTATTGATTTTGGTCTGCATGACTATTTGGCATCCTCTTGCTTTTTAGCAGAGTTGCAGTGTTATTTAGCACAAGGCATTCCTGTTTAGGAATTCCTTCTCTTACCTTGAGAGGCCTCTTGGAGGAGTATTGCACTTCAATTTTCCACATTTATGCTTGAGGCCAAGCATCCTCCTTCAGCTACAGTGCAGTTTCTATTTAGAGCTGGGTTGTGTTGTAGGGTGTTGCAGTGGAAGCACCACAACACCACTTCCAGAGTTTGTATTTCAGAGGAGGAAGCCTTTCTTTCTCTGGGAGATCAGTGAGGGAGTATCTGAGCTTCATTTCATATCTTGGCATGTGGCCAATGTAATTTTCATCCTCTATAGCACAGTTCCTTGCAGGAACTGCGTCATTTTTTTGAGCTTTGCAGTTTTAGGGTCAAGACCCTTGATCTTAAGCTTGTCCTTTGGGGAAAGGTCCAACCCTTCTCCTAGGAAGATTGTATAAAGCCTCTTCTTATATTTTCTGTACATTTTAGCTACATATATACATTTGTAGTATAACTACACTTTCCAAATCTAGATTTGCAGATCTGTCATTTTATACTTGTACTTTCATGAAGCCCTTGCCGGGTTATTCTCATTTTTTATAAAAAGGAAGAGATCTACATTTTTCTCAGCCATTGGATGAATGTAAGCTCCATATCTACTATTTCTCATTATTTTCTACATAAAACCTCATAGAAATAACACTGTTCTATGCTGCTTCAGTACTTTCTATTAGCAAAAGTCATGGGGTTTCAGCTTACTTGAGCTGTATTGGTTTGGGGAGACCTGTTTAGCTTGGCTAGAGGCATTTGTTTTTGCTCCAATTTTGTATGTGAGATTTATATTTTATATTCTAAGGGATCTAAGTCCCATTTCTCACAGTTATAATGTAATTTATTGAAGACATCCTTTTTATGGCCCTATTTGCTGCATTTCCCCAAAATTTGGGATCATAAAAGGTGTAACACGTTTCTGATGTAACAATAATTGATATATTTGTGTTTCTTAACACATTTCATGAGTTAATATATTTCTTCTGCGCTACAACATTGTGTTTACATATTGTTGCAGTCCCATTATTGGGCATTTTCCAGCCATACTAAGTGTGAGTGGCCTGTTTACCTCACCTAGTTTGATTGGTTTCTGATTTTCTCTTGGATTCGGTCTTATATTATCAGATATAAGGGATACAAGGGATGATCTTGTTTTCTATAGCACACATTCCTGAAAAATGCATTTTTCAGGCATGTCTTGCTAGCAGTCCCAATTTGGGTATATTACAGTGGTATCAGAGTAAGATCTTTGGCTCAGCATGTGAGTTCCAACTATCAGAAGGAGTGAGATCACAATGATGGAGAGGATGAGTTTTCTCTCATCACTTTTCAGATCCAGAAAGAACCTCTCCCAGGAGGTTAAGTAGATGAAGGAGAAGAGATGCCAAGAAACTCCCAGAGGGTTTCAAGAAGAGGAAGAACCATGCACTTCCTATTCTCATGAAGAAGAAGACAAGAAGCATGGAATACACTTAGATCCTTCAAGGAGACTCTAGCTTTCCCACAGTTCATTCAACTGAAGGAACAGAGGAGACCCTGCAACAAGGGAGAAATCAAGGGAAATAGGTTTCTATTGTCCAATTTTGATGGGACATCTGTAGCAAAGGCTTGGATAATAAGACTTGAAGCATTCTTACTACTACATCCAGTGCTAGAAAGAGAAGCAATAGAAATTGCAGCGCTACACATGAAAGGAAAAGCAAGCACTTGGTGGTTCAGTCACATAAGTCATGCAAGAGTATCTACTCTTGTAGATTTCACTCAGAGCGTGATCAAGAGATTTTATGAAGAACAATCAGAGAGGGAGGAGCCCTCACCACCTCTTGAGGAGACTTATATCAACACTGTCACAACCTTGGAGGAGCAGCCTTCAACATCGGCAGTTGAGGGATCCAACAAAGTAGAAGAAGGAACTGTTGAAGCCATACAAGTTGTTCCCAAAGCCCAACAACATATAATTTAATTTCCACTTTCTATTATTGCAACAAATATTTTAAAGGATTTTGGAAATATGTTGTTTCGTGACCCAGGATCATCACTTAATTCTAATCTAGAGCAGCAAGGTTGCACTGCGCTGTCCAAGAGTAGAAGTGAAGAAATAAGGACCCATTCCTCATGGGAGCATTCAGATGTCAGCTTCATTAAGGAAGCATGGAGGAAGAGATGACAAAGGGTAGACATCTTGAGATGAGAAACATATTCTCCTCTCTAGATGACACTTTCTCAATGAGCATGCCACAACTCAAAGAGAGACTTCTACTTGCAGCAGATCTAAGGCCTCATTGGTTTTGGAAGGCCATGCATGAGGAGGAGGTCTCATCAAGAGATCCCACTGGAGGTGCACTTCAGCATTTCATGAAGTGAAAAGTTCTTAAAATATTTGAAGAGGTTGGTGTCCTACAATGGGAGGATACCAAGAACTTGCAGAATGAGATCCATCACCCACATTGGGATGAGTGGATGGCAGTATGGAGCAAGAGGTTTCCAAACCCCTTGCAGATCTATGATACAGGCCAACAAGAAGCATGGTTGCGTTGGTTGCTTTTGGGTGAGTATGGTTACTACCCAAAAATTTCTATTTCCTTATCTCATGCCTTAAGTCTCAATGATTGGATGCATAAGAAGAAGGCATGGTTGTTGTGGTTGTTAAGAAGAGAGTTTGGACATCACATGAAAAATCTTATGTCCATGTATTCACCTTTGTTTGAGGTATGTCTCATGTATTCACATGCATTTTTGTTTGAGATGTATCTCGTGTATGTACCTTGGTTTGGGAGTAATGATAACTCCCACATGATGTATAAGGGAGCTTGTTTGTACTATGTTGATGAGACGTCTCATATGTTCATCATTGTATTATTTCTCCATGATTTTCATTTTGATAATGCAAGAAGGGAACAAGAGTCCTTGTTTCTATGGTTATTGTTGGGAGAGTATGGGTTGGAATTTCTCCATACCCATCATAATATTTCCAGAAAGGGGAATGGCTCATTCAAAGTGCAAAGAGGCTACCCTTCAGCATTGGAGGACAAGCATAGGCTTCCACATAGGAGGAATAGCTTCTCACATAGCAGCATGTTGGTGGATGGCTTTGGCATGTGGAATGTCAAAGAGAGAATTAATGGAGTGACAAGAGCCTTAACACTAAGGCCAACAACGCTGTCACTAGAGAGTATGTTCTTATTGATGGAGTGTCCCAAGGGGAGTATGCATCCTACCTTTTTGCAGATTTTTATGAGGAGATTCTCATGGGAGGACTCATCCATGGACCTCACTTTCAGTTTACTCATTATGCATGGTAAGAGATACATTTCTGTACTTACTGATTGCTCCATTGAGTATCTGTATCTTTTCACCATTTATGGACAGTGCATTGCTCCACATAAGAGCAAGATTATTCTTGGGTTACATGGTCACTTTAGTACCAATATTTATAATGATGATAACCCATCTCCTCATAACTTGGGACACATATATAATTTTTTTGATTGTGCTCAACTGATATATATTGCTGATTACTACTACATAGTAGATGAGAAAACTTGTGCAACTAGTAATTCATTGAGAAACAACTTGCCACATGACGTTCTCAAGTAGCAGTTGGGAAAAATGCGATGTATCCACTTGATAAACCATTGGTATCATGTAACCTTCCACATTTTTCTGATTTGGATGCCAAATGGTGATGATTTGAATGGGATGATTTGGGCCAGCATGATTCATGACATGGGAGAAAGGATCCTTGGAGATCTAATCTTCTTCTTGCCACTTGAGGGAAACCTTATTGCAGCCCAAGGACATCATATGCTCTACACTTTTCATAAGTGGAGAGGAAGATAGCATGGGGTAGGCCATCTTGTCTACCATGTTCAGTAATTCAGCCCACCCACATTGCAGGAGCTAAAGGTGGAGGAGATCTTTTATGAGTTTCCATGTTGGAGGGTGACTCATTGTGTATGGATAATAGCTTGGGGGTGGAGGTTTTACATGGGAATGATGGTTCCCAAACAAATTTTAGACTCCATGCCTTGGGAGGAAACTTTTCAGTTCTATCCTTGCAGTTTCTTGAGGACAAGCAACATTTGGGAGGGGAGGACTGTAATATTCCTACATTAGCATGCAGCTTATAGGAATATTAATTTTTGATTTTTGCACCTATTAGATGAATAAATGGGGGAGGAGACCCATACTTAACTAAAATAAGCTTAAAAAACCTTTTGGTGTGAAAGGGGATCATTGTAGTAGCTAGATTTCACACCCTCATGTGTGAAAAGGGGCTTTTAGCTTGTGGACAAAGTCAAGTTTGACCAAGTTAATAACATGCATGAAGAGAAGTGGATCATCAATGCAAATAGCTCAATGTGAACAAGGATCAGCTTAAACAAACATATGAGAGATAGCTTGAAGACACTTGGGTGTGAAAGGGGATGAAGCAGGTTGAAGAGGTCAAATTTGACCAAATCAAACATTGTGATTTTGGAGGAGGGACTTCATGGAGACACAACACAGTTTTGGAGGGAGATTGATCATGTGCATGTGGAAACCCTAATAGGTGGGACGAGGACCCTCACATAGCTTATAAGGAAGGGGATGGTATCCATTTGAGGTTAGCTCTATGATTATTGATTTTGTTCTGCATGACTATTTGGCATCCTCTTGTTGTTTAGCAGAGTTGCAATGTTGTTTAGCATAAGGAATTCATGTTTATGAATTCCTTCTCCTACCTTGAGAGGCCTCTTGGAGGAGTATTGCACTTCAATTTTCCACATTAAGGCTTGAGGCCAAGCATCCTCCTTTAGCTACAACGTATTTTCTGTTGAGAGCTAGGTTGTGTTGCAGGGTGTTGCAGTGGAAGCACCACAACACCACTTCTAGAGCTTGTATTTTAGAGGAGGAAGCCTTTATTTCTCTGGGAGATCAGTGAGGGAGTCTTTGAGCTTCATTTCAGATCTTGGCATGTGGCCAATGTAATTTTCATCCTCTATAGCATAGTCCCTTGCAGGAACTGCGTCATTTTTCAGAGCATTGCAGTTTCAGGGTCAAGACCCTTGATCTTGAGCTTGTCCTTTGGGGAAAGGGCCAACCCTTCTCCTAGGAAGATTGTATAAAGCCTCTTCTTCTATTTTTCTGTACATTTCAACTAAATATATATAGAGCTGTAGTATAACTACGTTTTCCAAATCTAGATCTGCAGATCTGTCATTTTATACTTGTACTTTCATGAAGCCCTTGCCGGGTTATTCTCATTTTGTATAAAAAGGAAAATATCTCCATTTTTCTCAGCCATTGGATGAATTTAAACTCCATATCTACTATTTCTCATTATTTTATGGATAAAACCTCATAGAAATAACGTTTTTATATTCTTCAATACTTTCTGTTAGCAAAAGTCATGGGGTTTGGGCTTATTTGAGCTGTATTGGTTTGGGGAGACCTGTTTAGCTTGGCTAGAGGCATTTTTTTTTGCTCCAATTCTATATGTGAGATGTATATTATATATTCTAAGGGATCTAAGTCCCATTTCTCACATTTATAGCATAATTTACTTAATACAACCTTTTTATGGCCATATTTTCTACATTTCCCCAACATTTGGGATCATAAAAGGTGTAACAGGTTGTTGTTGTAACACTAATTGATAGATTTGTGTTTCTTAACACATTTCATGAGATAATATCTTGCTACTTCTACAAAATTGTGTTTATATATTGTTGCAGTCCCATTATTGGGCATTTTCCAGCCAAACTAAGTGTGAGAGGCCTGTTTACCTCACCTAGTTTCATCGGTTTCTGATTTCCTCTTGGATTCACATCTTATATTATCAAATATAAGGGATACAAGGGCTGATATTTTTTTTTGTAGCACACATTCCTGAAAAATTCATTTTTCAGGCATGTCTTGCTAGCAGTCCCAATTTGGGGATATTACAATTACCCAAGAAAAACCCTCCATTTCCATCATCCATTTTCCTTGAAAGATAAAAAAAAATCATCACAATTATTTCCTATCTTCTTGGTTATTATTCATACCAATGGGTAGATGAAGTCATGATAGGAATCATGTTTATTTTCTCCACAGATTCCAAACCCTCCATCATTTTCAATTTCAGTCAATTCATTGTAGATTCTATCTATGAGCATTTGGTTAAATTCCCAACTGAAGAGGTCTTTAAATATGGCTCTGTGTTAGTTTATTTGTTCTTATATTCTTAGGGAGACAAATTTAAGTTTTCCTTACAGAAATTGGATGAATAAGGAAATCAACAATCAATTATTTTCTGGACTTCATTAGTGATGAAGGAACAAAAAGAGTATTCACATAAACAGTTTGTGGAATTGTTTCTTCATCCAACACTCAGTTTACTCAATATCACTATAGAGCCCAGGATCAGTGAAGAAATCAGAAAGGTATTGTAGCTGTCAGATCAAGCCAGAACAGGGGATTAGTATCTTTATCAGAACTACACAGAACTTAGATTCTATGGATGTGATCTTACCCCTAACAAGTTGCCAAAATTTCTCCCAATGAGGATTTTTGCATTAGAGTACATCAGAAAAATGATTAATGATGATGAAGTGCATTTTGTATCTGCTAAAAATAAATCACAATTCAAAATCAAAACATAGATAGGACCTTTTATCTATAATAGCAGGACAACAAGGGAGGAAGCAGATAAATTGTTGAAAGAGATGCAGTTTAGCCTCAGTTTCACATGGTCTTATGATCCAGTTGGTGTCATTTCTAAACTAAGGGTAGAGAATAAATCTACACCATATTTTCATATGCCTATACTAGAGATTGAGAAATATACGAATCAGATTGAATGGACTGAGGGTACTTTAGAGGAGGCTGAAGAACAAACACTGTCTACATCAACATTCCAGACTCTTGTTGCACATGAGAGAGTAAGGAAAAGGATCATAGAAGATCAATCATCTCCAATGAAGGATTCATCCAGTAAAGAGTTTAAAATTCATTACAGAAAGAAGATAAAGCTCAACCCAAAAGTAATTATCATTACTGAAGAGACACCTCCTTCCACACAGGCAGGTGATCAAAATACTTCTAAGCCTACTACTTCAGCAGTTTCTCAAGATCAACAGAAACTCATTTAAACTAGTACAGTTGTTACAGTGGAAAAGGAGAAAACTATATTTGACATCTTCAAGGAGATAAAGTTGAAGAATGAAATGTTAAATACCAACACATACAATCAATTTTGGAAACAAACTCTCAGCTCTCAGAGCAGGTTGCCCTCATATTTTGATTCAGAAAAGGGAAAAATGCAGTTTTCTTTTCTTCAAGCACAAATTCCATAGCCAAAGTCATAAGCAGGTTACAAAAGGACTGCATTTGAGTTTGATACTAAGGAGATACATCCAATAGATCAAATGAAGTTACACAAGAAAACTGGTGAGATGATTTCATCCACTCTCACTAACATTGCTATGAGTTTGTCAAAATTGCAAGTTTCGTTGGCTAATGTACAATATGAGTTGAAAATGGAGAAATTTTCTTCATTTGCAAAGGACACAAGAATCAAAACTCTGGAAGACTTGGTGATCAAAATGGGATATGATCCTTCCAATGTCAATGCAATATAATAAATCATCAAAAAGAAAAATGATGACATAGAATCATTGAGGAAGAAATTGAAGATTCCAGCTACAGAAGATCCTCTAGCAAAGGACATTGAAGAGAGTGAATCCCATAAGATAGAAATGATGAAGTTGATTATGGAGTAGAATGCTCAAATAAAACATATGGAATCAGAGTTAGAAAAAACAATAAAGGAAAAGGAAATAGCAAAAAAAACATCTAAAGTTTCTTTAGAAGAAGTGCCCATTGCAGTCATCCCTATAGCCATACCTTCTACATCAAGTACTGCAGATGGGGCTGAGTAGCTCACTAAAGCAGTTTAGAATACGTCCATTCAAGAAGAGGAAATAAATGAATTACAGGATTAGATAAAATTTTTGCAATATCAGGAATCTACAGGTGACAATCCACATGCAACTAAAGCATAGAGAGCTAAGAAGCTAATTGAGAGGTTGCAGAAAGAGAAAAAGGAATCAGCTATTGGAAATACTTTGGGCCAAGTAAAAGAAATAATCTGGGCAGACATAACATAATCTATTAGTATTAAATTTGGCCAAGTATACAAATTATATTTGAACAAAAGGAGTCGATCCAGAAAGCAAATGAGGTCATTGCAATAATCAAAGCACAACTAGGAGACAAGCCTGCTACAACAAAAAATATTATTAAAATTTTGAATTCAAAGAAAAGGTATGACCTAGATGAATTGGGCATAGATGATATGACATAAAAAATCTTGCAAGTAAAGAAGGTGCTCACAAAGAAGAATTTAATTCTTCAGCTTGAAGAAAAATGTGACAGTTTGGAGATCACAATTCAAATATTTTTCAGTAGAATAGAGCCTCTGGCACAAAAAGGAATGCCCTCTCTATTTGTAATACATGATAAATTAATGACCAAAGAATATTATGGAAAAAGACTTCAAGAAATTTCCAGGGATACTGCCAAATTTTCAAATATCAAGGGCACAATGACAAGAAGGGTACTATTGGGAACATTGAGCAGTGACATTTATATTTAGTATGAGATAAAAAAAAAATTTCTGCTGAGGCCCACTTTTGCTAAATACACTGAAGCATATGAAGTTTACCATAAGGTAATAAAATTGGCCATCCCTGATGAAGAGCACTAGGAAAAATTGTGTGAATATCAAGAGTAAGTGGTGAAAGAAGAAAAGTCAACTTTTGCCAGACCATCAGTCAATTGAAAGCCAACACAACCCATAATTCTCTCTTTTCAACAACTTTTTTAAGTTGGAATAGCGCCAACACAACAAAATCGACTTTATTTCCATGTTGCAGTTAGAGTTTAGTTTGGAAATAAAGCGTTATCTGTTATGATAGCCTTTAATGGAATCTATTGTAAGTTTTATTTCTATGAAGACTTCACTTTATGAAGTATTATTGTTGTAGAATCGAGTTTTTGAGACTCTGTGTATTACTGTGGACCTATTATTAATGGAATCAAATAATTTGCAGCAAATATTCTAGGATTCATGTGGTATTTCTTTTGAGCACTATGATTTTCTCTCTGTTATTTCATTTCCATTTCAGTTTCTATGTTAAAATCTTATCAGTTTACAAACAAAGATCAGTTATATGTTCTGTTTATTAATATTTCTAAAAAAATTATCTTTTCTTCTCATGAATGAATTCAGTGAAATCCTCATTCAAACCCCTGCCTTTTTATACCACTATACACAAATGAAAAATTAATTGTGCTCAAATAGTTTTCCTATCTTGTCTCACTCCGTTCTCTGCAATTCAGTCTTTGAAATCAATTTTAGTTTCAGTAATCGTTATTTTTATCTAGCAAACAAATTATTAAACAAATTTCAAAAAATATTAACTCATATCTAGCCTAATATCTGGTACTCAGCCTAAAATTGAATATTTTTAAAAGTGACATAGAGAGAGCCCTCTCTAGTTTGGTAGGGCTAGGTAACTAGCTAAAAGTTGGTTTGTGGTTACCTTTCTTCACTCCTATTTTCAGCCTAGAAAGTTGGGGATACTAATAACACTGGTAAAAGAATGTCACACTGGCTCATGATATTTGTTAACTGAAACACTGAAATTCTCGCATGAGCCTTCCTCATGTCTTCAAATTTGTTATAGTCCACAACGGGAAGGAAAACCAAAGTGTCTAGGGAGGCAGCTTGACTTGTTACTTCCGAAGTGATGATATTAACTTTATTGTTTGTGGAAGTGGTTTTTCCTGAGACCACTTTCCAGAACTTGCTCTGAGTGTTTTGCACTGAGTTGTCTGGCAGAATAAATTTCCTTAACAAGGCTTCTTTGAGTTTCTACTTCATCAAATATGTTGTAGTAGTCAGCCCTTGGCTTCTCAAGTTGTAACTACTGGTCTACTTCTGGGCTGGGGGGTAACTCAGAGCCTATTTCTCGGATGTGCTCTTTTGGGTTGTAAGTACGAAGTTGAACATGTTTACTATGTGCCCAACACTTCGAGTCTCATTAGGTGTAGCATCTTGTTCCTTCTCTTCTTCTGGCTTGGATGTCGCATAAATGCATAGCAATAGAACTTATGGCTTGATTCCATTGTGGGCACATTTTCTTAGAATTATCTTGATGATATGAACAATATTCAGTCATGCCCAAATTGTCACAGTTCAATGCTATATTTGAAATTTGCGCAAATTTTTCTGGTTGATTAGTGATGCTACCTGAATTTGTAGTCCTTTTGAGTAGGTTTAATTGAGGATGATTTTTATTGATAGTGGTCTCACTTGACCTTTTTTTAAGTCCTACCAACTCATTTGAAAGGTTCTTCACCATGCGGGTCAATTTTTCAAGATCAGACGATTCCTTTTCTTTGGCCTTATTTACTGAGGCTTGAGACCTTTTACTTGTATCTTTGGAGTCCTTTATTCGTTAATCATCTAAGATGACTCCAATTGCGTGCAAGTATTTGTAAACCATGATTGATTCTTCAATTTTTTTTGAAAGTAATGGTTTCAAAGTCCACTTCATGAACTGCACAATGCTTGTTGGCAAGGCAAAAGTGTAGTAGTCCTTTGTAATGGAGTCATGAGGTTTTGTGTCTTTCGGAAATCTGTTCAAGACAGGATTGAACCTCTGATTGAAATCTTTCACCTTTTATTTTGGCTCCATTTTTAGGCTACCTAAATCTTTCAACAACATGGCAAGGGTCTTATCATCAAAAAAATTATCAAGAAACATTTATGAAAGCCCCTCTAATTCTAGGTGGAGTTTTAGGGAAGACAATGGTACCATACAACTGCTCTACTATCCAAGGTACATGGAAAATTTCTGCATGCAACATCATCATAACGTACCTCAAGTTTTTGTAGATGTAAGTAGAAGATGTCAAAGTGGTATTCCGCTTTTGCTAGTTTTTTCAGGGCCATACTTCGTTAAGATATTTTCTAGGTGCCTTGGAATTTTATGCAACACACCCAGAAGTGCAAGTGGGCCCTGATTCATCCAATCTAGATCTTGGTTTTCCATGTCTTATTCTTTTTCCTCCTCCTCTTTTTTGTATGAATCTGATAACTCTTTTTCTTCATCGTCATTTCCTAACCCGTGGATAGTTATGTCTCAAAGTAGTGGGTTATCTCCTTCACCACCACTGAAAAATGGAGGTTCTTCTGTGTTCTCCAGATATACCACTAACTCTTCGAGGGTGGAAAGAACCACATCTTCCAAGGTGGTTACCAATACTCCTGTAGAGGTGGTATTTTTCTTCTTTGGAGAATATGGAAGACTAGATACTCTTGGGATCAATTCCACTGCTTTTGCGAACTAACATATTATGCGACGGATAACCCAAATTTGATTGTATGAGATTTCACAAGTTCACGTGGGATGTGTTTTAGAAGAGTCACCAACTTTAGGAGCATGAGAAGGGGAGGTGGAGTGTATGTTTTTTCCTTGTTCAGAAGATGTAATGTTGGGGTCAGTTGGTTTATAAGCCATAAAAAAATTGGCTGCCCTCCTTCAAGTGCCAAAATTTTTGACAGTGCTAGACTTGCCAACATTCAGGGGATCTCCCTAATATGAAGTACCAATACACTATTTGGTGTAGGAGTCCCATCTGGAAAAAAATGCTTGGTTTACTTATTATTAAATATATGCCTTGGCTCTTGCTGTCAGCAAGAGAGAGTGATGCAAATGTACTTTCACAAAGCAAGGGTGGTGTGCCTAGTGAGTGTCCAATTGTAGGTGTGTCAAGGTTCTTATACTACAAAGGGGAAGAGAAATAAAAGTGAGTCTGTAAGAGAGAGTTAATAGTACCACCTAGGAAGAGACACACATGAAACGAAGGATTCTGCTTAACATCTAGGGAGATAGTTCACAAGGGATGCGATGGTCATTACACACAACAACTTGAGAAAGCTTTGTCTAATATCCTATGGAAGAGTACACAAGGATGGGACAATTTTCAAAAGTTATGCACAAAAAAATACAAGAAATATTTGTCTAATATCCTGCGGAATAGTCCACAAGGATGGGACAACAATTACAACCATTACAACACATTCTCAACAAGATAAGCACTAAAATAACCGAGATAGTTCAACTATCTTAGTACATGTGAAATGAAAACATGAGGTACAAACATCCACATAATAGTCTTACAAAAAATCATAAGTGTTGGACACCTAATCGTCAATAGGTAGGTGTGGAAGCCGAACAGTTCTAAAGGAGTCCAAGTGACCTTGGAATGCAGAATCCAAGGGTCACACCTAATGTACTATAAAATAAAATCTATGGTTAATACTAAAAAATAACATGCTTATATTTCTATCTATGTGTGTTTAGTTTGTCCTTATTTGTGGTTACCATGCGTGTGTTTAACATGGTATTAGAGCAGGTTCCTTCCTACCCTACTCAAGTTTGAACCACTAGTTTGTGGTGCAATGATTTTGGGCGCCTCTCTACATTTGTGCAGAATTGTCCTTGCCTGGTCTCTAGTAACATTTTTTGTGCCAAAATTTTTGTGAGTGTTATGGGTCATGTACAATATTCTAACACTTCCAACCTAACACACCTGAAAATTTTACATCGGCCTTTTTGTGCATGTTGTGAACCTGTGCTCTCCTTCTTGTTGGTTTTGTCCCTTTTTGGGTATTTGTAAGAGTAGAGACTTGTCATATGAGCCTATTTTCCGTTATGGCTCTACCATTTTATGTCCATAGTAAAGTATCTTCCATTCTTCACCTATCTCTCCGCGCCTTGCTTCCTGCTTTCAACAATAACGTTGGAAATTTCGTTGTCATTACACTCTTTTGTTTGAAATAGCCCCGTTAGTTTTGAGCTAAATTTGAGCTAGTTTTTTCTGCGTACAGTTCCAAATAACTAAATGAACAACCACACCTCTCGATCTATTCTCCTATGCATAAATTTTGTTTTGTGTGGCTCATTCACATATTGAATCAACCACTTGCCCCTTTCTTTGCAATTGGCGTTGAAAGTGGCATCCCACGCCTCCGGGCTGGTCTCCACTATCGTTGCGTAGGTAGAGTCAATGATCCCTGCATTATTGACTACTATTTGAACTCCATCGACAATTTCCTCCACCTTGTCTAACAACCGGGCCACATCCTAGAGCTTGAGACATTGGCTCTGACGGCAATGGCCGCCATGTGACCACGGGATGAGTTGATAGCAGAGGCGATATGTTCTGTTTTGTCTGCATTGTTGAGGTAGTTGACCACAAAATTGGCCCCATCGGCGGAGGTTAATTCATGTTCTTACACAACACAGAACCACCCACGCAGGCTCTGCTCTCCTCAACTCAACGCGAAGTCTCGTCTTGTCGCTGTGGGTGCTCCTCCATGTGTCGTCCTCCAGTGAACAATCAAACAGGAGCTTGTTCGAAAGGGCATCAATTCAAATCCTGCTCTTGGAAACAATGTGTCTTTTGGCTACTTATTGAAGATACGAATGAAGCAATGTAAGGCCTGACATTTGGGCAGAGGGTTATAGCACCTAGGCAATATTTATTGAAGTAAGAACTTCCATATTACTTCTATAATTCTGCCTATTTTTCCATGTTCACCTCTTCAACTTCCTCCTTGTATTTTTGTTGTGTACGCTGGATGTTGCATTGCTGGATGCTGGATTATGTGTTGAATGTAGTGCATTTAAATGCGTTGAACTACAATGCCATTCTGTTATATTGAACTACAGTTTCATTATGTAAAGAGGACGAGTTCCCTTCTTATTCCGCTGGTCGAATCTTGAGAATAGAAGTCTTATTTTTGGAAAAGAGATAAGGTTTAATTCTGGTTCCTAATGGTTCAAGTTCTGCCTTAAAGGAAATCTAATCTCCTTCTTGTATCAACGCATCTATTTGCTACAATCTAGACTTGGTTCTCTGAGATTAGAGGACAAACCACATTAGTCCTATCATGGGAAGAATCACCTTAGTTCTGAGTCAAGTTTCTGGCTGAAGGGACCATATTCAATCACTGTTGAGAGCCATAAAAAATTTCGAGTGTGAAGTTGAACTTACCTCACCAAGGGATCGATTTTATGAAGTGATTTATTGGCTGGAAATTGTCTTCAGTTTGGGCGTGTTGTGACTCTCTTCCTGGGCGTGTTATGGACCAATACCTCATTAACCAATACCTCATTTACGTTTTACTGGTATGCACATTGTTTACCATATGCGTTTGAAGTTTCCTTGGACCTGTATATTGTGCGGTGTACGGTGGTGAAACTGGACTGTGGTGAAGGTTGTTTTTGCTATTTATTGATTAAATCCAGCTACATATTGGACTTGGACTTGACTTGGAAATATCAAATTCAAATCCCCTTGAGGCATTTGTGGAATATTGAATTGTATTTTGAGTGTGGATTAATCGGTGTTGTCTCAAAACATAAATATTATATACCTTGTTAAAGCATTCATTGTAGTTGAAATATTGTTTTTTCCTAGCAAAATCAATTGTATATGAGTTGAGACCTAAAGTTGGTATTTTCCTCATTAGTGTTTGCTAAGGGTGGAGCTACAAGAAAATTTTAAGGTTTTAAATGGATCAAATTGATAATTTATTAGATTTATTGAGAAATTTAATCATGCTTACTGTTGAAAGCAAATTTAAAGTCAACAAAGACACTATCTTTGATATTCATACTTGCTTGCATCATGCACAAGAGAAGATTGATTTTTTGTAGCTTGAATCTGAGCTATAGCAAGAATAATTACAACATTGGAGTCATCATTCTGAACTTGTTCTTGTTTAGAACATTGAGACAGACTCCCATCAGCAACAAGAAATTTCAGATGTAGTACCCATTTTAAGAGAAGATTTGCAAAAAGAAGAAAAAATCTAGCCTGCACTTCCCAAGCCCATCATCAGACCTTGGGAAAAACTTGTCCACAACAAGCACAAAACTAGTCTTGGATATGAAAATGAATTGTCCTTTCATATTCCAGACTACTCCAAGCCCATCAAATTTCAGAGTGCCAGATTTCTTCATGATAGTGCACCTACAGCTGTTCCAGATCCTGCTCCTCTTCCAAAGTAGCAATAACAAATTGAAAAATTCCAACACTGTGATTGAGTTGGCTATATGAAAGATCATTGTTTCGATATTAACCCATGTAAGAACTATGGGCGGCACACCCATTCTTCACACAGATGCTTTAGAAACAAGCCTCCTGCAAGAATAAATATTCATCTTGGATGGATCATTTCTTGGCAATGGGCATAAAAAACCAAGAAGATGTTTAAGTCACATGTTAGAACTTGTTTTAGAATATTGAACAATATTGCAATTGAGTTTTCACCATCATCTCACCTTGTACCTGACAGTGGGGAAATGGTGGTCATATACAAGCTTCAAATCCACATTAGGCGAGCCTGAGCCACAACCTGTCATTCCAGATTCAAAGTTGTAGTCAAAGACACAGATGCCCATGAGCATGCCTTTGGTTTGTGGACAGCCTTAAACCATCCATGTGAAGTTGATATTATTCCTCTTCAAATAATTCGGGACACTTCCTATAGCATGAGACTTCAACTTCTTGCTAGCTTTGGTAGAGTTCCGAGAAATGCATCAAGCATTCTAGAGATGGTGGTCATCCTTAAACCATCATAGGTTGTAGACCTCCCTTCTTCTAGGTTGAAGGTATCCCTCTTCAAATATGAGGGACAGTTCCTCTAGCAGAAGCCCTCATCTTCTTGATAGATTTGGAAGAGTTCCGGGAACTGCAATAAGCGTTGCATTCCAGTTTTGGTGCTCATCCTTAAACCACCTCTTTATTCCAACATTTCAGAGAGCTGATTCAGCCTAAGTGCTGCCATGCATACTTTGCAGATTTGTATTACAACTCTCTTCATGGACTCACACATACCTCTTTGGATTAAGGGGGGGAATGTTGGACACCTAATCCTCAACAGGTAGGTGTGGAAGCCAAAGAATCATAAAGGAGTCCAAGTGAGCTTGGAATTCAGAATCCAAGGGTCACACCTAATGTACTATAAAATCACATCTATGGTTAATAGTAAAAAATTACACGCTTATCGTTAGGTCTATGTGTGTTTAGTTTCTCCTTATTTGTGGTTACCATGCATGTGTTTAACAATAAGAAATGTATGAAGAACGTTTTGGCCTTGATAGGCTTATGTTATTATGTAATATTTCCAAGACACATATATACAATGAACATCACTAGCTCCAATAGTGGAGCGTTGGAGCCGCTCCTTGCTCCACAAAATAACTAAATATTCTCTCTATTGCTTTGCTGGTGGAGCTAAGGTGAAAATTTCTTTGATCATACAATGAGGGAGTATATACAACCAAGGGTGACTCTTTGACTACCCTCATGACTATTTGAATTCTCATGAATTTTCAGCTTAAAGGACTCTTTACATTCATGTGTGTCCTTTGGACTTCCACTTTATAATACAATTTATTACAATGGACATGATATACAATAGTGATGTGGCAACATGACCACTCGTGACATGACATGACATCACACTACTAATGTGGTCTGCTTGATGACATGGCAATGTGATCAAAGTCTGTCAGCTACCGGATTTACCCATGATCTTTTACTTTTGTGATGTTGTTAGAATTGCATTTTAAAAGATCATAAAAGAAGACATATGCATGTTGTAAAGAAGAAGAAAGAAGACAACCATAAAAAACATAAGAACACATGACATTGATAATGGAGTTTGTCCAATTTGGAATATGTCTCCGGGCCCGGTGTTAAGATGGGGTAGGTCGCTTCATATAGTGTTGGAAATGGTAATGATGTACACGGACAATGTTCTCTATCATACAAGGATATGTGCCCTCAACATGAGTGGATTTTATATCCATGATACATTACACTACAAGAAATCTCAATCACAATGTACCTCCTATCAGCATGACATAATCTCACATGAAGCAAAAACAAAGATCCTGCAATGTGCATCAAGCAAGGATCTAGAAATCATAATACACCTCACGGAAACTGATAAAAGAGGCACATGATCAAAACTGCATATACCTCGACCCCTGAAGTTTTCTGAAGAAGTGGATGCTTAGCGATTGGATTTGACTGCACCATTGAATTTGTGGCGTCGAGGGGCATACAATTGATTGCCCACACTAGCAAAACTAACACTGTCATTCCAATCTAGAAAATGACCGAAAAATTGGAAGCTCTTCTATTGAAACGAACATTGGCATCAGATTCATGTCACTGAGAGGTGTAAAATTGACATAAAGTTTGTTGAATTTTGACTCCTACAACTTCGGGGCCTCAAGGAATCTTTTTGATGCCCTCAAGAGTCCCTAAGATTCTGTTTTGATGGGAATCTACAAAACTGCTGCTTAGATGTCCATTCTGACTTTGCCATCACGTTCCCTACGAAATTTTGGTTAAAATGATTGTAAAATTCATATCATTCTGACAAAATGAAAATTTACGTCCCCACGGAATATTTCAGGCATCAAGGAATAATATCTATAAAATATTCTTCGCCTCGAAAATTGTGCCCACACATGGTTCTGCTTTGCTATTCCGTTGGTCCATCTCCCCTTCCGTGCAAATGAAATTTTGGTTTTTATATGTTTTGGTGGGCAGATTTTACAAAGTGCGCCCACTTGGCGCAATGGTAAACATAGGAAACTGTTAAGGAGAGGTCGGGAGATCAAATCCCGCCCTCCCCAAAATTCCGCGAATATTTTTGGACCGCTGTTGAGTTTTTTTTGGGTTTGAATTTTGTTTGGTGTTTATTATGTTGGGCCGCCCGTGGATCGGGCTGGCCTACATGGCTGGGCAGGTTTGATTCCCGCCGACCCATTTTAATATGGTGCCACATTATGTGTGTGTGGGGCGGGGTCCCTGGTTAGTTGTGCCCCAACCCTATTTTTTTATATGGTGAGCGGGGTTTCGGGGGTGACAACCTGCACCCCATAACTTTTGGTATATGGTCGTTGGGGGGTGGCGGGGTTGGTGGCCCACCAACCCATTTAATATATATATATATATATATATATATTTTTTTTTTTTTTTTTTTTTTGAAACAAACTGTGCATTTTTAATTTAACAAAAATAAGGGTTATTGGGTTATTTAACATGGCCACAATTTCACCTGTTTTCGGGAGCTAAATTCCCTCCCTGATGATGGTGTATTTGTGGGAAAATTAAACTTGGCGTAGTGCCTAGCTTTGACCAAAAATTTTAATTTCTCTAACTTCTCCATACGGGCTTGGATTGGAGATCCGTTCACACCATTGGAATCAAGGTGGCGAGTACTTCAATCTGAACCTGGTTTGAGAGAAATTCACCCACTTTGAATTTTGAAAATTTTCAAGCCCTCTTGGTCTCTTGAGGTTGTCTAGAGCCACCTAGATCAATCATCCCCACTGAGGAGCTTTTGGTCCACTAAAAGCATGAAAACAATCTGCAGCTTCTTTGTACCTCGTCTTCACCACAACTATCTTGAAAGGTCACCCTTCATCTTCCTTCACCTTTGTCCTTCAGAGCCATATGCGATGAGTTGACACCGACATCCTCTGCAAACATAGAGTATAATATTTAAAAATTACATGCTTAATTGTATGACCAACTATGACCCAAGCATCCCATACTTTCCATGAGTTTATAAGACATACTCATTGGTCAAACTTACATTAGAATGGAATCAATACCCTAGCTATCAATACAAGGCAAAAACATCATTGTTGCTTAACAGGTGATGGAAAACACATCATCACTTTTACATTTTAAATTGCAATACATGATTGGAAAAAATAAGGCCATGACACACTACCACACCTAGAAAAACCATCTCTCACTTATCAAAGTGAATGGGTCATCTCTCTGTGGCGCATTTGCTTGTTGAATAGTTGTTTCAATTGATTCATGTATGGACACTATGTCCTTGAGACAATACTTTGGATGGAGCCTCCAACACGTGGCTCTTTGATGGCCACTTCTGTCGCAATAACTACAATGAGTCTTCTTCCTCCATACCTGCTTTACCTTCTTCTTTTCTTGTTGCGGAGAAGGAATTTCACGCCTCATCCTCTTTCATGCTGCCATTATTTCCCACACTCAGCAAATACATGGTTATGTAATCCACAAAACTACATGTTTTTCGATGCCATGATCTATGTTCATTGTTAGCGACATGCTTGTAATCAAAATGAACATTAGAATACCAAGACTTGTTATACCTTTCTTGTTGGTCTATAGTGGAATCATGGTGATAAGATCTTGCCACAACTATTTCTCTACAATGTGTGTTGTCATAAGAAGATGATGACATGTTCCCATCATTATCTTTCCCCAATGGCTTCAACCATGCATTGGAAGCTTCTGACACCTTCAAGCACTATCGTTCAATGTATCCCAATCCTGCAAATCGAGGTCTTTGCATGACCTCCAATGGCTGAATCATGCCTTGGCCATTACTGCCAAGTCCTCCTCCTTTGTATCCTATAATCGTGGTGAGGAGTCTCATGCCAGTTCTTGTAATGGGTATCTCCACATTTCCCATAGAAATGATAGCATGTGAAGATGAAATTGAAGAAAAATCAACATTGTTTACCTCATATGTTGATTCAAGAACAAGTGATGATGGCTTCTTCAAGCCTTTGTTGTGCTTCAACTCCTCCAAGGCCTCTTCTGTGGCTCGTAGCTGAAGTTGTAGTCTCTGCTTATCCTCTTTCTATTCTTGTAGAAGCCTCCTTAATTCAACATCCTTTGCTTGAAGGCTTTTGTTGTTGTGCTTCAGTTCTTCCAAGGCTGCCTCTGTGGCTTGCAACTAAAGCTGCACTCTCTTCTTATCCTCTTTATCCTCTCGTATAAGAACTTTCAATTCAGCATTATCTGCTTGAAGGCTATGGTTGATCTCCTCATTTGAATGATGAGAAGACGGTGAAGGTAATGAATATTCACTGGAATATGTGGATTAAGCATCACTTTCTACTTATTATTTCTCCCGTCTTTCATGAGATTCATATATCATGTCCACCATTTTGGACATCCTGAGCATGGCCTCGTATATGTCTTTGCCATCCTCCTTTGTTGCACGATTGATTGTTTTTCACGCTCGCAATCCGCATTAGCATGAAGATCGCTCTGATACCACTTGATCAAAGTTCGTCAGCTACCGGATTTACCCATGATATTTTACTTCTGTGATGTTGTTAGAATTTCATTTTAAAATAGCATAAAATAAAAAATATGCATGCTGTAAAGAAGAGGAAACAAGACAACCATCAACAACATAAGAACACGATTTGTTGATAATGAAGTTCATCCAATATGGACTACGTCTTCAGGCTCGGTGTCAAAATGGGGTAGGCCACTTCATATAGTGTTGGAAATGGTGATGATGTACATGGACAATTTTATCTGTTATAAAAGGATATGTTCCCTCAACATGAGTGGCTTGTATCTCCATTAGACGTTCCGCTATAGGAACTCTCATTCACAATGGATCTCCTATCAGCATGACATAATATCACATGAAGCAAAAAAAATATCCCACAACATAAATCAAGCAAGGATCTAGAAATCATAATACATATCACAACAACTGATAAAAGAGGCACATGATCAAAACTTCATATACCTTAACCCTTGAAGTTGGTTGAAGAAATGGATTCTCAACGGCTGGATCTGGCTGCACCATCGAATTCATGGCATCGAGGGGCATACAATCGATTGTCCACACTTAATAATTTGACACCGTCACTCCAATTTGGAAAATGGCTGAAAAATGGGAAGCTCTACTATTGAAATGGACATCACCATCAGATTCCTCTCACCGAGAGATGTAAAATCGACATAAAGTTTGTCAAATTCTAACTCCTACAACTTCAAGGCCTCAGGTAATCCTTTTGATTTGCTCAAGTTTTCTTAAGATTTTGTTCTGTCGGGAATCTGCAAATATGTTGTTCAGATGGCCATTTTGACTTTACCATCGCGTTCCCTGTGAAATTATGGTTAAAATGACTGTAAAATTCATATCATTCTGACAAAATTAAAATTTACCTCCCCACGGAATCTTTCAAACATCAAGGAATAATCTCTGTAAAATATTCTCTACCCCAAAAAACATGCCCACACATGGTACCGCTTTGCTACTCCACTGGTTCATCTCCCCCCTCCGTGAAAATGAAATTTGGGTTTTTATATGTTTTGGTGGGAAAATTTTACAAACTGCGCCCACCTGGTGCAATGGTAAACATAGGAAAATGTTAAGGGGAGGTTCGAGGATCAAATCTTGCCTTCCCCAAAATTCCGCACATATTTTTGGTTAGCTATTGAGTTTTGTTTGGGTTTGAATTTTGTTTGGTTGGGCCGCTCGTGGATCGGGCCAGCTTACGTGGCCAAGTGGGTTTGATTCCCATCGGCCCATTTTAATATGGTGCCATGTTATGTATGCCTGGGGCGGGGTCTCTTGTCAGTTGGGCCTCGACTTTGGTTTTTTATATGGTGAGCGGGGTTGCAGGAGTGACAACCTACACCCCATAAATTTTGGTATATGGTCATTGGGGGGTGGTGGGTTTGATGGCCTGCCACCCCAATATATATATATATATATATATATATATATATATATATATATATATATATATATATATTGATTTTTTAAAACAAACCGTGTGTTTTTGAATTTAACAAAAATAAGGGTTATTGGGAAATTTAATGAGACCACGATTTCGCCTGTTTTCGGGAGCTAAGTTCCCTGTCGGCTGAAGGTGAATTTGTGGGACACTTAAACCCGGCTCACTTCCCAACTTTGACCAAAACTTTGACTTTATCTAACTTCTCCATACAGGCTCAGATTGGAAATCCGTTGGAATCAGGGTGACGAGTACATCAATCTGAACCTAGTTCAAGAGTAATCTGACCACTTTGAATTTTGACTATTTCTTAGCCCTCTTGGTCTCCTGAGGTTGTTTGGAGCCACTTGGATCACAATGTCAAGCCATTTATTCTATTGAGAGTTGAGTGTCTTCATGAAAGAAATCTCCTTCACTCCTTCGCATTCCTTTGTGATAAGGAGTCTTGAATGATCTCAAGTCTTTGATAGGGGTCACAACCTAGCATCCTTTCACTTTATCTTGATAAATAATCTTCTGGGTTCAACTGCAAGAGTGTATTTGAGAATGATTCCCTCATTCTTCTCCTCTTTATCATATCGCCATGATTTGATAGAATACATGTTCCTGCAATTCACCCATGCCAAGACAACATCAATCCGAAAACCTCTAGCCTAAAATGATGCATTCTAATCCTTGGAATTAGCACAAAACAAGTGACGGGATAGGAAAGGAGGCTTGGTGTTTGTGCAACTATGCAGTTCAAATAGGCTAGGGTAATCCTTGAGCCTTGAGACTACGCAGTGTGTAGTTTAGGCTAGGTTAAAGGATATAAATGCATAGTTTTTCAGAGTCAGTGGGAGCATGTTATGGGGATGATAGATGGGTAATATTATTGTGTAGTTTATGAGGCCAAGGAGGCCTGGGTGACTATGTAGTGTTCATTTCTAAGGCTTAGTGGATGTGTTTATGTCATGAATTTCCAAAGTGTGCAGTTCAAGTTGGGCTAGAGGCCATGCCTGCGTAATTATGGAGGTCAAGGACGGATCTCAGTCACGAAAAATGTGAAATGAAGAAGTATTGGGAGGCTAGTAATATGCACTGCACAATGCTAAGGAGAAAGGTCACAACTAGAGTACTAAGACTATGCAGTGCGCAACTCAAGGGAGGGCCGGTGAAGATGAGTTTCTTGGTCGGGAAGTTTTCGGGAAAATGACTAAGTGTGGGACCGATCAGATTGATATGAACATTGATGGAATTTGATTATGATCACACACTTATAATACTTGATGACTAAAACAAAAAATGTCATCCAAGACATACAAAAAAAGTATTCTCCTCCGTGTGATAGCTTTGTGACTAGTTACGACATGTGCGACTGTTATAGGTCAATTTGGGCACCATTCCTAATGACCTGGTTAACTGGGCATCATCTCCAACACCAATTACTAAGGGACTATCATTCCCTATCATTTCAGTTGCTACATGTCCTAAGACATGAACAAGAGAAATAAAGAAAGACTTTCATCAAGCAAAGGTTTCCAAGGTTTGAAGCTTATTATATAGAATATGAGAGCTCACCAACACAGGCTCTAAGGGGCTTAAGTGCATTTCATATGCAGGTAGTCCCATGCAAGGCTACTCTGCAAAGAACTTCCCAACATGCAAAGGTGCGTTGGTCACATTGGGAGCGAAATTCTCATTGTTCTGAAATCTCCACTTGGCCAGTGCCTTCTAGAAGAGTTCACATGTGTCAAGCTTTGGATCCAAGTGTCCATTTGACATCTACATGACTGGAAACATGTCTTGCCTATTATTGGAAAGTAATTGATTGGAAAACAACCTACAGTTCATCTATAAATTGAGCATAGATCTAAGTGCTTGAGAAGGAAGAATTTGAGTAGAGAAATGCTGAAGAATTTTCAATTGAGAGCTAGATTTGTATAGCTGCTACTGGAGAGATTTATACTGTGATGAGGCTTGGGGACGTTGCTGGAAATGTCACTTCAAATCAATCATTTGGTTGTAACCTCTCCTTCTATCATCAATAAATAATAATGCTTATTTTCCCTATATGCATTTGTATTGGCTTTGATTTTCCATATTGTAAGATCTTGGTTGATGTATATGGTTTATGCTTTAATGAGTTAGCTAACTAGCTTGAATAGATATATATATTATTGCATATTATGTTGTTTTAGTGTTCTTTCTTGCAAGAATCATTTCGCACAAACCGCTTGAAATTGAAGCTGCAATAGAAGCGATAGAAGGAGCCATTTTTAAGCGATTGATTAAGTAAGCCTCCAATCATTTTTGTGTATCTATTTTGAGTTAGGAAAAATAGTCGTATAGTCTTTCACCTATTGTTCTAGACTATCACCTATCTAGGGAAGCGTGATTTATTCGTAATTCACAATTCTGGCCCAACAAAATGGCGACTCCGCTGGGGAGAATTTCTCTTAGTTCTAGGTTTTTAAGCCTCTGATTTTCTTTGTTTATCCACCATGTAGTTGTTACTCATCAAGATTAAACTTTTTCAAAGCCAAATTAGCAAAGACAGTGAGTTAAACAATAGTATTTTTCTTTGTATATTGTGCCCAATGCACCCTTAGACAGGACACAGTGCTTCGCAGAGCACTGTCTCCCTTCCTAGCCTGTGTTGCAGAGCACTGTCTCCCTTTGGAGATTGTGTTGACTCCTGAAAACACCCAAATTCCATTGAATTTCCCTTTGCAATTTTCTTCAGTTTGTTTTCTACTGTGTTTTGAAAAGTTTTCTTCTCATATTGACCAGTGACTCTATATACTTCTTCCTCCTTTAACTGAAAATTTGTTCAATGTTTGTTTAAATTTTTTTTCTTTATCATTGACAAGTTAATTTCAAAGTACCTTTTATGGTCGGATTAAGAATCATTTTCTTTCGAAATAGGAAGTTGTCGTAAAATATTCATTTCCTTGATAGGAGAATTTTTTGTTGAAATCCTCATTTTTCCTCCAACAGAGAAATTGTTATTTGTATTATTCATTTCTTGAAAGTAAAAAGCCTTTGAATTGTTGATCTAGTGCACCTAGTTTCTTTTCTGCATTCATAACATTAAAGAAACTGAAAAGAAAAACTTGCATTTGCATGTAGGATTTTATGTGTGTTTTGCAAAAGGAAAATCAAGAAATCTGCATTTAGTTTGTGCTCATTGATTTGTGTTGCTCATTGATTGTTTTCTCACAAATGATTTGCTCTCTTCCATTAGTAGCTAGGTTTTTCATTGAAGAAATTGAAAGTGAAAGATTTTTTATCATTCTTAGCTTGCATTTTATGAATTTCATACACATCATCACGGTGAACCTTTGAAAGACAAATTATAAGCAAGATAAACATAAAATTAACCTCAATTTACCTAAAAAAACATTGGAACCATAACGATAACATTTAGAAGGTCTAGGCTAGAGATGTGTTCCGACGTCGTAAAACATAGCAGCTGTCGTTAACTTTTCTGCGATACATTCCAGGTGTGATACCTCACTCCACGTATGTAAGTATATTGTATCTCATCCATGTAATTTCAGGTATATCGAGCGGTGTTACAGTACGATAAGTATAAAGGGGTGCTCTCACTGTGCGGTTTCGCATCAGACAGTGCTAACATGGACTTGGGCCTCCACGTACCTTCGTGTATATTTGGGAGGAAAAATTTTATGTGCTATCCATCCATAGTGAACTGAGTCGGGTGCCTTGAAATTGTGATACAACGAACACAACATTTAGGGAGATTTCCAGCCCGTACTTCTTGGTTCGCCAGGAGGTATTTTGCAGTTCACAGTTTCTTGGTAAACCCTTTTGCCTAGCATTACCCTCTTTTTGTTTTTTTTGTTTTTTGGTTAAAATAAATCAGTAATCATGGAAGAACAAAATCCTATCCCCTGTCATTTGCGTAGATTAGCTTTAAAACCACCTTTACCACTGGAAGTTACTTCTGGTAGGCGAAGGCAATCACGATATGCCGAATCAAGTACAATTCGTACCTCTGGTGAAACATCATTTTCCAATAATCCAGAATTAGCTCAATTTGTTTCTACACATCCCAGTTCATCTACTGTTGTCGAAACGGAGTCTTCATGGTTACCTGTGGTTACAATCCATCCAATTGGTGAGACCATACCTCTTGGACCCGACGTTGTTCAATCACAAATTGATCCAGATCCTGTTTCTTCTTTGCCAGCATATCTGAATCTAGAAGTCTAACAACCAGAATTTTTTCCTACCTTGGTCATCCCACAAACTTTTGTAGCCATTGAGGCTCCTATATCACACAGTCAACCGTCTGAAATATATTTTGGGCTTGATGGTGAAATTCTTCCACCCGATTTAATTGCGTTGAAGAAATCCCACAAGACGATACACCTTTAACTCCAACCCATTTTTGGGAGGACCTTTACTTGTACCAGTATTTTCCTCAATCGTTTCCACCTAATTTTGTTGATCCTGTCCCCATTCAATCTCCCGTCGATTTTTGAGGGTATACATTTGGTCAAACAACCATATTTTAACCCATATCTTTGGTTGGGCCTACTGTTCCAATTATGTCAGCTCCTGCCCTCGCTACTCCGACGATGTTCACAACTTCACCAGAGTCATATCTGCATGGAGGCCCTTCGGTCCCAACATGTTACAAATCATTATCTAGCACTTTCTCTAGTGCATCTTCAAGACCATGGTATTTACCAATGTCATCATCCAGTATTTTAACTATAATCCTGTCGTTAGTACTGAATGACTTGATTCATTACATACATCATCAGGGCAATATAAAGTCGGTCCCTTTGGGTCAATTCCTTTAAATCCCATATCAACTGGACTCCCAGCATTCGGGGAACAATATTTTCCATCTTATTATCCTCCTTATGCTGGGGGGCAACATTTGGTCACCCAATATGACAGTGCTCCGTCACTTTTTGGTCAAACTATTGTTGAAATGAATGTTTGTCAATGGCAGCCCACTCTGCCTATCCAACCACAAATGGTTGTACATTTGTATCAACCGGTTCAACCTATTACACCCACTTCATTACCACTTGTTAATACATCTCTACCCCTGTTACATAATCAAAATATTGTACATCAAACTTATCAGGCGAGTTCTTCGTCTCAATATCGTCAAATTTTGGGTCCACAGAATCCAAATCCTTTGATTAATTTACAACCACCTGTATCAGGCACCATTTATTCACAAGCCGGTGTACCATTTTATGGGATGTCACAACCGCAACCTGGTTGTACATATCAACCGAATCCAAGTTCAACTAATTTGGGTTATAAAATTGGTGGACAGACCCCTTGGCAACCTTAGGCACAAATGCCTCAGACTTCATTTCAACAAGTAACATATCCAGATTTTAGTCAACAAAATCCTCAAGCGTTTGCTACGCAAAACAACCCCTATCTGGGTTACCAGTATCAGATTCCGTATGCTGGTGCTCAAAGGCCTATTTCTCAAGCAATTCCATCTTACCCTGGCTATGATCAACCTGACCTTAACTGACAGTTTCCTTTTGTTGCAACCTTAGAATTACTAGATTTAAACTGGTTAACCAATGACCCTATAAATTATGCTCCTTGGTGGTCGGTGATACCTCATAAATTACCCTCCGATATTCCTAAATTCAATGGAAACCCTAGAGAAGATCCGTTGACTCATGTCATGACTTATCATTTATGGTGTTCATCAAATTCCCTGAATGTTGATTTTGTTCAACTACGTCTTTTCCAGCATAAGCTTACAGGTTCAATTGCTAAATGGTACATTAAGTTACCTAGAGCTTATTTTGACAATTTCACTACCCTAGCTACTGTCTTTCTAACCCATTTCCAGTTACCAATCATATACAAAACTGGAACGGAACTCTTGAACAACTTCAAACAACCTAATGCTACTCACATTTCTGATCATATTCATGAGTGGCATCACCATCGATGAATGGTTAAGACATTTTTTCTGGATCAAATCCTTGCTGAATGGTACATTAAGTCCCTATTACCATCTATAACTGAGGATGTGGCTAAGGGTGGCGTCGTCACAGAAGAGCAAGTTATCACTCGTGCCCAATATTTAGACTTGATTTACACTCAGTCTGGTAAGCTCTATGAAAAAATTCCTAATGCGCCACGATCTAATTTCAATGTTCCTCCTCAAATAAAGGACTCTCATGTTGGAGATGGCTTGATAGGCATTGCAAACACACACCACGCTACTGCATCTGATCCTGATCCTACTTCCGAAATTAATGCCGTGTCATTTGACAAAGGGAAAAATGACAAGCAACCAGGAAGTAAGAAAAAGGGGAAATCAAAGAAAAATAAAACTTCTAACCCGAAGGAAAGATCATCTGATCAACCGTCTGGACCACGGAAACCTCGTTATCCATGCATAATCTGTAACGAGGAACACTTTTTTAGGGATTTTCCTCACCGTGTTGAAGTCTCAAAAATCATCAAGACTTCACATGCATTAGCTGTGTTGACAGACCCATTTCCAAATCCAGACACTTATTTGGTTGCTACGGATCCAGCTCCTAGTTCCCAAGTGTTAATGTTATCCATCAAAAAACCTTCACAAGATATTTTGGTGTCAACATGTAATAAAGACTATGGTAGTCTGGCCACTGATCAACCTACTACCTCAACAACGAATCCATCTACTGAATCAGTACCACCTACTATTATTCCTGAATTGACAACTAAGCCACCAAAGGGAATAATTCATAAATCGACATATAATACTCGAGCAAGAGCTACACAAAATTATAATATAGTTGAATATTTGGCTCAATCCCCTTCAGCTATGTCTGCTCTTGAAGTATTACAAAATTGTCCCTCCTAGAAGTAGGCTTTATTGTTGGCCATTGGTGGAATTGATCCGACTGATTCTAATCTTGTCGTCTTTAATCATACAGGCTATGTACCGCAGCTACCAGCAGAATTGGCATTCTCCATACAAGTAAATGTTCTCAATCACCTTGTTCATCGCACTATTATTTTTGAGGGAGCATCTATGTGCATTATGTCTCTAAACTGTTGGAAGTCACTTGGCTCGCTGCGATTATCACAATCATCAATGACGTTGAAGGATTTTGATGGAAGAACATATAAAACTTGTGGTATTATCAATAACCTGCATGTTGAACTAGGGGGAAAAACAATGAATATTGATGTCGAGGTTGTTGACAGACCCCTTGACTATAATATTTTACTTGGAAGACCATGGGTATATGCAATGAATTCCATTTTTTCCACATACTTTAGAATATTTCCTTTCCACATAAAGGTACAATCACAGTCATTAATCAATTATCCTTTTTTTCCTCCGCTTCGCATGTAACTGGAAGCATTCCGTTTGTTCACTTACCCCAACTAGAAATTCAGAACATTGGTGTAGGGATCTTAAAGTTTTCCACTCTAATGGGAACCTTTGCATTACCACTTCCCGCGACGTCGGCAAAAATTGCAAGTATAGAGACCTGCTACATGATCTCTTCCACTCTATTTAGCTAAAGGGAGAGTACAGGTGATTCTGAAATTTCTACGTTGGATGAATTTTTACCGCCCAACCCTATTGAGTTAATCTATTTGGCTTGGGCGGAAAATCCAAAATCAACATTGCTGAGTGTTTGGGTTGATCATTCCTTAGATTTTGGTACTCCATCTGATCCATTTTCCTCAAAATTTTTGATAGATGAAAATATTTTGGAAGCTATGATGTCAGAAGGAGAACCATGGGAAGATTATCATCATCGTTCCCATCTTCCTGATTATGAAGAAAACAATCTTATAGAACTATATCACCCATCCATCAAAACTTTATTTTCGAATTATTTACCGACTAATGCAATCGGTTCCGAGAAAAATCTATCAAATATTGAAGAAACCATTTATATCGATATTTTGACCAAACCAGACATTGTAGAAAATATTCATGTCGATGTATCTTGTTCCCCATCAGAACTTGATTCATATTGCTCTTTATTTCGTGAATTTCGTGACGTATTCGCTTGGTCTTACGAGGAAATGCCAGGCATAGATACTAGTATAGTTGAACACACTATTAATATGTATCCTAATGTCAAACCGGTGCACCAATGGATTCATCTTGTTCATCCGAAGAAAGCTGCTGCCATCAAAGCAGAAGTTGAAAAAATATTGTGTGCTGGTTTTATTTACCCTGTTCTGCTAACTGAGTGGGTTTCCAATATCATTCCTATTATGAAAAAACAAGGAACCATTAGAGTGTGTGTCGATTATCGGGATGTCAATATGGCTTGTCCAAAAGACAAATATCATACTCCCTTTATCGACCAGATTATTGAAAATTGTGGTGGATGCGAAATATTCTCATTCATGGATGGATTTGTCGGCTATAATCAAATAAATATCCGCCTAGATGACCAACATAAGACAACATTCCTCTGTCTCTGGGGCACATTCGCATATAGGAAACTTCCGTTTGGTTTAAAGAATGCTGGGGCAACTTTTCAGAGAGAAATAGATTATGCTTTCAACTACATCAAGCACATTTTTCAACCATATCTAGACGATTTACTAGCGCATTCACGAAATCAAACTGATCACGCGATGCATTTAAGAGCCATTTTATTACGCTTCCGACACTACAAAATATCCCTCAATCCACATAAATGTGTGTTTTGTGTTGGTTCTGGTCGATTGCTCAGATTTATAGTCTCAAAAGAAGGAATTTGAATAGATACACTGAAGGTACAGGCCATTCTTGATTTTCCTGCACCATGAATTTTACTTCAGATACAAAAAATTCAAGGAAAGGCTAACTTCTTGAGAAGGTTCATTCCAAACTATGCCGAAATGGCTAAAGGATTTACTCGATTATTGAAAAAGGAGGTTCCCTTCCATTAGGACCAAATTGCGCAAGCTTCTTTTGATGTTGTCAAGGACACTCTTGTCCGAGCGTCATTAATGTATCCTCCTAATTATCAAAATGATTATTTTCTATATATCGCCGCAGCTGAAATGACCATCGATATGGTATTGGTCCAAGTAGAATATGGAATTGAACATCCGATCTATTATTTGAGTTGTAATCTCAATGATACGGAAGTTAAGTACTCGTACGTGGAAAACCTTGCCTTGCTAGCTATTCAAGCTGTCCAAATATTTCGTCATTATATCCTGCTCCGAAAAACAACAATAGTTTCAGATTGCAACCCCATGACTTATATTTTATCATGTCAATTGCTGGGGGGGGAATATTCAAAATGGATTGTCATTTTATAGGGATTTGATTTGGAATTCATCAAATCCAAGTCAAATAAGTCTTTAGTTTTGGTTGAGCTTCTCTGTGACCTTCCCTCTGATAGCACTGCAACTATGTCGGAACCATCAATTCCTGACAAGTCTCTATTTCTAATAAGTTCATATGATCCTTGGTATGGGGATTTCATCATTTATCTCCAAACCCAAACTTTTCAACCTAATACCTCTCACTCTGAACAGTGACATATTCGATACAAAGCAAAATATTATCTGATTGTCGACGATACACTTTATCGTCGTGGTATCGATACAATTTTAAGGCGGTGCCTCACTCATGAGGAGGCCGAAAAAGTGTTAAATGATTGTCATGCTGGGGCTTGTGGTGGAAATTTATCTGGATATTCTACCGCGTAGAAGATACTCTGCGCTGGTTACTTTTGGCCTACTATTTTTCGAGATTGCATCCTCGCAGTCAGAAGTTTTCATGCAAGCTAGATTTTTTATCGTAAAATCTGCAAACCGCCAACGCAAATGCATCCTGTTGTCTTTGCTGGACCATTTACGAAATGGGGTATTGACTTCATGACCTATAACCCTCCTTCGTCCGGGGGGCATGGTTATATTATTTTCGCAGTCGACTATTTTACCAAATGGGTCGAAGCAATGCCTACATTCAACAACACATGACAAACAGTTGCATTATTTTTCTTTAACCACATTATTACACAGTTTGGGGATCCACAAACCATAGTTACAGATCATGGGAAGAATTTTTGCAACCGCATGATGTCTGAATTAACTGCTAAGTTAGGATTGTCACATGATAATTCTACTCCTTATTATCCACAATCAAATGGACAAGTTGAGGCTATTAACAAAGTTCTTAAATGAATGCTTCAACGGATGATAGGAGTTTGTGAAAGGAACTGGCATTTGATCATGTACTCTGCCTTGTGGGCATATCAAACCTTGGTGACAAACACAACCAGATTTACTCCTTTTCAATTGGTGTATGGTTTGGAAGCTATCTTACCAATCCAATGCGAAATATCATCGTTAAAACTCACTATAGACTTGTTACCTAACACCTCAGAAGAAGAAGCGCATCTCCTTAACCTCATCCATCTTGATGAAACACGTCGTTAAGCCCAATTGGCCAACGAAGCGCATAAGAGATGTATTAAGGCACAATATGACAAAAATGTCCAGCCTTGCATCTACTCAGAGGGCGACTTGGTCCTTCTTTATGATCAAGAAGTTGATGTAATAGGTACAGGGAAATTCGAGCCATTGTGGCATGGCCCCTATATTATCAAAATATTTCTTGCTAAGGGTGCCTACGAGTTAGTTGATTACGATGGAATTCCATTGGAACAACCTAGAAATGGGTTGTATTTGAAATGTTACTATGCTTAATCATGAGCGTAGTAATTTTTTGTATTATATTGTATATATGCCATTGATTTTCATTCACTATCTTAATTTTTTTTTAGAGTTTTTTTGACGTTAGTAATCCTCTTTACAATTTCATCGCAGATGTCTGAATCTTCATAACCATTTTTTGGATATGCTGATGGTGCTAGTCGTAGTACGCAGAATCTATCCTCTGCAGCGTGGGCCATTTTTTCTCTGAACAGCTAGTTAGTGAGTTTTCAAGGGATTTGTATTGGTATATCAACGAACAATATCGCTGAGTATAGCGTGTTGATCGAACTTCTCTTTGATTCCATTTCATTTGGTATTAACCACATAATCATAAGGTTAGACTCAAAACTTGTGGTATTACAACTTACTAGTGTTTATACTGTTAGAAATCCAACACTTATTAGATTGTTCCTAAGAGTTCAACTTTTGGAAAGACATTTTGATTTCATTTAATATCAACATATTTCCAGAAATTTGAACGCATTAACTGATTCATTAGCTAATCAAGTTTTAGACAGACATTTGCAACATATGTAAAGAAAACATTCACATCATTGAATAGAATTACAAAATAAACATAGGAAAAACTCTGAAATCATATAGATAGATAGTTATAGGTTTTTACAAAATTTGTGCCCAAGACACATTGGTCATCTGACCTCAAAATTTATGCAAAATGTCACAAGTAAACTAGTGGTGCTCATGGTAACATGCTATAGATCTAGCAATCCTATGGAGAAACCACATCCAACGGTTAGGAACCCCAATAGTGTGTCGCTGCAATCGCATGGGTAACTCTTCGACCCGAAAATCCATAATTCTGAAGGTCAAACCCTCTATGTGTTGCTGAAGCTCAACCAGAGTCTCAGCCATATCAAGGTGCTGAAGGACTACTCTCTCGACAGCCCTCTCTGCTGGCGCATCTACTTCACACTATGGTTCCTTTACTGGTTGAACACGATAGATATCTGCATTACATCAAACATTTAGTTTAGTCTTGGAAAGAAATCAAAACACAAAAACATTTTATAAACCTTAGAAAAATAAAAAAACATGGTCAAAAAATTCTTACCCATTTCACCCCACTGAGCACCTTTTGGTAATACTAAATCTGGATCTCCTCCAAATTCAATGCCTGCGTATGCATACTCATCGATGGCGACAATCTGTCATTGGAACCAGGCAAAGAATGTAGTGGAAAACACAACGGTTGATTGACGTGCATGCCGACCCATGAGTTCTACCCATATCTGCATTTAAGGATCTCTAGGACTAGATATATCCAGTGTTACATGCTATGGATGCATCAGTGGAATCCGTTCCAAAGCGAAGGAGATAAGGATTGAACCATAACCGAAATTATTCTTCCTTCCTCCCTTTTCTTTGTTCAGTTGTTTCTTTATCTGAGATAGAACAACTTCAAACCAGTTGAAGACTGTTGGCTCTAAACACTCTAGTGCATACTGCATATACAATCTGTTCGCTACATGTAGTGTAACGGTGCCAGCAAGTTTAACAATCATGAAAAGGATGGTTCTCAAAGGAAAATCCCTGACATCCCAGATGTTTATTTTTCCATCTTTGCTAGGTTCTACCCCTAGATATAAATACTGCATAACATAATCCCTCACTGTCTCTCATCCAACGGTAGACCCTGTGAGAGAAATGGGAAAACCTCTCCTCGACAAACCTATGAGAAAATACACATCCTCAACTATTATGGGAACCACTTGACTTTTAATGTGAAATGCCTCTATCGCCGGATCCCATGGTCGAACTAAGAACTCCAAGAATTCTATTTGTTGCCTCATTCTTGACAATTTAAAGTACTTAAGTAGTCCGCAATCTCTTAGGGCTCTTACAGTACCCGAATCATTCAAGGAAATCATATCTTGTTCTTCATGTTCTATTTCCCTCCATGTAATCATCATTATAATATGATGGAAACCTGAAATACAACCATGAGATCCATTAGATTCCATTCATTGCAAAAAACTAGGAAAATTTGGGCACAACATGAAAACAAAAAACTTGAATTGTGCCCAACGCACTCCCTGGGTTGGGACATTGCATTGCATATGTAGGTACCCTTCACTGTACCTACTATGCAATGCAGGATTCGACATTCAGGGGTGCGTTGCCCTCATTTTGGGCATAATTTAACCTAGGGGCCTTAAAACCCTAAAAATCTGCAAAATTTGGAGATGAAATGAATACCAAAGGGAAGAGGGGGTTCATGCTACTAACCTGGATAAAACGGCGATGAAATCCATCCACAGAAATGACCGCAATCGACGACTGAAGTTTGGGGGAAAAATCAGGTTCAGAGCTCCAAAATGAAAATGGTAACTATGGAATGGTAAAAATGAATAGTGAAACTACTTTTTATAGTCATTTAATTGTTTGCAAGTTAAATTTATTTCTATTACTATGGTTTTGTTATGTTTTTATCTTGAAACATGTATTTTTAATCCATTTGATGTTTCTCTGCAACAGGACATACAACTGATGAACAGATTAGTTGTGCAGATTTATTCAAAGAATGATTTGACCACAAAGCATACTTTTCCTCCTTATTTTTTGAGCTTTGATAAAAACGAAAAAGAATTTGAAGTGAACTTTTATCTCTTTTTCAAGCTTCGATAATAGTGAAAAAGGAACCCTTGGAGTCTTCTTTCAGCTCTTTTCAGACTCCGATAATGTGAAAATATTGCAAGGCACTTGTCCTTTCGAGCTCATTAAAGTAAATGAATTGATATCTACTCAGTATATTTTTAACCCTTTTCCAGATTGAGATAGATTATTTATGAAAAAGGAATACCTTGGTTAAACATGAACAAAGAGGTTCTCTTAGTATGATTTTACACTTTTTCGAGTTTAAGAGACAAATTTACGAAAAAGTACTTATGGAGTTTTCTTTCGTCCTCTTTTTCAAACTCTCTAAATATGAAAAAGGACTGGGCTATCACTATCTTTAAGCTCGTTAAAACATAAAATAGAGATGGGCTTGTCGATCATGGCAAGAATCGAGTTTCATTCATCGCTAGACTCGTTAAATGATTAAATAGCGATACTTTATTCGCCCGAAGGGTTGAATTATAGATCAAGCAAATGTTATCCTCCTCAAGCTTGTTAAAAAATAAAGAGGTACTGGTTGACAAATGACCGGGGAGAATTTGGGAAAAGTGATAAAAAATTTCTTTTTGGTAGCAAATCGCTCTTAAACATGACACTTCTTTCACTCCATGTCTGTGACTTTTTGGGTTGGGTAATCATCTTGACGATTCATTCACACCTATGGTTCATCATACCTTCACTTCGGTTTTGGGTCAAAGCTACCAACTCATCACAGTGTCGCCGATATGTTCAAGGGAAGTCATCCAGTGATTTAAAGCTCATCCTTCTACAATACTCATAAACCTTCATTCTCATGACCATCATCCTTGAGAATTTCTATATCAAGTCATAACCTTGTCTCCAAAATCATTAACTCCTGTTTTGCAATAAGGTGACTTCCTATCGACAGCAGATCAATATCCAGGAAGTTCACTTAGAAACATTAGATTCCAGTACCATGAGGCTTGTTACAACATCGACAAGATCCTCGCTTCCGGACCTTTGACCGAAATATTTTGTTTGGTGTTCAACATCAAATCATCTATTCACGTCTTATGAAATGTATTGCAGTACCTTAAGGGCCATTGACATTAATGGTGGTTCTCTCGTGTTTGTTAATAGCTCACATGATTGGGGCTAGTAATCAAATGATGTATTTTCATGTTCGACTACAAATCATATATTCACATGGCTAGACTTGTACCCAGATGATCGAGTGAATGAGATGAGAAGACCCTAGATCTAGTTCCATCCATCCGGGCTACGATTTTAGGATTTTTGTACACATCATCTGTACAGTGACCTTACATACAAATTTTCATCCAAACATGGGCCTATATCTGTAGGCATGTCTGCATCTGGGCAACATTCCAATGAAGATGACTTTCTGAATTATGTACATGTTATTAGATTGTTTATGTGCTGAACATGGGAATGCCTACCCTAAAAAATTATGATCAAATAGGATATATCATAATGTAATGTATTGTAAGATTGATACAGGTGACCACTCCGCTTCGTTTCCATCCCATCACAGTGTAAAGCATCTCAATCAAATGTTTTTATTATTTGGATCTCATGCTTTAGGGGAAAATTGTTATAGGTCAATTTGGGCACCATTCCCAATGACCTGGTTAACTCGACATCATCTCCAGGATCAATGAATAAGGGTTTATCATTCCCTATAATTTCAGTTTCTACATGCCCTAAGACAAGAACAATACAAATCGAGAAATACTTTCATCAAGCAAAGGTTTCCAAGGTTTGAAACTTATTATATAGGATATGAGATCTCACCGATGCAGGCTCTAAGGGGCCTAAGTGCATTGCATATGCAGGTAGCCCCATGCAAGGCTGCTCTGTAAAGAACTTCCTGACATTTACAGGTGCATTGGTCACATTGGGAGCAAAATTCTCATTGTTACGGAATCTCCACTTGGCCAGTGCCTTTTAGAAGAGTTCACATGTGTCAAGCTTCGGATCCAAGTGCCCATTTGACATCTACATGACTGGAAACATGTCTTGCCTATTATTGGAAAGTCATTGATTGCAAAACAACCTACAATTCATCTATAAATTGAGAACAGATCTAAGTTCTTGAGAAGGAAGAATTTGAGTAGAAAAATGCTCGAGAGTTTTCAATTGAGAGCTAGATTTGTATAGCTACTGCCGGAGAGATTTATATTATGATGAGGCTTGGGGATGTTGCTGGAAGGGCCACCTCAAATAAGTCAGTTGGTTGTAACCTCTCCTTCTATCATCAATAAATAATAATGCTTATTTTTCCCTATATGTATCTATATTGGCTTTGATTTTCCATATTGTAAGATCTTGGTTGATGTATATGGTTTATGCTTTACTGATTTAGCTAACTAGCTTGAATAGATATCTATATTATTGCATCTTCTTTTGTTTTAGTGTTGTTTCTTGCAGGAAGCATTTCACACAAAACACTTGAACTTAAAGCTGCAATAGAAGCAACAGAAGGAGCCATTTGGAAGTGACTGATCAAGTAAGTCTCCAATCTTGTCTGTGTATCTATTATGAGTTAGGAAAAATAGTTGTATAGTCTTTCACCTATTGTTCTAGACTAGCACCTGTCTAGGGAAGCGTGATTCATTCGTAATTCAGAATTCTGACCCAACAACGACACCAAAGATACACTTTATGACGACCAAGGCGACACTTGTGCGACGATGCTTAGAACTTTGGAAATGAGTGCGACATATACATACAAGGTTAGGACAACTAATTTACGCAAGTATGACCTCTTGAAACCATTGGAACAAGCTCATACATTCACTGTGACATCCAACATGCCAAAAGATGACACTTTTCCTATCTTGTGAAAGGGATCACAACACTTCGAGAAAATCAATGAAATGAACTTAAAATTTTGTGACATTCATAAAAAAGACAAAGGAAGGATCTGAAATGTGGTATGGGATAAATTTTTGGAGAGGTTTTTACCGTCTGCAACACTCTCTTACAATATGGGTAATCTATTTGGTGATGTTGAGACATTCAGTGAGATTGATCCCAACAACTGTCATTTGGTTCATAATGTTCCTACTGAAATAATTGATGATAACTATCTTCATATAAATGTTGACCTCTCCATGCTTTCAAAATTCACCAATTCAAAATTTGAAAGTTCAGAGTCTTTTCAAGAAGTCGTAGCACTTCAAATTTTGTTGATGGTTATGTCAGGATCTCACTATCCTGATGAGTTCTCTGAACTAGGTCATATTATAATTCTCCTGTATAATTCTTTTCTTAGCACTATTTCATTGGATTTAAGCTCATTCTTGAAGGATTTTCAGTGTTTTCAAGTTAATTCTCTCAATACTCAAGATAGAGTTTCTGATTGGATAAAATATTCCTGTATGGCTAATGGTTCTTTACACAAATCCCTTATATCAAATTCATGATTGGAGCACATACCTTTCATAGATGTATATAGATTTGAAATATTCCATCCTAATTATCAAGACATGGATCATCATTCCTCGAAATATCTCTCCATTTCAAACTCTTCTGTGGAAAATCAAATCCTAATATTTATTGTGAATCTTATGAAGCTGAACATTTTTGTTCTGGTCCAATCAATCCTTTTGAGTAGAATTCAATTATTGAATCATTTAGTGGCTCAAAAAAACATTCTTCTAATATTTTTCATCTTGGTATCCTAATTGGTTTCCATAATTTATGATGCCAATAATTTTTTTCCATATTTTTGGTATAATATATCATATGAAACAGAGGGAACCAATGGACCATCAAGAATTTTATATGATAATTCATCAATCCAGTCATACCACTAGTCCTAACAACTATCACTTCATTAGTCATTTTCACACTAGTGTATCTGATGATATTTTTTTACATTGATTTATCTTGTTGAACCCATTGATCTCTATGATTTATCATTTCACTATTCAAACACTTGTCAGGAAATTGCTTCTCTTCAACCTCTACTGATGGTTATGTCAGGTCATCACTAACTTGACAAGGTTTCTGAATAATATCAAGTTATATTTCCTTTGCAAGATTTTCCTCTTGATTTTATTATATTAATTGCAAGCTCATTTTATCAAGAGATTCATGGTTTTCAAAAGGATCATTTCAAATTTCATGATTGAATCTATGGTTGGATGGAAACATCTTACTTAACAAGCTCTATTGTAAATAACAAGTTGGAGATATTTCTTGATTCTTGGTAAGGATGGGAACACAGATAAAGGAACATTCACGAGAAGATTTAAAGGTTTGTATGCTTGTTTTTCTAATAAAAAAGGTAAACTTAAGACTGGTTAACGTTAATTTTTATGGAACATCTTTTTGTCTCTAAGAAATACCTTCATTTCTTGCACAAGGTATTCAAGTTTTTATTTTTATTTCTGCACATTGTTTTATACTGTTCTTAATTTCTTGTAACTTTGTACTTGCATGTTGGGAGCAAATTTAGTGACTACACTGAAAATTTCACTTCACTTAGTCCCGAACTTCTAGCAAGTTAGATTAGGAGTAGGTCTGGTTGCATTCAATTTTATTTTTCATTGCATTCACCTTCTATTCCTCCCTACATCTAGTTTATGCATTTTCTTTGCCTCTTGCTTCCTATCTTACATGTTTCTTTTTTTTGGAGTCGTGCATTCACTTTATTCTTTTTATTTTTTCCTTCTTGTTTTTTCATGTCTTTTCTTTTGTGTTTTTTTCAATAAGACCCTGCATGAAAACTACTCCCATTTAGCACAAAAGAACAATGTGGGAAAGTTTGAAAAATAAATTGTGATTAGGGGAAACTCTTGGATAACTTGTCTTCCTCTTCTTTGCTTTAGCCTACATATGTTAGGTCCCTATATTACTAGTATAGTCCCTTATTATTGTTAGTGTAACCCCCTTATTGTTATTATTGTACCCTTGTAACCCCCATTTGGTTATTATTGTGCCCTTAAATTATTATTGTTAGGTCGGCTAGGATTACATTATGGCCCACTAGGATTACATTATGGCCCCATGGACTCCTATATATAGAAAGGAGGTTTTGTAAATTGTATCATCAAAGAATTGTTCATTTATGTGATGTATTGGAGGTTTCCCCCTCGAAGTGGCTTATTTCTAAGGCGTTGATATCTCTTTTCTTCTATTTTTGGAGGTGGTTACACAACATTTGGTATCAGAGCTTTGGATTCTAGGGTTTCGCTGCTCCAAACAGGTCATCGTGGCATTTTCGCTATAACTTGTTTTCTACGAAGTTTCAGAAGCTGAAATTTTTAGGGTGCAAAGCTAAAATCCTGAGGAAGATTTTCTAAAAATTTCAGAGCTTGGTTCACAATATTTTCAGAGATATGATCTGTGGAAGTTAGGTCTTTTTTTGAGGCTCCTAAACAGGTCATCGTGGAATTTTCGCTATAAATGTTTTTCTACGAAGGTTCAGAATCTGAAATTTATATGGTGCAAAGCTGAAATCCTGAGGAAATTCGTCAAAAAATTTCAGAGCTTGGTTCGCAATATTTTTGGAGATATGGTCTGTGGAATGTAGTGCTTTTTCAGGCTCCTTAATTTCATCTCAAAGAGGTGATCGTGGGAAAAGTTCAATAACTCTCTCTCTGGGTAGTGGATTTGAGTGCCGTAAAAATTGGTCACAACTGCATAGACTGTAGTTTCTTGGATATCAATTTCAGAGACAAAGGACGAAACAGTGACACGTGGAAATTCCTACAAGTTTGCTCTACTGAACCAGTCCAAAATTAGGTCATCGTGGGGGATTGGACACAACTTTTTCTTGGGGAATCCAAATTAGATCAGACCTGTGGCATTTGAAAGAAGCTTCATAGGGCTACTACAGGGCTGAATTTCAGATATTGAAGATCTACAATCACAGAGATAATACAATTTCAATATCGAGCTCCTCAAAGCAAGTAAAAGGTGTGTATTGTTTTTTCCGAATTGCATAAGTCTTGTTTGAAGAATCAAGTTGAATTGATTCCAAGGGCATATTGAAGAATAGGTATCAATATTGGATTCACAAATGGCGCCTAAAAATAATTCAACACCCATTAAGCCTTCAGAAGGCTCTACCATGACTCATGAAGATGAAGAATTGCAACATGATCTATCAAAATTACAAGAGCAAGTGCAACAAATTTCACTCTCGCAAAGAGCAACAAAAAATGAAATGGAAGTTTTGAAGAAAGGCGTGGAAGCTAAGATGGATGGCGTGGAAGCTAAAATGGATGGAATGGAAGCTAACATGGAAGCTAAGATGGATTATCTAAAATCAAACATCGAAGATTTGACAAAGTTGATACAAGAAAGGTTTCCTAATGGTGAAAATATAGTAGAAGAACCTCATGATGAGAACAAAATAAATGTTAATCGTGATTTCATAAACTCTAATGTTGGCGGGAAGAACCACCATATTCCAAAAATGGATATAAGGAAGTTTGATGGAAAGGATCCTGTAACATGGATATTACAGATGGAGCAATATTTTGATCTCCATAATGTGCAAAACACACAAAAGGTACTCATTGCAACTTTACATTTAGAACAAAATACATTTCTATGGTATCGATGGCTTTGCTCCCGTAAAAAAATTGTCACTTGGTCAATTTTTACGGAGGAAATGATAGCACATTATGAGGATACAAAGAGCAACACCTTCTTTAGCCAATTGATAAATCTCAAACAAAAGGGTTTAGTGGGACAACACATTGAGGACTTCCAAAAATTGAATATAAGGGTAACTGATATTCCAGAGGAACACAGGATTGATCTCTTCATAGGCACTTTAAAGGATAACATTCAACATGAAGTTCGCGTTATGGAACCTGATTCATTGGAGAAGGCATTCAGGTTGGCAAGAAAAGTTGAATGTAAAATTATGGCAGCAAGGAAGCCTACCACTCAATTCTATAAAGAAGGAAGTGTGGCTACGCCTAGATTTCCACAACCTACAAGGTTGACACCACAAAAATTGGAAGAAAAAAGAGCAAAAGGGCTTTGCTACAGTTGTGATAGCAAATACACTAAAGGTCATAAGTGTGGTGAGAAGAAATTATTTTACATAGATTGTGAAGAGGAAGAAGAAAATGAACAAGAAGAGGATATACACCAGGAACCAGCCCCAGAAGAGGAAGAAATGAATCCAACCATATCGTGTAATGCACTGGCAGGAATTACCACTCCTTAAACTCTCAAGATAAAGGACAATCAGAAGGAAAAGATAAACATTTGATTTAGTTAAATTTGTCTGTTTTATTCATTGTAAGGTAGCAGGAATTTAGTGTTTCTCTCTTGACATTCGAGAATGTAGTAGTGGTTTAAATGGAGGGAACTATAATTATAAAATTTGAAATCTCTTTAGAAAGCTAACAAAGGGGGAATATGTTGATAGTGTGTGCTTTCCATTCATGGAAGGTGCTTATGTTGTATTAGGAGTACAATGGTTCTGATCTTTTGGATGATAACTTTGTGTTTCAAACTTTTCTGATTTACAAGAAGAAAGAGAGGAGAGCAAGTTAAGAGATTATTGAAGAGAAGCCGAGGAAGGAGCAGAAGCTCTCTAATTTCATATCAGCTTAAGAAAAATAACAACGAGGTGTAATTGCACAATTATGCTCACTAGAAGTTCCAACATCAAAATCATCTATTTCTGCAGATCTCCAAAAAGTCTTGGACAATCATTCCAAGGTTTTTGAAACTCCAAAGGACTCCCACCTATTCGTGATCATGATCATGCTATTCATTTGATTCCAGGAAGTGTTCCTCCAAACATCAAGCCTTATAGATATCCTTATGTCAAAAAGAGCGAAATTGAACGTATGATTGCAGAAATGTTAGAGGCGGGTATAATTCAACCTAGTCAAAGTTCTTTCTCTGCTCCTGTAGTATTGGTACACAAGAAGGATGGATCATGGGCCAGAGCCAACCATGTCCAGTTGGAGACTTAATAAGCCTCTCTTAAAAGATAATTGTATTCACATGATTGATGAATTATTGGATGAATTACATGGAGAAATTTATTTTACCAAGTTGGATCTTCGTTCAGGATATCATCAAATTAGAATGAAGACTGAAGATATTCCAAAAATAGCATTTAGAACTCATGAGGGTCATTATGAATTTTTGGTCATGCCTTTTGGCCTTACCAATGCACCTTCTACATTTCAAGGGTTGATGAATTCCATTTTCAAACCCTTCCTTAGAAAATTTGTGCTAGTATTTTTTGATGATATACTAATCTATAGCTGGTCTTGGAAGGATCATGTTGAACATGTTGACAGGGTGCTCAAACTATTGCAGGAGAAACAATTATATGCAAAAACATCCAAATGTTTCTTTGGAGTACAAGAGGTGGAATATCTTGGTCATATTATATCTCACGAGGGTGTGAAAGTAGACCCTAACAAAATTAAAGCCATTAAGGAATGGAAAGTCCCCAAGACAATAAAGCAGTTGCGAGGATTTCTCGGGTTAACAGGCTATTATCGCAAGTTTGTTAAGAATTATGGGAGAATAGCGGCACCTCTAACAACATTATTGAAGAAAGATGCATTTTCATGGACTCCTGAAGCAACTAAGGCCTTTGAACATCTTAAAGAGGCAATGTGCCTAGCACCGGTCTTAGCTCCGCCAGACTTCACAAAAACCTTTATTGTGGAATGTGATGCCTCAGGAAATGGAATTGGTGCAGTTTTAATGCAGGAAGGAAGACCCATTGCTTTTGAAAGTCGTCCAATCAAAGGAAAGTATTTACAGAAACCTATTTATGAGAAGGAAATGTTAGCAATACTACTTGCACTAAAGAAATGGCGAACTTACCTAATGGGAAGACACTTCAAGGTAAAAACTGATCATGATAGTCTTAAACACTTTTTGGAACAAAGGCTATCTTCAAAAGAGCAGCAAAAATGGGTCACAAAGATGTTGGGTTATGACTTTGAAATAATCTACAAAAAAGGAAAGCTTAATGTTGTTGCAGATGCGCTCTCAAGAAAGAATGAAGAGGTGGAAGCATTGCTTTGTGCCATTTCTATTATCCAACCAGATTGGATAACCGAAGCAAGAGATAAATGGAAGAAGGACAAAGATGTATGGACACTCATTCAAAAGTTGCAACAAGATCCTAGTACATCTGATACATTTAGTTGGAAAAATGATTCCTTATGGTACAAAGATCGCTTATATCTTTGTAAGAATTCCCAACTAAAACAAAAGATTCTTCTGGAATTGCACACTTCTCCTTTAGGAGGACACTCGGGATTTTAAAAACTTACCACAGGGTGAAGAAAGAATTTTTTTGGGATGGCCTTAAATCTGATATTCGAAAGTTTGTGGCGGAATGTTTGGTTTGCCAGCAGAATAAAGTGGAAACAATTAAGACCCCAGGACTTCTACAGCCTTTATCCATTCCAAGTCAACGTTGGGAGGAGATTTCAATGGATTTTATCACAGGTTTACCTAAGTCCGAAGGAAAGAGTGTCATCATGGTGGTAGTTGATAGACTTACCAAGTATGCACACTTTTGTGCATTATTTCATCCATTTAAAGCAAGTACAGTTGCTACTACATTTGTGGACAGAATTCAAAAGCTACATGGAAGCCCAAGGGTTATTGTGAGCGACAGAGATCCCATTTTTACTGGAAATTTTTGGGCGGAGTTATTTTCTTGTTTGGGTACTCAATTAGCTCATAGCTCATCTTATCATCCTCAATCTGATGGTCAAACTGAGATAGTAATAAATGTTTGGAAGGATATCTTCGTTGTTTTGTATCTGATAAACAAACACAATGGGTCAAGTGGTTACCTCTCGCTGAATGGTGGTATAACACTTCCTTCCATACTGCAGCAAAAATAACCCCCATTTATGGCACTTTATGGATATCATCCACCATCGATCACATCATACAGGAGAAAATTGAAGGTTAAACAGGAGAGAAGTCATGGTGTGGCAAGAAGTTCTCCAACTCTTAAAGGATAACCTGAATTTGGCACAAAATCAGATAAAATGCTGAGGGTTAGAGTCTGACATCTGAGAGAATTTTTGATGGGAAGTTGATGTTGCTATTTCTTAATAAATAAATGTCCCTCAATAAGCTAAAAGGATAATAGAGTGCTCGCCAGATACTATATGGTCCTTATAAGGTGTTGCAGATTGTTACTATACAACTCGAATTGGAGCTTCCTGCTTCTTCACGAGTGCATCCAATTTTCCATGTTTCATGCTTAAAGAAGGTTATAGGTGAAAATCTTCTAGTTCAAACAATATTGCCCGAACTTGATGAGGAAGGAAAAATCATATTAGAACCTGAAGCAGTCACGGAAACAAGAACTCGACAACTACGAAATCGATCAATTTCAGAGTATCTCATGAAGTGGAAGAACTTACCCACTGAATATTCTACATGGGAGGATGAGAATTTTATACGAAAGCACCCATAGCTACTTAAGCGTTAAGGACAACACTTTTTGAAGGGGAGGGGCATGTTAGGTCCCTATATTACTAGTATAGTCCCTTATTATTGTTAGTGTAACCCCTTATTGTTATTATTTGTACCCCTGTAACCCCCATATTGTTATTATTGTGCCCTTAAATTATTATTGTTAGGTCGGCTAGGATTACATTGTGGCCCACTAGGATTATATTATGGCCCCATGGACTCCTATATATAGAAATGAGGTTTTGTAAATTGTATCATCCAAGAATTGTTCATTTATGTAATGTATTGGAGGTTTCCCCCTTGAAGTGGCTTATTTCTAAGGCGTTGATATCTTTTTTCTTCTATTTTTGGAGCTGGTTACACAACAACATATATCTAAGGTCAATGATGTCTTAATGGAAAATATGATCCATTTGAAAGGAGAGCTCCGAGTAGAACCATGACACTCATATCTAATCTAGGATCCTCATTCCTTAACTCGGGATTGCAATTAAATGGTTTTTTGTATTGTCGATCTAATAAAGTAGAGAAGGGAAAGGGGAAAATTAATAGAGAGCATATAAATTTCATAGGTATATATAGCTATATATGAAGGAAAAAATCTCTTTCTCTCAATAAGTCAGGATCCCTCTTTCACCATGGTGATATAAATGTTGATAAAATGTCAATGAGTATAACGAAAATAAAATAAGAGAAAGGTTTCCTGCATAGAGAGGTGAAGCAAGAAACTTTTTCGGGGTACTAAACAGACTTGTTGGAAACGACACAATCATTTGTGTCCTTGTAATGACTCTACTGGGGTACTTAATATTCCTATTGGAAGAAGAGTACCACCAGAAATGAAAATTAAGACTCTAATCATCTTAAACATGCGACTACATATTACCCTTCTCCTAGATCGAAACAATTGTGACATGGAAAGTTTTTTTGATATGTTTAAATGATAAAGTTGATAAAGGAGAATATATCTATAACAACATCAAATGGGGAAGCCAAGGTAATCCACATGATGGATCAATATTTCCTTAAGGGCTAAGACTCTATGCTCAAAAGTATACCTAAACATAGAAGCTATAACTATTCCATCGTGTTTCCAAGTGTTGTTGCTATGACAAACACCATCCAAAATTTTTCTTACCCTTGAATTTTGGAGCCTACTTATGATCTCGTGATCCATCACCTTAATTATTCATAGTCACTTCATGATTAGTCTCTTATGCTATTCTAAGTATCAAAGCCACGTTCTTACACATGCTTAGCCTTTGATGCATTCATAAGCACACCCTTTTCTAGAAAGCTTGAAATTAAATACCCTCCTTTGCAAATAGGAATTGCATAATCCCTGGAAGTAGTGCATTGTGTAGTCCCTAGAAGTGGTGCATTACACAATCCATGATAACAATAACTTCATAGTATTTATAGATAGTGTATTAAACACTTCTTCTAGATAGTGAACTCTGTAATCCATGTCGTCAATTAGTGCGCAACATCATTTGAGAGTATTTCTTACCTTTAGTTGTAATTATATCATCATTCTAGTGAATATTCAAGGCATGTTATGATTCCACCTCTACCTCACTAATCTCACACTTAGTCAATTGTTGAGAAGTTCCTCGACTCACCAACCTTACTTCACTTGGCATCCCTGAACAATGAATTGTGCAATTGCAAGCCTCAATATACATCCCCTACCTTATGGAACTATGCACTGCACAGTCACAGTGCCCAGATGCTGCCTTATGTCCCTCAAAATTGTGAAATATTTCCTCTCAGTCAGTTTCGCATTGTGCACCATGTAATTTTTGTCAGTAGTTAGCCTTAATGCCCCTATGAATTGTGTAACTGTGTAATCATATGGTCTGGTCTCTCCCTTTAACTACGCACTACACAGTCATAGTGGGCAAGCCTGCCTCACTATGAATTTGTCTCCCTAAATCATGCAGTCTTGTCTCTTAGTCCTCTAGATACTGTGCATTGCAAAATCATAGTCATCAAACCCTCATCCCTGCCTCCTAAAACTTCATACTATTTTATTCCTAAGCCTCCTCCTCTATCCCACACTTAGTTCTGGATCCGATTAGTGAATTGCATGAAAAGGCTAGACTAGGGGATTTTCGGGCTGATGTCATATTTTCATGAGTGAATTTCATTTGCAGGTATTGTATCTTGACAAGACATGGTGATGTTTAAGGAGGATGTGAAGGAGATCATGTAAGAAGACACTTATGAAGATGCAAAGACAAAGATGATCATCAAGCAGGAAGGTAAGGGACACTTGATCACAATAGAAGATGTAAGATGAGAATAACATGGAAGAATCCATATAAATCACCTTCCGAAGGATGAAGATAAATAACAAGAAAATATCCATCATGAATAAGATACAAATATGGAAGCTAGGAGAAATTTCTTGGCCTGGACACATCACAATGATTCCATGTCATCAATGCCAGACCATGCCATCTCTAAGTATCATTAAAAAGGGCTCGCGTGTCAATATATTTTTCCACATCATTTGTGGATGTAATTAATGTATCATCAAAATAAGAAAAATTTAAATGTGTGGAAGACCAAGGGCCCCATATGGAATATGAAGAGTCACTAGAAAGTTCTAAAGTCATGTAGAAGCCTGATGGTCACATAAGAATTTGAAAAGTCATAGTAGGAGCTCAAGAGTCACGAGGGAGATAAAGAGTCATATGGGAGGTGAAGATTCACCTAATTTTTTATAAATAAACCCTCATAACTCAACATAAGAGAGAAGAACTTTCTTTGGAGGAGAAAGTAGTGACTAAATCTTCCACTATTGGGACTAGTGTGGCAACATTGTAATTGTATATCTTGGGACTTTCACTTGATATATGAAGCTCTTTGAGTCGACACACTTTTATGCATATGTCATGAATTATTGTAATACTATTATTTCATTGTTTGCGTTGAATGTTTATGTTAACATATATTAATGAAAATGAACTATTTCGCTGGGTTTGGTATGTGTCTTGTTGAATGCGCGTTGTTACTTTATTTTGTGATCGTTATTGTCTTTTAAACTACTTTGTGGGCTAAGTAACGATCCTCTTATGCTCTGATGTGTATCTTATAGGATAGTGCTATTACTTTTCTTTTCGAGGCTCACTCTCACTTTCCTAAACGTGAAAACACCTTATATACATTGCAATTGTATGACTCATAGTGTCAACTTACTTGATTGTTTCAAATATTTTTTGTATAATATCTTATGTTAATATTTGTAGCCAAGGAATATTCCTAAGAGTAAATGGAAACCAACAGTATTTCTAGTTGGGGCTCCTACTCCAAATGGTGTGAGGTCTAAGTGGGAATTCATACCAGGGAAACCCCCTTGGTTGACAGATATCCAACAACATCAGCAATACACTTCTTTCTAAATCACTGAATCGATGGAAGAAATATTTAAATTCATATAATGTAGCCTTGAAACCATGACAAAATCAATAGAATTAATAATATAACAAAAGTGTACCCAAAAACTATAGAAAATATCTCCTCATAGTCCTCTCCCTTTCTCTAGGAAAACCCTCATGAATCTGTACTCATCTATATTGTATGCTTGATCTCGTAGATCCACTTAGAAGTCCCCATTGACTTACCTTCAGGTCTTGGCACAATTTCCTCCATCATGGAATTCTTCAAACTTGCTAGCTTGCATACTCCCTAAAACTAGAAACTCGTATGTTCATCGATACACTTTATCCTTCTTGTACACAAATTAATCTACTAATTTTATGTTTGATCCTAAGAGAATCCTCTTGAAAAAACTTTGATTCATTCCTACCAATGCTACCAGATCCTTAAAAATATTCACAATGTACCTACAAACCTCATTAGGAAGTCAAGGAATAAAATATTATAACCTATCAAAAGATACAAAGACAAGAGGTTGGACCAAAAATAAAGCAACAACCAAGGAAGAAAGATATAAAGTACTTATTTTTTGGTCTGAGGATTGAAGGAAATTTTCAATTGCCTCTTGATCCCTGCCTTCATGAAAAAATCATTGAAATCCATGTGCAAAATCATCATCCTTTTCCTTATCAGCAATATGTTGCTTTCCTTTTCTTACTTGCATCGGCTAGGGTTTCTTTGTCTAACTCTAGGTATTTATCCACAAACCCCAGGGTTTTTCTAAAACAAGACCTTGAAAATTTTCCTAGGGTTTAAATACCCTAAGTATACCAATTATTCCAAGAATGAGAGTCTCTCCACTACTCCCTCTATCTCTAGAGTAAATTTCGATTTGTTGAGCAAATGAAAACTTCAACAACATGTACAAGGCATATCTTACACATACTTGTCAAGGACTACATTTCCACAATAGTACAATATTTATGAAAAAATTCTTCTTTCAGGTCTCATCTTGCCTTGAATTAGACCTCATACAAGATTCAACACATTCCTGTGAAGTTGCAAAAACATGCCTAAACGTGATCTCTTTGTCTATGCTTAATCTTGGCCCTGTGACTCAACTTTCCAAAGTTATATTCAACACGATACTCAATATTAACTCCTTTTTTAGTATAAATTTTTGAATGTCCTTAGCCTATTCAAACCTCCAAGATTCACCTTGTAAAATTTGAAATTTTGAGAGAATGGTTTTACAACCTTCAATGGATATGGATATTCCAAATGACAAAGAGAAGGCACACTGAGATTAAAATTTTTGCTAAAGCCTTACAATGGTAAAAATCAATCTGAAAACTAGGAACTAAAGATTAGCTCCCTCTAGTTTTAGCTTCATGGGAAATAGTCAAATTCTAGAGTTTCCTTTACAGAGTGATCATCAACAACCTCTGTCCATGGATTTTGTTCATACAGTAGAGGTTTTGACCCTTTTCTAGGGCACAAACATAATCTCAAATTTCCCAACAAAATACTTCTTAGTTAGGATCATTAATTTGGTAGCCCTTCTTCTTTATTCCAACGAATACGAAACAATATTCTTTCAACCCGATCTTATACAAACAACTCAAATTATTTCACTTCCAAATACATAATCAAAACTTTCTTTAACTTGTCCTCTCTTCCTGGTCTAAGGTTTTATGCCCTCAATAAGGGCTAAAAAACTCAGGTTTGGGCTTTTCTTTTGTGCCTTGCTGGCCTCTCCATAGTCCTGAGGACACTAAACCATGTTCATAGTCTCTTGGGGTTTTTTTATCACCATCTTTTCCTACAACCTACCTCAGAGAAGCTGCAACCTAGTCCTAAAGCCTTTTTGGCCCTCTATAACTCATAATGAGGCCTTTTCAGCCTTTTTTAGGCCTACAACCTAGCCTATGTCATATGAATTCCTATCTGATCATGACCTAAGGCTTCTCAACCTCCCTTTTAGGGTTTCGAGCCTTCTCCAAGGAACAATAAAAACCTAGTTTTACCTTAACCAACAAATATATCACTATGTATCCTTAGTAACATGACCTTGTTTTATTCTCTTTAATGGTTGTTATTTCACCTAGGCTCTGATACCATGTTTATTTTATAGGAGAAATACGATCTTCTATTATGATAATTATTTCCAATGATTTATTTAGCCAAGTTCACTTATGTCATATACATCATCAAGAAATTATACATATAAAATATTCAACACTAATTCAATCATGACAGTGGGATCATAAAGAGACAACCAATAACACAAAAGAGGCACAAATTTTCATACGGGAAACCCAAACTCAGGAGAAAACCCAACAATATTTTTCTAAGAGAAATTATTCAGTTCAACAAAGCCACAATGTGATATTTCTAGTCAAAATTGGTGAAAAATACCACATAAAACATACAAGTTAAACCTGGTCAAACATACTAGAATTCCAGCCTTCTTACTGCTGGCTTAGAATTTGATCAATCCTAGTCAACAGGGATGAAATTCAACCTCCCATAGATTCCTCATAATTTTGGTCAACTTGTCTTAGGGTTTGGTCAAATAGTGCCTCATAAATTTTGGTCAAAGAGTGGTCAAAATTGGTCAAACTTATGTCTTCTTTTCTTCTCTCTCCTCCGCACTTGTGAACACACGATTTTTATTGATTCAAATTTCTTGTGAAATGGAGGAGGTCAAGTGTCTTTATATATTGGCCTGGATGTGCCCAAGGGGCACGTCTCCTTGTGTTGGGATGATCTATACTTTAGGTACAACTTGACCTTTTGAGAGGCAAATTAAATTCAAAATTCAAAATTTAAATTTCCTCCTTTCAATTTCCTTTTCTATCCAAATTGAATACTTACGTTCAACCTTAGGAAAGAAGGGAAATATATATTCATGATTCATGGAAATTAAGAACAAAAATATTAAAATTAAATAGGATTCATAATCAAAACTTTGGAATCAGGTTTATCTCAAACTAGTTACTATCTTCCTTGGAATATGAAAAGGGACAATTAAATATGGTTGTACTAGAGCCACAAGCCTCAATAATTAGAACAACAATAGATTATAAAGTATCAAATCTTACAATAGATATAAATAAAATACACTTAGTAGATCAAATGGACCTGCACAAGAAAACTGGTGAAATCATCTTTATAACCTTTACAAACACTATATTGAATGTATCTAAAGTAGAGAATATGGTGTCAAATATCACTAATCAACTGAAGTAGGAAAAAAATGAAACTAGAGCTAAGTAGATGAAGATATATGAATTGGAGAAACTGATCATTAAGTTGGGAAAAACCCAAAATATATAGCCTCAATACAAACCCTATTTAAATTAACAAACACAGATTATAGGTATTGAGAAGGAAAATAAAAATACCCAACATAGAGCAGGTGTAAGAACTTAGTTGGAGGAAGTACAAAAAAAAAAATGTTTGTTGATAATAATTATTGAGTTAAATAAAAGGTAGGAAATTATGAGAGAAAAATTGAAATTTTATGAAAGGAAAAAAATGAACATATTTGTCCAACATCCTCTTCAACACCATCAATTTGAGAAATTGGATGAAACAATGTATTCTTTGAGTTTAAAAGATGTGGATAATATCATAAGAATAATTTACCTGAAGAAATTAATATTTTGAAAGAATAGATAGCTGACATGAATTCTTCCATCAACACTGATCAATATTCAAAGGTCAGACTCTCATAAGAAAAACAATAGTTGTAGAATCAACTGGTAGGTAGATGAGCCTTTACTGTAGCAAGGAATATTATATGACAAAGTTTGTTACTAAAATTTTAGGCATGTGGAATTCATTTGGAATGATGGGAGATGAATTAGATTTAGTTTATACTGAAAAAAAGGTTATTTAACTGACCAAAATGAATTAGGGAACAAATCACAAATAGATAACAGATTGTTAAATTTCTAAATTCCAAAATTTGAGAACAACCGCACATTTTAGGAATTCAAGATAAAATTCAATGGTAACGGAAACTAAAAAAATCTTGACCAAAATAAATTTAAAGCCCAAGATAAATGTAGAATAGTGAAAATGATATATATGCATTTATTAATAAACTTAATGAACTATCGGAAATGGGTCTTCCATCTTGCTAAGATTTGAATCTGAGTTTAATATCTTTGCTAGAGACAAAGAAATGTTTCTTAGGGAAACGAATAAAATGGATAAGTTTGCACACATGGAAGGAGTAATGAAAGGGAAAACTATAGTGGACAAGATTATTGATGATTTGTTTTCAAGTAAAAATTTGTTTTCCAACTGTTCCCAAATACGTTGAGTTGGACGTCACCTGCAGGAAATTCTGAAAATTTCATCGTCTATTTGGAGAAAATTAGGACATATTGGCCAAGTTTCCTCCGTTGAACTTCCAAGAGCATATCAACGAAATATAGTTGCATTGACATAAATGGTAGATTAATAGCTCAAGTTGTTAATAGATTAAATTCTTATTTTATAGGGTAGTTGCTAAAAAAACTTCATCTGTAATAAATATCTGTTGTATGCATGCTGTATAAATGTAATATCTGTTGTATACATGCTGCATAAATGTAAGAAAAAGATTTGGAATTTGGTTAGATTTTGAAGAAACCAAATTGAATTATATTTGGTTGGATTTTGAAGAAACCAAATTGAATTATATTTTTGGAAAAGTTTATGTACAATGTCTTTTGAAATGATCGGTCATAATAGATTCTCTTTTCAACTATTTGTAGTCCATACTTTTTCTTTGTGGTAAGTTATTTTTTATAAATGACATTTTTTTGCATCTATAAAATATTCAAAGTTATATGAATTGCTCTTTGAGGTTGTAAATTGAGTTTCAGTTTTCTCTTAGATGAATTACAACATCTTATTAAGTAAAGAGATTTATGTTGGATTCAAATTATTTTTATCACTTCTCTTTTTGATGAGTTTGTATATCAAGTATTTCATGTAATTATTGATTATTAAAGTGTATGATTGCTGAAATATTCTTCAATGCATCTTCTTCATTAAGATATTGGAAAATTTGTTTAATGTTTAAGGTCTTTTAGGTTAAATATATTATTTTCAATCTATTTCTTTATATATATTAATGTATGATTTAGTTGGAAGGTAGTTTGTTGAGTAGTTTATCAAAAAAACTATTGTCCTTAAACTCTAAGATTAAATACAATCTATATTTAATATTTTATTAAAAACAAAGTGAATAGTTTCATATCTAGGAGCCATCTCAAGGAAAAACACCCTATATCATAAGTTAAAATTTGAAAATTACATTACCACATCTGGTTGTTCCCCTAACAACAAATCCTTATTTGTCCAACTAATGTTTGATTATTTCCATATGTTGACCATCAATTATACTTCACCCAAGATAATTTTCAAGTTTTCTCCATGTCTCTTTTGACCTCTTCCATTATGGTCAACATGTCCACACATTTACAATTCAGTATCCAACACCTCTTCAATTTATTTCCAAAGGACATGTTCACTTGGAACTTGAATGGAATAGGGAGAGTTATCATTGTTTCTTGCTTCTAGTTCCCCCCTTTATGTTTGATGTTGAGACTTTCCCACATCAATGTGGGGTTTTCCTTGTGATAATTGTAGTTTATACTTTCACTTGAATACTTCTAGGTTCATAAGGCCTTTTATGGATATCCCACTTGAATGCTCATGTTCATGTCATGTTTCATGTAATTGTATCTTTAGAATAAACTTTTACTAGTCATGATGCCCTTTAAGGTGATGTAGATTTGTACTTCACCAATACATTAACTACACCACCCTCGGGAATATTAGACACATTTATCGAACATCTTGCCACTTATTATAATCATGTTTTTATCGTGAGCATGAACATGAGATATGCCTACCTCATTTGTATTAAAAAAAATAAATTTTCCAAGGATGTTTGTTTTGCAAGTGGCTTTTTTTCCATCCCCTAAAGGATTCCCTTCTCTCTCTCTCTCTCTCAAATATCAATCAAGTAGTATTTAGTATATAAAAAATGATGTATTTTAGCTATACATTTGATCATAACCTCACATATTAGGGGGTATTGTTATCACCTAAAAATCATTCACAGAGCTATGTAGGTGAGTTTTTAAAATATTATCAACATAACATGTCCAAATTTACCCATGGAAATTAATCAATAGCCCATAAGTAGCTTGAAAAAAATATGCAAAACAAGTTTTGATTATTTGTGAAAACTCATAGTGTAACTTTTGTGTATCCTCATTAATTTTTCTTCAATAGTCACACAAATTTGTAAGACAAGAAGTCTCACTAACTTTTGGCATAATAAATGTTGAATTTCCATTAATATTCAATGCTCATGCTTTCAGTAGACTAGTTTAGAGCCCAAGATAATTTATGAAGAGTCCCTTGCTAGACCAAAGGCCTCCTCATACATGAAAAATCACACATGGAATGAGATACATTCACACCATGAGGTGGCTTTTATGAGCATAAAAAAATATATTAATATCAAGCAATGGGCAAGCATTTGACAAGAGAATTTTAAGTAATGTTATGCTGCCAAATTATCCAAAAGCTTGTAAGCATTTCATTGGATAAAATTAATACTTTAAGCAAGATATACACCATTCTATAAGCTTTCCAACTTCTTGATATTGAGAGATATTCTTCAATGGGAAAAAAATGACCTTACTTTAGGGGTTTGGAGTAGCCCCATATACTCAACTCCATCCTATTTTTTGTCTCATTCAAAGACCTCCAAAGTTTTGTTTCATTGGAAATAGAAGAATAGTTTGCTTCCCACTTTCTTGTCTTTATTTATTTCTTGTTTATTTAGATGCTAATATCTCACATTCTAGTTCTTCTTTTACCATAAATTCTAATCCTAACATTTTTTTGTTACGTTGTATTATTGCAACTTCACGTAGAATGACATTAATTTTGTCCAACCACCTAGAAAACCAACTCAAACAAGGCCATCACACACAATGCAGTTGGTATTTGTTTACATACATATAAAAGTCTATTTAGGTTCACCATCACATGTAGATGCATTAAATATCATTCACTTATAGTACCTCCCCAATAAAAAAAAGTAGTCTAACATCAAAACCATTTGAGGCAACAACTGGCCCATTATTCAAGATCTATTTGAAATCTTTTAATTCATTTTGAAGTCTAATTTTCTCATGTTGATTTTTTTTTTTAAATATATATGTATATATATATAAGAAGTTTTCCCCAAATTTTCAAGAATCAATGAATATAGAAAAACAATAATATATGGCTATTAAAATTAGTAATATTACTATTTAGATAATATTATTAAAAATAACTCCCTGATCGGGATGTGGGTTAGAAGTTTCAGGACCAACAAACATCATACCGTAATGATTAAGGTCTATGGGTGGCAATTTACCACCCTCCGCATGCATAAGGCACATGGAGCGGTGGCCTCACACATGCAATCATTTAATGTGATTAAGGAAGGTGGCAAGGGTAGTTTAACATTGGTGTTCTTTGGATCTTTTGTTGTTGTGGTAAGTAATTATTTTGCTTGCAAAGGAAATTTGGATCCAGTCTAGTTTGCGGTAAGCTACAACTTTGAGGTGACGCTCCTCATGGTCTTCCACCAGGTGATTGTCGACTTTCAATATACTCTAGTCTCTCTCTTCAGGTATGTACTTAGTTTCAATTTTTTTTTGCCTCACATCCATGGTTTTATGATTTTTTCTTGGAGGAATGGCTATGTTATGGAGTTGGAAGTTCGAAGGAAGCCTAATTGAGGTTTTTGGATGGAAATTTATGATTTATATAAGGGTTTATCTATATTTTGTACTCCTGTCTCTGTTTACTATGATATTTTGCTTTAATGCATGGGAATTGTTTGGGAGGGGAAGCTAAGCCATTCTATATTTTCTCTTTGTCTGAGTCCCTGGCGTGATGGCACTGGTATTCATCTGGTTGAATTCTATCATTGTTTTGGGTTTATATGGTTCAATATTGTTTGTTAATCATTTCAAATCTTCACCAAAATCCGCTCATGGCAGGGTTGGTGGTATGGTTTAGGGATCTGAGATTTTCTCTAATCTTGTTTCGCTGCTTGCTATAGGGTAAGTCATTGGTTAAATTACTATTTTTTTCCCTCATGCCTTGATAACTTGATAGGTTCTCTTGTATGATGTGGTTCTTTGAAGTGCAAGGTTCATGTTTGTTGGTCAACTCTAGGTCTGTCGCTATGGTTTATAACGAATAATGTTATAGGTTTAAGTTTTTACTATTTTATGGTTCGTGTTGCCTTAGCCAAGGGCCAGCAAGACCGAGGTTCCTACAGCTGTGGCAAGAAATAGAGGAAGACCCATGAGGGAAGTCAAGCCAATTCTCATTGAGGAAGAAGAAAAGGTCAGAAATCAACCTCTTGCATCGTTAGAGATGCCCCCAATGCTTACTATGAGGGAAACACATCTAAGGTGCATCATATCATAGTGGGATGGGAAGCAGAACTAAATCAACAGGATGTTGATACAAAAATTGACTTGGGAGACTAACAAGCCTTGACGCCTGAGACTGGTCACTCTCATGGCCAGTGCTCTCAGTACAAGAAAATTATCCATTTTTATTGGTTGATGAAAAATATACTAGCCAAAGAACTAGTGCACATCCCTTCAGGCTCACCCTTGACTACTCCACGAATCTCGTATTTTAGAAAGGATCTTCAACATATTGAGTTTTAGCTTCAAAACCAGAATGGCCACCTTAGCTGCATAGAACATCAAATTCCCTGTATCTTGCAAACTGACCTTCCAGGCTCTAGTGCGAAGGATTCAAATCCCGTGGATTCATCTAACAATTAGTAGCATGATGATTTCATCTGTATTTTTCCTTTTGATATATGCATCAACTACAAACTTTACTATATGTTTTAATCTATTTAGAGTATAAGAAGTATAATGACACTTAGACATATCTAGCATTACTTAACATGCTTATATAATTATGTTTTTGGATGGCATATCATGTAGTTAGGTGGCCAACAAACTTGGTTTCCCTCTAGGGAGGTTGATGCCACCTAAAAATTTGATTTCTGGTTGTAACTTGCCCTTTTTTGAAATAAAATGAATGCAATGGTCCTACGAAACTTACAAAAAAATATATTATTAAAAAAAAACAATTATAACAATAATATTTTTAATATCAATACTTTATCACTTAATAATTAATTAAATAATTCAATTAACAAGATAAACTAACTAATAATATCAATAATAACTAATTAATTTTAGAACCCTATTTTTAACGTAACATATTATTAATATATCTGACATAACTAAAAATGGTAATTGATAATACATAAATAATAGTTATATTAATAAATGTATTATTATTTTCATATATTCCTTGATCTCTACAGTGTACCAAATTTAGTTCTTATTTAAACATTTTAATTCATAACTTATATATATATATATATATATATATATATATATATATATATATATATATATATATATATATATATATATAAACTTGGTGTTGGTGAGGACATACTATGTGATCATGTCCCCTGAGTTCTCAGCCAAAAACCTCTTATATATTAAATGTTGAGATAAATTATTTATTATATATATTATTAATTATTAATTATTCAATACTTTTTATCAATGGCCAATTTTATTAATTATTTACCCATTATTTTTATTTCATCATAACTAAATAGTCTTCCTATATATATATATATATATATATATATATATATATATCTATTCTTTATAAGAAGTTAAAATCACCTTCACATAAAAATACTGAATATTTCTATAATTATATATATATATTATATATATATATATATATATATATATATATATATATATATATATATATATATATATATACTAAGAGGAATAAAATCTCCTTCCACTCTAAAAGAGAAAGATATTTTATCTTACTCAGTGCTTTGTAGATATAGAGTTAAAAAATATCTAGCCTCGTTTAATCATTAACTATAATTATAATTATAAATATAATTTTATTTTTTGTGTGCCTTGAGGGCTCTACAACCAAATATGGGGTAGATGTTAAGTGTAAATGTTTAACATTTAACATTTAAGAAATTTATCTAAAGTCAATGTCTGCCCTAATTAAAAATTTATATAAAGGTATGTTGGCTCAATTACAAAATAATAAAAGGTTAAAAGTAATATAAAGCAGAGTATGGTATAGACGTTGTAGTATGAATATTTGAATCTTGGCTCAATTAATAATAAAAAGTTAAAAGTAATAAAAATAATAAATTCAAATTGTTATATTATAATTGTTTTTTGCAGCACAACTTAGCCCCTCAAACTCAAGTTAGAAATTATGCTCTAGGAAAAAAATGCATAAATAATTATAACTTACATTGGTCAATGCTAAAATTAATAATGGTTGATAGGAAAATCATCCTATAGTCTTTCCTTGGAAGTAACTAATAAATTGAGATGTGAAGTGGATAAGTATATTGATTTCTCAAGCAAAAAAACTATCATAAATTTTTGTGGGTAGTAAAAGTCTACATATTTACAATTTTACTTCTACATAAGTGCTAAAGAAAACATAAATAATGGTGGGAAGTAACTCTATATTTTTTTTACATATTCATTAAATAATTGATGGTAGATATGTTATTTACTTGAGTATGTGATCCATATGGCATTATATTGTACAAATGTTGCAATAAGAGCTTCAAGTTATAGTCCAATCAAATGTTTGATTTTTTTTTAATAATAGAGAAAAAAACATATTTATTTTTCAAAGTTAAACATTATAATTTGCATTGGTCAATGCTAAACTAATAGTGATCAACATTGGAATCGATTGTTAGAGACTTGTCTTGGTAGGGACTAATAATCATTACATAACCATATTTAAATTTAATTAATAAGCACATAAAAACTTAAAACTTACGATAAACCTACAATATAACAAGTTTATTAAATATGGATATCCACCCCCAGTTTACCATGGATATTATTTACTTTTAAATAGGTTTTTTTACAATACAATGGGTCAATACCATGAATTATCACTACCACATGCGGAAAATCCATAACTCATTTCAAAATAAAAATGTAAAATGTAAAATATTTTAGACATTAGATATATAATTGATTACATAGAGTGAAAATTGTCCATCATATGGATGGAGGGAGGGATAGAGAGGGAGAGGGAAAAGGAGAGAGAGAGAGGGAGAGAGAATGGAGAGACGAGGGATGGGGGTGAAAGGAGAGGGTGAGGGAAAATGAGAGAGAGAGAGAGAGAGAGAGAGAGGAGGGAAGGGAGAGGAGAGAGGGAGGGAGAGAAATATGGAGTTGGAAGGGGAGAGAGAGGCAGGGAAGAACAAATACATAGAGAGATAGAGGTAGGGAGAGACAAAGTGACAAGTTAGAGATGGAGAGAGAGGGAGAGAGGATAGGAGGGAATATAGTGAGGAGAGGTGAGAGAAAGGGAAGAGAGAGAGAAAGATAGAGATGGTAGGGGGAGAGAGAGAAGGAGAGAGGGAGGTAGATAGTGATAGAGTTGGAGTGTAGAGAGAGAGAGATATGGGTGAGAAAAAGGGAGAGAGATGAATTGAGAGAGAGAAGGAGAGAGAGATGAAGAGAGTAGAGAAGGAGGAAAGAGAGAGAGAGGGAGAGAGATGGATCCAACCTAGATATGGTATGCTTATATAAAAACTAATATAGATACATATTAACCACGGCTCTATCAAGCATCAAGAGGGATCAAATCCCTTTTCACTAGAAAATATGTTTTCATCTCAAGAGATTTGATCCCTCTCAGCACTTGATAGATCTGAGATTAAGATGGATCTATGGTGGTTTTATTTTTACTGAGTCAAAATGTTAAACATGACACTGCAACATCTCTACTAGATACTAAATTGGATAATTTTATGTGTTTTATTATATTGACTGAGTCAAAATGTTTAACAGGACATGGCAACATCTCTTACATATTGGGCTAGAGAGCACCTCTCAGACACACTAATTTTAGCTAACAATCAATTTTTTAGTCATTCCCAATATTTCTATTTAATATGGTTCCACACTCCTTCTCTCACAAATTGCTTATATGTTGATCTAGATTGGATCATTATAATTTTTTTCATCCATCTCGATTCATTCAAAGTGGAAAAGTGGAGGAATCATCTCACGAGATCGTTTTTACCAACGGGACCCAGTTTGGAAAAAAGAGGGTTTGAAATCTTGTAGGAGAATTTTGAGGCATCAAATTACATTTTTTTAGGGTAAAAATTTGTCTCTTTATCACAACACGTTTTCATTCTATTTTGCACACAAAGAGATTTCCAACAATTAATAAGCATGTCAATCAGAGTCTGTATGCAAAATTTATGCCACTCAAAAGTTGACCTTCTTTTTTTACACCTATAATTGGGGAGGATGCTGTGTTGACCCCCATTATTCATGGAAAATGGATAGTCACATGTTTTTGATGTAAAATACTCTAAAAGAGTCTATATTTTAACTCTAGTTAAGAGTTAATATAGTCAAAATTAACTAGTAGTAGGCTATCGGGTCGTGTTATAACTGGGCCACTAGGAGGAAGAGGCATTCCATTCTTTCTAGATAATTTTGTTCCATAGCTAGTCAAAGATAGTCATGAGAATATAGGAGCTATAACACATAGATAAGACCCGTACATTGTAGCATCCCACGGGACACAAACATTACTTCTTTGTACCTTTATCCTTATTTTCCAAACAAAGAAAGAGAGAAAAGTGACCTCATCTTCTAGTCGGGTTTTCTCCTGAAAGGGTTTCCTAGAGCATATCTTGTGACTTATGTGTGTGTGGGATTGTTTTGTTGTTCTCTAATTTTCTACATAATTTCCATTCGCATGCATGCACTAATTACAGTTAAATTTACATATCTAGAGTTTTAATAAAAACTATAACACTGTAGAAATTCATAATTTTAATATATTATTACCAGATCTATTGTGACGAAATATCCAATGGAATATCCATGATAGTTTATAGATCATATGTCCTTGATGATGATGGGTTGCTTCAATCAAGATACATAGTTTCTCTGAATAGTTATGTCCAGTGATAATTATTAATGTGATTAAGGCTTGAATATAAATATGTATCAAATTATTATTAATATGTAACTTTATATGTGTTTGTGGGGATCAAAAGAGATACTTCTATGTCTAAGGAATGGAAGAGAGACGGGTCCGAGGGTTTGATATTTCTATAAGTTTTTTTTTAGCATATTGTACAAGGGTCTCAAGGGATCCATTGAAAAGTGGATGGTAGCCATGTGGGATATAGCATGATGGATGAATACCTATTCCGGTGGATGACTCAGATAATACACTACCACATCCATATCCTTCACTTATATTCTACTAGGGACTATGAGACCCAACATAAGATGTTCATTATTCACGGACAACCATAGGGGGGTATTTTTCTTGATCAATACTATAATACACACATAATGGTTGGTGTTTTGGAGGGAATATGGATTGACGCCATCCATGGCTATGCTGAGTTGTAGACATCGTACTTCATCTTTGAAATTTTTAGGCCTTGTACTCTCTATATGCTTCATGGGTATTGAATATGTTGAGATTCACATAAATCCTCACTCACTTCTATGAGAGGCATGCCATCCCTGAAATATAAATAATTATTTGCAATGAAAGTTTTTTTCTAACTCTGTCATAAATTTATAAGTAGATTTGTATCAGAAATATGAAGTTTCTCTTCATCCAGTGGAAGTATTTGGAGCCTCAATCCCTAAGGTTTCTTAAAGTCTACATATATATGTAAACTTGGAATTTTAGATCAAAAGGATTTTGTCCAAAACCCATAAATCATCCCATTAATGATTCTCGTGAGTCAATTTTGGGCGAAAAATGTTGCAAAATTTTAACTCTTAATAAGGTTTCTCATGGTAATGCTTGTCCTCCTGTGGAATATCCACGAATTCCTTTGGTTGAAAAAATTGGTACAAAGAAGATTAGATTACGGTTTTTTGGCAACAAAATCAAACTGAAAAAAAACTTGAGGTGGCGAGGTTACCATATCGATCTTGAATTCAATAAAGTAAAAATGAAAGGTGGCTAAGAAACGTGGTGGTGGAGATGCATTGGTGGTGGGATAGGATTTGAAAGTGATCTAAATCATAGATCTATAGGATGATATATTTTCATTAATTTTTGTGAGAATATAATTTTAATACATTCAATGGATGCTTGGATGGAGAATAATTAGTGTTTGAACCTAGATTATGCATCGATTTATCATTTTTTATCTGGATTATTTTTCAATCAAAGGCGGATTTGATCTTTTAAGTCATTGGTACTAGAATCATCATCTCTTATGTGCCAAACCATGAAATTACTTGTTTATTGCATGAGAGGAGTCTCTTACTAGTATGCCCTTGTGGATTAATTTACCAGATTCTCCTTTTCAACATTGGTATAACATGCATCTAAAGTGTTGGTAGTCAATAGTTTGTAAAAACATTAATAAATAATGAAAAAATTTAGAATAACACATAATACATGGAATTTACGTGGTAAAACCATAATAGTGTATAAATGAAACTTCGATGCGGTAAGGTAAAGTATATTATTAATAAAGAATAATTTACGTTCAGGCTTACCTCACCTTCAACTCTCAGGTTTCATCAATAAAACAAAGTAGGAATTGCTACAAAACTATCATTGGTTTAATAATCCAACACCGATAGTCTAAACACACAAATATTTACCTCAGTAAATTTTGGTTTTTACATTTTCTTGTTGTCATATTTTAACATGAATAATATAAGTGACAATTTGGGGTATTTTGTAGCTTTGGATGATAGTTATAATCACTATAAATTCATATTGGTGGATTGCATTCACATAGATCTAGACCTTCATCAAGGGATTTTTTTAATGCTTGGAATTAGTGATGGGTGTTAGGTCTTACACCCAAGATCTAGGTTATCTCAACAATCATTTTCATTATTCTCATATCCATAAGGTTGGCCACGTTATGGTGGATTGTGACATAAAAATTTTCAAAATATTTAAATGATTCATAAGATCAAATATTGGAGCTAAGTAAAGCACTACCAAATCTACTATGGTGTTCAAGATTTTCCCTTTGCACCCATCTAGTCTAAAGCCTACTGGAAAGTATTTGAAATGTTGTAGAAGTAGGTCCAATCATAAAGGGATAGGAGTAGGATTTCTTGGCTGGTGATATTACCATCCAACTACAGAATGAAAAATCATCCCCATTAGAAAATCAAACTCCATGGGAGATACTTGGGAATGATATGAAGCTATAAACATCACAATGGAGAAAAATTAAGGATTTATGTACTAAGAGCATATAATCACAATTTTTTTTTGGGGATGATCCCCTCTAAGTACTCTCCTTTTCATTCATCTATCCAAATGACTCTAATTGATGAAGGTAATAGGATTAGGGATGGGGAAATAATTGTAGAAATTATACAAACAATGTGTATACCAATGGATTCTTTCCGATCATGTGATATGCTAAAGCAAGATACTGAATCCTTCTACAAATCAATTGTGGAAAATAAACACGATCACCAATCACAACAAGTAAAGAAAGAAGCAAATCAAACCACAACATAGATATTTTCCCGGGGAAATCTTATTGCTCAAAACCCCTCTATCTTCTATTGTATATTCAGCAAGGAATCATGAAACAATTAAAATTCACTCTTCTCACAAGAGTCTCTTGCACTCTCACAATCATCTCACACTGATCCAGACAAAATTGATCAACACTTGGCCAATTTTTAGCCTTTGCTCATCCTGTCTTGCTTGCACAATTCATGTGGAATTCAATCCCTATTCTTTAGGAATTTCAGCCTTCCAAAACTGTGCAAAACTCATGGGAAATCTTATGGTTGTCTTACTGCATGCTGACAACCTACTAATGATACAACTGATAGTTAACATCCCTTTAACCTTTGTCTCAACTGGGTCTCCACTGAAACTGACATGCATGCAACTATTAATAGTAAATTATCAGTTACATGACATATCACTGCATGTGAATTAAATCTGATTTAATTCACTTGACCTCTCACTATTGCAACAAACAATTACAACTAGTTAAATTGACTTTAACTCACTTAACTGAGTTAACTGATTTCTCATGCATTAAACTAATTCACTAACTGAAAATTGGACTCAATAACTAATAGAATCACTCTGCATGCCTCACCAACCACCCCCAACTCAAAATTCATGAGCTAAGTGAGTTTATCACACTCAGTTAACTATTACAAGTGATCATGAGATAAGATTACAATTTATTGTCCACTTTAATTAAGGGAAAATTAAATTAGACACATTTCCAATTTATTAAATAAATTGGCTTTCACACTATTGTATCTTTAGGACTCGTGATCCCACACTAGTGTGTGTGCTGCAATTTATTGTTGACTTTCAACACTCCCTCTCAAAAAGAAAGAGATTATCAGCTACCCCAATCCTGCTTCTGTGGTATTTGAATTTGCTCTTAGTGAGCGCCTTCATTAGAATATCTGCATCTTTATCTTCCGTGAGAATGTACTGAAGTAACATAATGTGCCTTTGAACACAATATCTGATATGGTGGTACCATATTTCTATATGATTGGAACTATCATGGAATACTGGATTAACTGATAGTTTAATGCAACTCTAGTTATCACAATGTATCACCCTTGGATCCATCTGATGACCAAACAAACCAACCAGAATTTTCCTCATCCAGATGGCCTCACATGTAGCCTGGCTGGATACCATGTACTCTACCTCATCTAAACTGAGTGCCACAGATCTCTGCTTCCTGCTATACCAAGAAAATGTTGTCGATCCTATGTTAAAGATCCCTCCTGATGTGCTCTTTCTGTCTGATGGACTGCCTGCCCAATCTGCATCTGTGAAGCCTTGAAGCTTCACTCCCTCTGTTTGTATGTACCATAATCCATACTCTATATTTCTCCTAATATATCTCAAGACATGCTTCCCCACCTTACAAAAGAGCTTGGTCGGCTTAACCATAGCTTGAATCAGTTGGTTAACTGCGTAGCAACTGTATGGTCTGGTGTTCACCAAGTACATTAGTGAACCCACTAGCTACCTGTAAACAATAATATCCAATACCTCACCTGAAGTAGCATCCTCCTTCCTCTAGTTTCCTAGAAGAGGAGTCTCCATGGGCTTACAACTCTCCATGTGAAACTTACTCAGAATCTATTAGGCATACTTGCCTTGAGAAAAAAATAGCTCACCATCCCGCTGCCATATTTCCAAACCAAGGAAATAGTGAAGGAGTCCCATGTCCTTCATTTCAAAATCTCTTGTAAGATCCTCTTTTAAGAAGTTATCAACTGATCATCACCTATCAAAATTAGATCATCAACATAAAATACGATAATCAAGATCTTACCATCAACCAAAATTTGGTACAGGTTCACATCTGCTTCACTCTTCGTGAAGCCCAACCCGGTGAAATATTTGTCAATCCTGGTGTACAAAGCACGAGGTGCTTGCTTCAGCCCATACGATGCTCTCTTGAGTCTGCACACATGCGACTCATTGTCAAAGGTCTCAAAACCTTCTAGCTTCTCAATAAATCCATTGATAATTGCAATCTTCACATCCATGTGATGTATCTACCACCCTATCTGCACTAAGAGAGTAAGGATAGATCTAATCGATGAGTACCTAGAAAACAGTGCAGAAGTATCCTCGTAGTCAATCCCCTCAACTTGTGAGAATCCCCAAGATACAAATATAGCCTTGTACTTCTCCACACTCCCATCAGCTATCCCCTTCACCTTATAGATCCATCTAGATCCAACCACTAATTTTCCAACTGGTCTTGGGACAACTTCCCATGGACTATTCTTGATAATGGAGTCATAATCCTCAACAATGGCATCAACCCAAATTGGTTGTTGCACTGCTTCCTCAAAGGAGGATGGTTCTATCACAATACACTTGCTCATAAGAGACATGTATCTAGTAAACATGTTTGGATATTGTCTCTGTCTACGTAGTGAAGTAGGTGTTCCTACATGTTCTGCCGGATCAAGTCTCAATCTATCAGCTTCTATGGTGCGCCTTATACCATTTATGGTGGATGGCTCTACATGAGCGTTTTCAGCCACTCCATGATCCTCTGCATTTGGATGCTCCACATATTGAGGTCATCCTTTGGAACCAAGAGTTCCTCATCTACATGCAAACGAAGCTCCCTCGCAAGGTACAATCGCATGGCTTTCTCCTTATCAAATTTTATTTCCCATCTCACAATAGTCATCCTGTTGTTTGCAAAAAACGCTCGATAGTTGTGGGGAGTATCAGTGTACCCCAAAAATATCCCAATATCAGTTGTTGGTTATAGATTCTTCCTGGAATCTTTGGTCACATGGCAATAGACAGATGAGCCAAAAATTTTAAAATATGAAACATCAAGTTTCTTACCAAAAAAAGCCTCCTCTGGTGTACTCATGCCAAGAATCTGATGAGGACTACGGTTTTGCACAAATATCGTTGTGTTGCATGGCTCCTCCCACAGATGCAATGGTAGGCCCTAATCATGCAACATCACTCGTGCCACACACACAATTGTCATTTTATTTCTTTTTGTGACCCCATTCTGTTGTGGGTTATGAGGCACAATCAAATCTCTTTGAATTCCTTTTTTTCTACAAAAGTTCTTGAATTCATTGGAGATACACTCACCACCATTGTCGCTCCTAAGAGCCTTCAAATGCTTCCCCATATCTTTCTCCACCAGTGCTTTGAACTCACAAAATTTTGATAACGTCTGATATTTCTTCTGCATGAAGTAGATCCAACACTTTCTAGAAAAATCATCAACAAAGATCACATAATACCTGTTCTTTATTGTTGAAGCTGTAGAGAATGGTGCACACACATCTGAGTGAACTCTCTCAAGGATTTCCACTGCTCATTTCTCCTTCTTGTGAAAAGTGGCCTTTGCATACTTCCCCATGGTACATCCTTTGCATGTGTCTATTTGCATAAGAGTACCCTTTAGAAGCCCCATAGAAATTTTCTGCATGACCTTCAAGGCACCGTGGTGTAGATGGCCCAATCTCTTGTACCATAACTCACGCTCATCCCAACTCACCACTTTGTCTGTCTTACCCATCAATGTTGCGCAGCCATCTACATAAAGTTTGTAGAGGTTCTTCACACGAATCCCAATCTTCTTGGCTTGTCATGTGTCTTTGTGTCAAAGGAAAGCTTTCCCTTCACTGAAAACCACATCATAACCTCTATCCTCCAACATTGCGACTAAAACTAAATTATTTTTCAAGCCTAGTACATGCATTACATATTTTAGTAAGAAGGGTTTACTTGACTATCTCTGGAAGGTAAATTTACCAATCTCGGTAGCGATGTACCTCTCGTCATCACCCATTTTGATATGCATATAGAGGTCCTTCTCCTCCAAGCTACTGAAAATTTATTTGTCTCCCGTAATGTGGAAAGATGCACCACTATCCAAGTACCACACTGATTCCATCACAATTTACACCATGCATGCGATGAGCAAGAATTCCAACTCAAATTGCAAGGCCAAAGCCTCACCAACTGTAGATCCTGAAGCCTTCACTTTCTTCTTCTTTTGTGGACAATTAGTGGCATAATGTCCATGCTCGTGACAATGAAAACACTTCACTTTGGACATGTCACGCTTCTTGCCTTCTTTATCAGTCTCATATTTTGAATAGGATTTCTTTCCTTTCCCCTTCTTCGCCTTACCAGCCAAAGTGAAATTTTCTTCATCATCTGTCTTAGATGAAGATCCATCCCCAGTATTCCGCCTAAATTCTTCTTGCACCAAATCCGACCAAATTCGCTCCCAATCTGGCAGCCTCTCCCTCCCATTGATAGAGTCCTGATAACTATGAAAAACCTTGGGAAGGCCTAGAAGAGCTAGGCTCACCAAGTCATCATCCGCGACAGTAATTATGATGCTCCCAAGCTCATCTTGACATTGGAAAAACTTGGTTAAATATTTCAGAATAGTGTCGCATTTCTCCATTTTGATTTTCCTGATCTTGTCCTTCAGTGCCAATTTTCTATGATCACTGCTACTCTGAAACAGATCTGTCTAAGCCTTCCACATTGCATATGGAGTCACTTTTCCATGGAGACTTGAGACAATGTGGTCTCGTACTCCCTCTAGTAAGAACATCCTCGCCTTTGCAACCTTCTTTTGCCAAACATTAAGAAGAGCATCATTTGCTGCAACAGGTTTGGGAATGTTATTATCAATGAACTATTTCGACCTGTTTTCTTCCAGAACTGCCTCCATCATGTCTTTCCATGCAATATAATTGGACCTTCCCTCGAGTGCATACTCCAATCTCAAGCCATTGAAAGCCATCTTGATCTTGATCCGCATGTCACACCAAAGAATACTTTTGCATATTCAAAAGTTATTTAGTCACAAACTTAATTTCTTCTCCACTATAGTGATTTCATGTGTGCTAAAACCATGTAGAAATTATAAAAACAATGTGTATACCAATGGATTCAATTTGATCATGTGATCTGCTAAAGAAAGATACTAAATCCTTCTACAAATCAATTGCAAAAAATAAACACGATCGCCAATAAAAACAAGTAAAGAAAGAAGAAAATCAAACCACAAAAAATATATTTTCCCGAGGAAATATTACTGCTCAAAACCCCTCTATATTCTATTGTATATTCAGAAAGGATGATCTAAATGAGATCGAAATTATGTGTTGAGGTAGAATTGATTAATTTCCATTAGTGAATTGATTGTTAACTAAACTTCTTAATGTGGAATTCTGAAGGAAATATAAAACATTTACGACTTAAAACAGTAGCATATTAAGAATGAAATTATAGAAAAGAAAAAAGATAAGAGACAACAAAATTTTATTACAGAGTTCATCCTTGGTGGACTATGTCTCCGTGTCCACTTTCAAGTTAGGCATCCATTTTATTAGGATTGATTCGAGAAAGTCTTTACACAGAAAAAACACCAGATTGAATGTGCTCATAGGCACCTCTAGTCACTAAAAACATAAATATCTCTCTCCTAGCTTTCCAACGCTTGTATCTGTGCTCAATGTCGCCTCCGGACGACCAAGAAACACTGAAAACAAAACTGCCTCTCTCGCTCCAAATATCAATACAAATTCACTCATGTGTGTTTCATGGAGAAAATATCATGGCTTAAATAAGCCCTAGTCTCAAACTTATGAAAGCCAAATTAGGCATGTGGCTGAGAAAATCATGTGGTTGAGGTCTCGGTCTTATCACATGGTGACACCTAGAAGATAAACAATAAGGTGGTTTAATTACAACCTTACAACATTTAACATTAAAACCAAAAATATAATTTTGTATAAAACTTATCCCTGACGTTCATCTAATGACGTGGAGGATGAAATGATGGTTTGCATGTGATCGGGCGTGGCCTAACCTTTTGCTGACATCTCGCGGTATGATCTTGGCGGCTTCGGCTAATAGTTGTATTCTCCATGTTCACATGCCTCCACGATAATTGTGCGGTCATTTTTAACATTTTTTGCAATGGTTCTGTCGGTGATTACCTTCTGACATTGTTTCCTCTCACATGTGTTTACTTCGACGCAGTTCCAATGTGGCTTAGTACGACAGTTAGCTATTGTGGGTTTTATACTTTAGGTTTTGTTTTTATAACAAAGTTTGATACATAAACCTGAAAGGTTAATACATGACAAGGTTTTTTAATGTAATGCGCTAGGTTTATGTCTTAGCCTTAAGACTTAGATTTAGGTACTTAGGATTAAACCTTAGGTTTTTGTCCCTTAATTCCTTTACATAATTACTTCACCCTAGCTTTATTCTTGACCATAGGATTTAATTACATAGGTACATGCCACCACATGACTTTTACAATTTTACCCCACACACACCAAATTCAAACCACATTTTGACCATAACATCCAACTCAACCATGACGAAGTAACTTTCATCTGGAATACTAGAGGACCTGGTGAATTGAAGAAAGAACTGGACATCAAACACATTGGAGCTGATTGGACCTCACTGTCAATCTGTATTGAAACAAGATCCTCCTAGATCAATCCTCTCCACTTGAAAGATTTTGGACCACAAATTTTTTTATTTAAGCATACATCAGGTGAGGGTACTTCTCCCTCACGTTTCCGGTCTCTATCCACCTCGCCTTGCTCAGATTCATCCCCTTGAGTCCCACTTGAAGATATTCAACATCTCCTCGCCTAGAAGTGCGAAATTTCGTGTCCAAGATGGTATCTTCCTACAACTCATTCATATACTCAAGTGCCAAATCATCAATAGTAGGAATATGTGTATCTTCCTCCGGATCATTGATCATTGTAGGTTCTTACAACTTTAGATTTTCTACATTTATAATTGAACAAATACACATGTAAGGAGGCAAATCAAACTGGAATGCATTATTTCCAACCTTTTCAATAATATTGAAAGGACCATACCTGATGAGTTTCAGTTTCTTACCTCCTCCTTTCAACCTGTTTATACTGATATATAACCATACCTGATCGCCAACCTGAAAATGATGATCGACTCAATGCTTTTCGTGGCGCATTTTGTACTTGGCCTGACTCTTCTCCAAATGGTCCTACACTACTTCATGTATCTGTTTTATTCATTGAATGAACTGAACTGCTTTGTTTGAATCGTCGTGTCCATCCACGTTCTCTTCTTCACCATACACGAAGTCCATTGGTGACTTTGGTAGATACCCCAAACATGTTTCAAATGGATATTTATTAGTCTAAGAATATAAGGCTCAATTGTAAGCATACTGCACATAAGGTAAATATTCATCCCACAACTTAGGATGTTCACTGCAGTAACCTCGAAGAATATGTATCACTATCTTGTTCACCACCTCTGTTTGTCCGTCAGTCTGTGGATGAAAAGTTGTGCTCTTCTTCAGCTTTATGTCCATGATTCCCACAAAGTGGACCAAAATTCTCCTACAAATCGAGCATATTGGTCAGAAATAATAGAAGTAGGCAACCCAAAATGAACCCATACCTATTGAAAGAACATTCGTGCCATCTGTTTTGAAATCACTTGCTTTTTGCACGGAACAAGAATGCACATATTGTTGAATTGATCAACCACAAAATACATGTAACCATGCCCTCTCGTGGACATAATCAGTCCTCCAAAAAAATCCATGGAAATTCTATCTCATGGTCTCAAAGGAACTGGAAGTGGCATGTACAAACCAATCTTTCGATTCTTGGCCTGCTTGTCGAACACATCACACATCCTTTAATGTACTTCACAACTATTTCATACATGCGAGGCCAATAACAATACCTTTGAATTTGTGCCATAGTCTTGCTTACGCCAAAATGTCCTGCAATCGAGAAGAATGAGCTTCTCAAAGAACCTGTGCCCTTTCTATTTGTGGTATGCACAAATTACCCAAATGATATAAAAACCTGTTATGAATATGAAAATTGACTTCTTCTATCTGAGTAACATGAGTTAATGATTCATAAATATCTTTGAAATTGGAATTAGTAATATATTGTTCGACATAAATTTCATGTTTTGATGAACTATTCTACAGTACTACTGAAGTATTCAAAGATGGTCTAGACAACATATTAGCTACTTTGTTTGTTACACATTTCTTGTACTTAATTACTAAGTGAAATTGCTAAATAAATCCAATCCATCTGTAGTGGTGATATTGTTGCAACTTAGTATGTGACTGAAGGTATTGAAGCGACTGATGATCTGTGTGAATCGTTGTTTCCTTACCCATTATGTAGTGTTTCCATTTATTTACACTTTCAACCAAATAAAACAGTTCTTTATCACATGTCAGATAATTGATTACTACCTTAGAAAAAGTTTCAGAATGAAAACAAATTGGTTTCCAATTTGACGTAAGACTGCACCCATTTCATAACCAATTGCATTTGTTTCAATTTCGAATGGTTGTTTAAGATTAGGTAAATCTAAGATTGGTGCTGTGACAAGTTTATGCTTAAGTGAATCAAAATATTTTTGTTTTTCCCTCCCCAATAAAAGGAAACTTTAGATCATGTTAAAGCAAGTAATAATGATGTAATAAAAGAAAATTGAGCAATAAATTTTCTCCAATACTGAACTGCACCTAGAAAACTACTAACTTCAGTTACATTATGCAGTCTTGGCCACTTAACAATCACATCTATCTTAGCTGGATCTATCTTTAAATGACCACCTCCAACTATGTATCCAAGATAAACCAATGAAGTTTTCCCAAACTCACATTTTGATAACTTAAGGTACACTTTTTCTCATTAAAACACTTTGAAGACTTGTTTAACATGGCTAAACTGTTCTTCCATACTAGAACTGAAAATTAGGATATCATCTAAGTAGATTATGACAAACTTATCAATGTATGGACGAAATACATCATTCATAACATGCATGAAAGTTGTTGGTGCATTACACAAAACAAAAGACATTACTAATCATTCAAATAGTCCCTTCTTAGTTTTGAATGCAGTTTTCCAGATGTCATTTTCTGCTATCCGAATTTGATGATACCCACAACGCAAATCCAACTTAGTAATATAAACAAAAATTTTCAACTAGTCAAGTAAATCATCTATCCTGGGAAGAGGATACATGTTCTTGATTCTGATTTTATTTAAGGCCCTAAAGTCAACACACATTATCCATGTCCTATCTTTCTTAGGAACTAAAATTATGGGTGAACCACATGGAGATGAACTGGGTCAAATTAAACATTTTTCAACCATCTCTTGGATTTTTTTCTTTATTTCTTAATTCTCTATTACTGACATGCAATACATTCTAACATTAGGAAGAGGGGCATCAGACATAAACTGTATCTCATATTGTATCTCCTATTTAGGAGGAAGATTTTTTTGGTTCTTTAAATAGACTTTGAAAACAATCTACCACTTTAACCAAACTATATTTATATTGAGATTCACAACTTGGAAAAGCATCATGAATATCCTTTCATTGTTCTTTTACAACCATGATTAAATATCTATTACTTGAACTTATTAGTCTCTTCATTGATTAGAATTAGCAAAATCCAAGTGAGTTTTTATTTTATGTGCCCAGATGATGTATTCAATCCCATGTTTCTTAAGATGATATTTATGCTCTTTCCTATGAAACACTGCATCATGATCATAGAGATAAGGACTTCCTAGCACTATTCCACATATGTCTAACGGTATCACATCTAAATCCACTTCATCAATGTAATTAGTTCTGATGGAAAATTTGAAACGACATTGCTTTGTGACATTAATATTAGTTTATTCCTTTATCCAACCTAATGGGTATGGTATTGGATGATTATGTGTTTCCAAACCCAATTTCTTAACTAATTATTTAGATATTAAATTTTCTTGTGATCCACTATCAAACAATGTATCTATTTTTGCGTGCTTATAAGTTACCCTTATGTGACATAAATCAACTCTTTTATCTTCATCGAGATTATTAATGTTTGAAGATGTAATTGAACTTTTACTAGCATCATAATTTTTACCTGTTGTAACCATTGCGGTTATTTTCCCTTCATCACCTGAATCGGAGCCCAAGTCTTGTTGGATTTCTTCATTAGCCTTATTTTCTCCTTTCTTCTCCTGGAACTTCTTTGGCTTGAGTTCCGGGTGAAGTTTCCAACATTGGGCTTCATCATGTTCGATCCTCTGGCAATGAGTATAGGTAGGCCTTTCACCTTCCTTCTGAGTCGTCACTGTCTTCTTTCCCTTCGAACTACTCTTCCTCTTGCTCTCTTTGGAATCCAATTTTTTGGATGTCTTCGGTGAGAACTTGAATGGTCTGCCACCTGATTCGATATGTATGACTTGAACACATACTTCATCAAATTCACTAGGATTAAACATTAGTAACGTATGTTGCAAATATGAATGTAAACTGCCGATGTACTCTAAAAAATTTTCACGTGTATCCAAAGGAATACCAAGCGCCAACGCTTTCTTCCTGAACTCCTGAGTAAAATCTTGAACATTTTGTCCCTTACCTTCTCGCAAATGTTGCCAATCAATAACAACTTTCTGCGTGTATCCCAATAGATAGAATTGTTTCCTGAGAGCTTTTAAAAACTTAGACCATGAGGAGATGACTTTAACTTTATGCTTTAAATCTATTTGTGTATTACTCTCCCACTAGATTAAATCAGTTCCCCCCATCCTAAGAGTAGCTAAATGGATTCTTGTCTTATCATCAAAAATGTTTTGAATCCTACGATACACTTCTAATTGCTTAATCCAGTTATCTAGTTTCACGAGGTTCATTTCGCCATCATAAACAGGTAATTCAAACTTTACATCAAGTTTCAAAAGAGATTTATGAGGTTTATTTTATGTTTTAGAATCTGAACTAGAAGAAGAAGAAGAATATGATGATGGATATGATGGAGGAGAAGGAGTTTTATCAGATTTTCCTTTTCCCTTGTCCTTCTTCGATGCCTTTGATGAAGAAGTTGTATCTCTTGCCTTCTTATCTTCATAGAGTTATCCCAACATCTGCTGCATGTTAAAAAACATTTGCTGAACTTGTTTCTCATTCATGACCTTCACTTTAGGATTTTCACCCATTTCAGTTCCTGGCATCATTAATTGATGAGAAAATTTCCGCTTTCCAATTTTTGGATCGAACTCCTCAAGTGTTCCTTCTCCATGTTGCAACCCTAACCTAGTTAGCATTCACTGGCCAAAAGACTACAAAGAACAACTTGGATCTGATACCAAAATATATGATATGAATGAGATCAAAATTATGTGCTGAGGTAGAATTGATTAATTTCCATTAGTGAATTGATTGTTAATTGAAGTGCTTAATGTGGAAGACTTAAGGAAATACAAAAAATTTACGGCTTAAACCAACAGCATATTAAGAATGAAGTTACAGAAAATAACAAAGATAATAGACTAAAAACTTTGATTATAAAGTTTGCCTTTGGTGGACTATGTCTCTGAGTCCACTTTCAAGTTGGGTGTTCATTTTATTAGGATTGATCTGAGGAAGTATTTACATAGAAAAAACACCAGACTAAATGTGCACTATCTCTCTCTTATCTTTCCAATGCCTATCTCTGCGCTCAATTTTTCCTTCGAACGACCAAGAAACACTGAAAAAAAAACTGCCTCTCTCACTCCAAATCTGAATACAAATTCACTCATGTGTGTTTCATGAAGAATTTTTCATGGTTTAAATAAGTCCTGGTCTCAAACTTTTGAAAGAAAAATTATGCATGCGGTTGAGGTCTCGGTCTTGTCACATGGTGGCACCTAGTAGATAATTGATAAGGTGGTTTAATTACAACCTTAGCACATTTAACATTAAACAAAAAAATAGAACTTTAGGATAAAGCATATCCCTAACGGTCAGCTAACGACGTGAAGGATGAGCTGAAATTTTGCATGTGATAGGGTGTGGCCTAACCTCCGGCTGACATCTCCTGGTATGATCTCGATGACTTAAACTGACAGTTGTATTCCCCGTGTTCACCTGCCTCCACGATAACCACGTGGTCCTTTTAACAGTTTCTGCAATGGTTCTGTCGGCGGTTACATTTTGACATTTGCGCTGCTCACATGTGCTTACTTTGAAGCGGTTCTGATGCGGCTCAGTCTGACGGTTAGCTGTTGTTGGTTTTAGACTTTGGGTTTTGTTTTTGTTACAAAGTTTGATACATAAACCTGAAAGGTTAATACATGGTAAGGTTTTTTAATGTAATGCACTAGGTTTATGTATTAGCCTTAGGACTTATATTTAGGTACTTAGGATTAAACCTTAGGTTTTTTTTCCCTTAAGTCCTTTACATAATTACTTCACCGTAGCTTTATTCTTTACCATAGGATTTAATTACATAGGTACATGTCACCACATGACCTTTACAATTTTACCCCACACACAACAAATTCGGACCACATTTTGACCATGACATCCAACTCAACCATGACGAAGTAAATTTCATCCGGAATATTGGAGGACCTGGTGAACTGAAGACTGAACTGGACATCAGACATACTGAAGCTAACTAGACCTCACTGTCGATCTGTATTGCAAAGGATCCTCCTAGATCAAAGGAATAATGAAACAATTACAATGCACTCTTATCACAAGAGTCTCCTGACTCTCACAACTGTCTCACACTAATCCAGACAAAATCGGCCAACACTTAGCCAATTTTTAGCCTCTTCTCAACCTGCCTTGCTTGTGCAATTCATGTGGAATGTAATCCCTATTATTCATGAATTTCAGCCTTCCAAAATTGTGCAATTCTCATGAGAAATCCTATGGTTGTAATATTGCATGTGGGAATCCTACTAATGATACAACTGATAGTTAACATCTCTTTAACCTTTGTCTCAACTGGGTATCCACTAGAGCTGACATGCAAGTAGATATGAATAGTAAATCATCCGTTACATGACAGATCACTCCATGTGAATTAAATCTGATTTAATTCACTTGACCTCTCATTACTGCAACAAACAGTTACAACTAGTTAAACTAACTTTAACTCACTTAATTGAGTTAAATGGTTTCTCATGCATTAAACTAATGCACTAACTGCAACTTGGACTCAATAACTAATATAATCACTCTGCATGCCTCACCAAACACCCTCAACTCGAAATTCATGAGCTAACTGATTTTATCACACTCAGTTAACTATTACAAGTGCTCATGAGATAAGATTACAATTTATTGTCCAGTTTAATTAAGGGAAAATTAAATTAGACACATTTCCAATTTATTAAATAAATTGGCTTTCACAATGTATCACTAGGACCTGTGGTCCCACACTAGTGTGTGTGCTACAATTTCTTTTTGACTTTCAATAAGAATGTGTGATTCGTTGAGGAAGGTCTCTAATTCTTGTATTACCAAGAAGTAAGATAATGACCCATTTTAGTTGAGTTGTCTAAAGATGAGAAAACTTTACCTTCCACTCATGTGGTGAAGCCTGATAATCCTTTGTTGAGATATGTTTTGACCTCTTTGGGATGGGAAACTTATATTTTTTTTCTTGGATTTTTTGCTCTAACTTCAACACAATTAAGGGTTTTAGGATTTTATGCCTCCAAATAATATAGAGATGCTAAGGCAGGCTAGAAATATGTCCTTAAATAGGTGTAGGAGAAATATTTTTTTAAAGTCTCCTAGGGTGGGTAGACATTAATTTAAGGGTTCTTAGAGAGAGACAAGACAAGAAGGTCATTTCTCCATGAAATTTTTGTCAGTATATATGTGGGGCCTAGTAGGGAGAGCAACAAAACACTTTCTAAAGAGGCTCATAACAATATAATGGATTGGCTTCTTATCTATTTAAGAGACAATGGTATGTTTTGACTATATAGTAACATAATTATATAATTTTTTCCTTGTTGGGAACTCTTTTGGTTTGGAAAATTTGCCTCTTCAGAGGAGGGATTATCAGAGGGTTCTCCATAAATTATAAAATTATTTTTCATGATATTTTATCAAGTCTAATAATGGATCTTCACTACAAGGATTCAAGACTTAGATCATAAATTTAAATTTTCTAATATATATAATCCTTATGAGGATCTAGGGACATTTATGAATTGATTCCCCCCCGCCCACGATATTTTTCAAGAAGGGAATTCATTATGTGGCAGTCACTTGAATTTAATTCTAAGCAGGGAAGAAATATGGCGAGTGAACTCACATAAGGATAAACTATCTGATTTTTTCTTTGACACAGTTAAGGTGATAGTTTTGGTTGACATTGAGTTTATTATTCTTAGTTTAACATGGAATAATAATCAATATGGTGTTAATGAAATGTGTAAGTGGATTGATTACTTTCTTATACGTCATTCTCTTTTGTGGGATGACAGGTTGACATTGAGTTTATTATTCTTAGTTTAACATGGAATAATAATCAATATGGTGTTAATGAAATGTGTAAGTGGATTGATTACTTTCTTATACGTCATTCTCTTTTGTGGGATGACAGGTTGACATTGAGTTTATTATTCTTAGTTTAACATGGAATAATAATCAATATGGTGTTAATGAAATGTGTAAGTGGATTTATTACTTTCTTATACGTCATTCTCTTTTGTGGGATGACAGGTTGACATTGAGTTTATTATTCTTAGTTTAACATGGAATAATAATCAATATGGTGTTAATGAAATGTGTAAGTGGATTGAATACTTTCTTATACGTCATTCTCTTTTGTGGGATGCTAGGGTCTATTAGTCATGGGTTTGCAAGGTAAGATATTATAGTCATTGCCCTATCTTGTTATAATTGGCCTCATTTTCATGGAAGCTAAGGCTCCCTTCAATTTTAACTCCATGTGGGATAAAGAAGAGTATTTTAGGAATTTATTCCATTATTATTAGACAAATTTCCAATGAATAGCAATGACTCTATAAGCTCACAATTTATTTTTCCCTTACACTATTAAAATCACAAGTAACATCCTAGGCTAGAAATCATCCTCATGTACTTGACCAAGACCTTTAAAATATTGAAGATGACTTAGAGACACTTTAATGGAAACATAAGGATGGTATGTGGTCTCATATGTAGGAGGATTAGTGTTAAATCCTAGAATCTTGAAGAAAACAAATTCTTTTGGAAAATGAAAAATCTTTGCAATTAAAAATACATGCTTTATGGTTAGCTACAAGTAATCAAAATACTAGGTATTTCCAAGAATTTTCAAAATATATATGGAATTATAAAACAATATAGCAACTAAGGGACACCAATGGTGACACGGTTCATGTTTTCAATGAGATAGTTGCATTAGGGGTTGAGAACTTTCAATATTTATTCAAGAAGAGTAAGCAAGTCAAGATGGAGGAGATCCTTAAGATGATCCATCACTTTCAAATCCTAATTTTAGAGGAGGATGCATAGGATCTGTTCCATGAAGTCACAAAAGAGGATCTCCACATGATAATTTCTTCTTTTAAGAAGGACCAAAGCCTTAGGATATATGGATAGACAACCAAATTACATGAGGAATTATTCAACATCCTTGGGGTTGACCTTCTTTTGGTAGTGGAGGAAGTTCAATGCTTAGGTAAAATGTTTCTAAGTATAAACTCTACCTTTATTGTTGTCATCCCAAATTTGGACCAACCATCCTCTTTTGATGATTTCCATCCCATATCCTTATGTAACAATATCTACGAAATCATCACAAAAATAATTGCAAATGGATTAAAACTTACCCTTGAATGCTATAACTCCTAATTAGTTCATGTTTATTAAAGGATGGATTATCCATGAAGCCATTGGATTGGCATAGGAGGGATTAAATTACATTAAAACAAAAAAAGAAGTAGTCTGGGTTCTCAAGATCAATCTTTCCAAATATTATGATAGAGTTTCTTGGTTATACCTTTGACTATTTCTCATGAAAATTGGTTTTGGGCCGCCTATGGTGAAATGGATTATGGATTGTGCATCAACAATATATTTTTTTGTTCTTATAAAAGGTTTGGGCTCACCTCTTTTCAAGTCCAACGAGGATTTCTTTCACAAATGTTTTTTGTCAGCATATCTCTTTCTACTCATTGTTGTTTGAATCAATCTTGGTTTTAAGGAAGAAAGATGGAAGAATTTGTTGCAACGTTTACATAAATTTATATGCGTGTGAGGTATCTAAAGGTAGGAAATTAAAAGAAATTTTGGATATTTTTTGCAATGCAATTGACATGATTATAAATGTTGGTAAGTTGGCCATTTTCTTCCTATATTTTTTGGAGGAGAAACCTTAATTACTAAATATTTTTCACTTCTCCACCCATTACATAGGGGATGGTTTCAAATATATGGGTTTTTTTTATCAAACATAATAGCTATGGCAATTTTGATATTTGAGATTTGAGACTTTTGCAATATGAATTATGAAGAGATGCTTTTGGACCCATCACATGGGATTTTACTTTATCTTCAATGTTTTACCTTCTTATGTGGCTCATCATAATTATGAATGTAAGAGAGAAAGGTTGACCATAATCGAGAATAATATATGTAGAAAAGTAAAAAAACGTCAAGGTAAAATGAGAAAGTAGGCCGACAAGGAACCAAAGTCTAAAAACCCTAAAATAAATATATGGTAATATGTAGATAGGAAATATAATATTATGAGTGTGATGTCATTCAAATATTGATATATAAAAGAATATAAATTATTATATTCCTTTGTATATTAATGAAATTTTATATTAAAGAATATAATACATTATAATATTATATTAAATTTTATAAAGAACATATTTTCACATATATAATATGATATAGTATATTAAAATATACAATATAAAATATAGTATGATATAAATAATATAATACAATATGCTAGAGAATAAACGATATTATATTCTTTACTAAAATCTAACATACTATATCATATTAATTAATTAAAAAGTTAATATCAGTTAATATAACATAGGAAAGGGAAGGGGGTTAGTTAGAGACAAACAACGAGGTTTAGATGAGAATCCAATTCTCACTAATTTTCCAGCTTTCATCTCTATTAAGAATATTAGGGCACTTACCTTTTTTATTACTTCCCTAAATTTTCTATGATGATAGTGATCAATTTTGGCAAGGATGCGGGCATTTTTTATGCAAATAGGGTGTTTAGTTTTATTATAATGTTCAGCTAATGCAGAGGATTTTGAACGATTTATGTTTTATGTTTGCAGAGCGTTCTTGTATCCTATTATTTATGGAGTGGCAAGCTTCACCAACATAGGTAATACCATAGGAACGAGGAGCTAAATAAAGACATTTCTGACTTGTAGGATCAATGGGATTTTTTATGGATATAAGGAAAATCCAAATGGTGTTTATGGGCTTAAAGGTGGCCATAATGTTATTATTTTTCAGAATGTGAGAAATATTGTATAGTACCGTGAATGTGGGGGAGGTGGGATTTTCCCAAAGCATTATTCGTAAGTTATTCTTATTTAGATCCTTTAATGGAATTATGGAATGACTTGATACCTTGGTGTCTCATATATCCATTCTTTTTGAAAATATCCTTTAGATGGGTATTTTCAATTTTGAAAAGTTCATTATAAATATTCTTATGGCTCTAGTTGTCAAAGTGTTAAGAACACATTTTTTTGGGCGGGATGATGATGAGAGTTAGCGTGGAGGTATTGCTCGGTGTGAGTATTTTTTTGACAAACTTTGTAGGATATGAAACCATCTTGATTTCTAGAAATGAGAATGCCCAAAAAGTGGAGGCTACCATTGAACTCAACTTCCATAGTGAATTTAATAAAATATGATTGATTGTTGATGTGTTGTTTGAAATTCTCTAATTTCTCACATCCGTGTGGCCATTTGATGAAGGTGTCATCAATCAATATTTTCCAAAGTTTTGGCATGAAGGGAGACAAATCAAGGGGTTTGATTTCAAAATATTCCATGAATAGATTTGAAACAATGGAAGAGAGGGGAGAACCCATATCCAAACCACAAGTCTATTCATAAATTTCACCTAGGAAACTAAAGAATGTGGGTATAAGACAATTTTCTATTAACTTGGCTCTGTCAGGATCAATAATTTTGTGGAAAATTTTGGTGTAAAGTGATATCAAGACTCACTAAAATGTCATTCAGATCAAGTCTTATATATTTAATTTTATTGATGAAGAAGTTAAAGTATTTAACAAAATATCTCATATTTCCTACCATAGGTTTAAGTTTTAGGGAAAAGTGTTTGACAAGATGGTATGTAGGTCCAAAAATAGTATTAATGATGGATCATAAGATCTAGGAAAATTTAGAATAGAAGTGGCTACTCGCTCACATTGAAAAGAGGATAAAATCATGGTGTGATAGGTATATCGCTGGTGAGGGTCATTTAATTCTTATTAAGTCGATGGTTGGAGCTATACCAATCTATTAGAATCTAGTCGGTGGTTGAAATATTTTTATGCAACCAGCTCACAAAACAGAAGAAAAGATAGATCAACGACTTGAAGAATAGCCTCTTCGAGGGGACAACTTAATTTACATCACATAAATGAAAAATTATTGGATGATTCAAATGACAAAACCTCCTTGTTATATATAGGAGTCTAAGGGGTCATAATATATTCAGAGCCTACATAACAATACTAATGTAAGGGCACACCAATAACAATAGTGGGCTTCTATGGGGTACAATAATAATAATATGGGGACTACATGGGCACAACAATAACAATAAGAGGGCTAAATAATATTATAGGGACCTAACATGCCCCTCTCCTTCAAAAAAGTGTTGTCCTCAACGCTTGAGTAGTTTTGGATGCTTCTGTATAAATTCTCATCCTCCCATGTGGAATCTTTAGCAGGTAAGTTCTTCCACTAGATGAGATACTCTGAAATTTATAGATTTAGGAGTTGTCGAGTTCTTATTTATGTGATTGCTTCAAGTCCCAATATGATTTTTCCTTCCTCTTCAAGTTCAGGCAATATTGTTTAAACTAATATCTTGTCACCTATAACCTTCTTTAAGCATGAAACATGGAAAATTGGGTGCACTTGGGAAGATGTAGGAAGCTCCAATTTGTATGCCATAGTACCATTTTTTTGTAACACCTTGTAAGAACCATAATACTTTGGTGATAGTTTATTGTCCTTCTTATCTTGCTTGAGGGATATTTTTTTGTATGGTTGTAGGTGTAAAAATACCCAACTGCCTACATAAAAATTTATTTCGCTGCGATGTTGTTATATCTGTTGTTTCATTCGATTTTGCACCAAAGTGAGATTATCCTTTAAGATTTGGATAACTTGTTTTTTATGCTCAATGTTATATTCCATTGCTTGAACCTTATAAATTTCTCTTAAAGATGATGTGATGGACGGTGGATGACATCCATAAAGTGCCATAAATGGAATAATTTTTACTGCCATATGGAAGGAAGTGTTATACCACCATTCAGCCAAAGGTAACCACTTGACCCATTGTGTTTGTTTATCAGATACAAAGAAATGAAGATATCCTTCCAAAAATTTGTTCAATATCTCAGTTTTACCATCAAATTGAGGATGATAAGATGCGCTATGAGCTAATTGAGTACCCAGGCAGGAAAATAATTCCGTCCAAAAATTTCCTGTGAAAATGGGATCTTTGTCGCTTACAATAATGTTTGGGTGTCCATTTAGCTTTTTAATTGTTTCCATAAATGAAGTAGCAACTAGAATTTCTTTAAATGGATGAGATAACATTGTACAAAAGTCTGCATACTTATTAAGTCTATAAACTACCACCATGATGACACTCTTTCCTTCAAACTTGGGTAAAACTTGATAAAATTCATTGAAAATTCCTCCCAATGTTGAATTGGAATGGATAAAGGTTGTAATAGACCCAGGGTCTTAGTTGTCTCAAATTTATTTTGTTGGCAAACCAAACATTCTACAAATAATTTTGAATATCAGATTTAAGTCCATCCCAAAAAAATTACTTCTTGACCCTATGGTAAGTTTTTAAAACTCCTAAGTGCCCTCCTAAGGGAGAGGTGTGCAATTCAAAAATAATAATTTGTTTGAGTTTGGAATTATTACAAATATATAAGCGATATTTGTACCATAATGAATCATTTTTCCAGCTAAATGTATCAGATGTACTGGGATCTTGCTGCAACTTTTGAATGAGTTTCCATGCTTCTTCGTCATTCTTCTATTCAAACCTTGCTTCGGTTATCCAATCTGGTTTGATAATAGAAATGGCACAAAGAAATACTTCCATATCCTCATCCTTTCTTGAGAGTGCATCTGTAACAAAATTTTTCTTCCCTTTTTTGTAGATGATTTCAAAGTCATAACCAAACATCTTTGTGACCCATTTTTTATTCTCTTCTGAAGATAATATTTGTTCCAAAAATTATTTAAGACTATCATGATGTGTTTTTACCTTGAAGTGTCTTCCCATTAGGTAAGGTCGCCATTGCTTTAATGCATGTAGTATTTCGAAAATTTCTTTATCATAAATAGGTTTGTGTAAATAATTTCCTTTTATTGGATGATATTCAAAAGCAACGGGTCTTCCTTATTGCATAAAAAAAAACCAATTCCATTTCCTGAGGCATCACATTCCACAATAAAGGTTTTTGTGAAGTCAGGCATAGCTAAGATAGATTCTTGGTAGATTGATTCTTTAAGATGTTCAAAGGCCTTAGTTTCATCTAGAGTCCAATAAAATGCATCTTTCTTCAATAATGTTGTTAGAGGTGCATCTATTCTCCCATAATTCTTTAAAAAATTGTGATAATACCCTATCAACCTGAGAAATCCTCGCAGATGATTTATGGTTGTGGGTATTTTCCATTCCTTAATGGATTTAATTTTTTTAGGGCTACCTTAAGACCCTCATGAGATACAATATGACCTAGATATTCCACCTCTTGTACTCCAAAAAAACATTTGGAGGTTTTTTCATATTATTTTTTCTCCTCCAATAGTTTGAGCACCCTGTCAACATGTTGAACATGATCCTTCCAAGACTTTTGTAGATTATTATATCATCAAAAAATACTAACACAAATTTTCTAAGGGTTTAAAAATGGAACTCATCAAACCTTGAAATTTATAAGGTGCATTGGTAAGGAAAAAATGCTTGACGAAAAATTCATAATGACCCTCATGAGTTATGTATATATTTTTTGGAATGCATTCAGTCTTCATTCTAATTTGATGATATCTTGAACAAAGATACATCTTGGTGAAGTAAATTTATCCATGTAATTCATCCAATAATTCATCATTAACAGGAATGGGAAATTGATCTTTAATAGTGATATGGTTGAGCTCCCTATAATCCAAACACATGTGCCATAAGCCATCCTTCTTGTGCACCAATACTACTGGAGACTAGAAATAAATTTGATTAGGTTGAATTATATCGACCTTTAGCATTTCTGCAACCATACGTTCAATTTCACTCTTTTGGGCATAAGGATATTTGTAAGGCCTGATGTTTGGAGGAACACTTCTTGGAATCAAATGAATAGCTTGACCATGATCACAAATAGGTGGGAGGCCTTTAGGAGTCTCAAATACCTTGGAATGATTGTCCAATAATTTTTGGAGATCTGGATAAGTAGATGATTTCGATGTTTGAACCTTTGGTGCACATAATTGTGAAATTACGCCCCATTTTTGTTTCTTTAGAATATTTGTCATGCCATTAGAGATTATTATGTTTCTCAGTTTACCTGCGATACCCCTTAATTCAACTTCCTTTCCTTCCCAAAAAAATTTCAAGAAAACTTCTTGAAAATTAAAAGTTGTCATACCCAATATTTTAACCATTGGACTCCTAGTACAGCATCAACACCACCCATTGTTATTGAAAGCATTGGAATATTCAATACACATTTCCCCATGGTTATCTCGATATTATGGCACTTTCTAGAGAAATTTATAGTTCCTCCATTTGAATCCATCACTTGACACTTTGGTGTTGGATATAGGAAGAAATTCAATTCCTTGGCTATCTTACAATGAATAAAATTATGGGTACTACGCAGATCAATAAACACTATTGCATTTTTTCTTCTCAATATGCCCTTCTATCTTGAGAGTTTGAGGAGTGGTAATTCCTTCCATTGCATTACAAGAAATGGTCAGATTCATTTCTTCTTTCTCTAGGGTTGGTTCCTGGTGTATATCCTCATCTTTTGAATTTTCTTGTTCTTTTTCTTCCTCCTCTTCGCAATGTATGTAAAATAATTTCGTCTCGACACACTTATGACCTTTAGTGTATTTTCTATCACAACTGTAACAAAGCCATTTTCTCTTTTTTTCTTCCAACTATTGTGGTGTGAACCTTGTAGGTTGTGGAAGGCTAGGAGTAGCAACACTTCCATATTTATATTTGTGAGTGGTAGGCTTCCTTGTTTCGATAATTTTTCTTTCCAACTTGAATGCCTTCAACAATGAATTAGGTTCCTAAAGGCGAACCTCATGTTGGATGTCATCCTTTATAGTCCTTATGAATACATCAATCCTATGCCCCACTAGAATATCATTTACCATTATATTCAATTTTTGGAAGTCCTCAATGTGCTCCGCCATTGAACCCTTTTGTTTGATATTTATAAATTGGAAAAATAAGGTGTTTCTCTTTGTATCCTCATAATGCACTATCATTCCCTTCATAAAAATTGATGAAGTGACAAGTGGTTTACGAGAATAAAGCCATCGATACCTGTTGGAACAGTACCTCCACAAACAGAATTCTGTCCATTGTAGTTTTGGTATATTTTGGTCATTGTGGATGGGGTTTTGAGGTGGGTCAAAGCCCTTTAAGCATTGCAAAGGGCTGCTGGCAGAACTGCGCTTCGCAAACCATACCAGGGACCAAGGGGAAAGTTTAGGCTAGATTGATATAAATAGAAGGACATTTTGAGTTGTAAAGGAGAGAAATGAATAGAGATTGATGCTAAGTGTGAACTGATAGATCCGATGAATGTAAGACCACACAAAGTGATATCTTCTGTCTTGCCTACACCCCACCAAAGTCAATAAATAATAGAACCGAAGGATTAATGAATGCAGAAGTATTGTTGAATATCTAAATCTATTGGAATTACTATGATGTGAATCTGTGATGTTTGGTTAATTAATATATATTGTTGTGTTATTGATTTAAGCTACGAACATACTTATGTATCTTGTTTATGCTGCGATCTGGGTCTGTTCTATTTTACTTCATATAAGAATATCTGGTTTAGCTGCGTTATCATTATATGAGTTCATGATATGTCGATTACTGTGAATATCATTGCTGTTGCGCAGGTGGATGCAAAGGGAATCTGTAGATTTAGGCTTCGTGATATAATATTTGGTCACTATAAGGCTGAATGCAGCTCTGATTGACTTACCTACCCTCTCCCAGGGTGTGGAAACTTGGTTCTAGCACCCACCCATAATACTTCGGGTGAGACTTTGGCTTGCACAAGCAGGTCACTGCCGAAAGGGCCAGTAGTATAGGGGTTTGTTGACAAACCTTGAACCTCTGAACTTGGGTGAGGACCCCTCGAGCCAAAAAATGGTTCCATTGCCGAAACCTGAAGAATTTTGAGAGAGGGGTCGAGTAATGCCAAGGCCATACTAGAAACCTGAAAGCAAAGAAATTGATGAATGGTTCGAACAACAAGTTCAGGAATTCGTAGTGAAAGAGAACCGCAGTAAGAGGTTGACTAACGAGGAGTGGAAAAATAAGTATATTTTCATAGATATCTACGAGATATTCTTTGTAACAATTGTGATTGAGATCTAGGAGTGGCTCACAAGGTTGGTCGAATTTCAGAAGTGTTGGAAGGATGAATGGGTCACGCAGTGGACCCTTGAACTGATCCAGCAGTTAGAGGAGACTAATAACACCATCACTCACACGGTGGACCACTGGGTGGACAGTGTGCTAGGAGGGTTCCTAAAATAATTTTCCATCGATCAGTTTGTATCTTACTCTGAAGCAGAGCGAATATTATTCAATGGTTTCTAGGGTAAGTTTTTGAAGACCTTACCATTGTTGATTAAGATATTAATGTGCGAAAAGAGTATCTTGTGTAGCCACACCGAATGAATGACCCCTGATCTAGACAGAAGTACGAAACGAAGTGACAAGTACTATCGAACCAAACAAGAAGGAGATAAGTCTGTCTACAGTCCGGTAAGAGAAGCAGCTACGCTCGATCCTTGGACACACAGGCTACTATAGAAAATTCATTCAAGGCTATGCATTGATTACGACCCCTATGGAAAAATTTCTCAAAAAGGATAGTTCATTCTTTTGCAATGATGAGTGTAAACAAAGCTTCGAATTACTTAAGGTAAAAATGGTCTTGGCACCTATTCTCATCTTTCCCGATTGGGAGAAGGTATTTCATGTTCACGTCGATGCGTCGGGCATTTCTCTCAGGGTTGTCCTTACGCAGCATGTTAGGTCCCTATATCACTAGTATAGTCCCTTATTATTGTTAGTGTAAACCCCTTATTGTTATTATTGTACCCTTGTAACCCCCATTTTGTTATTATTGTGCCCTTAAATTATTATTGTTAGGTCGGCTAGGATTACATTGTGGCCCACTAGGATTACATTATGGCCCCATGGACTCCTATATATGGAAAGGAGGTTTTGTAAATTGTATAATCCAAGAATTGTTCATTTATGTAATGTATTGGAGGTTTCCCCCTCGAAGTGGCTTATTTCTAAGGTGTTGATATATATTTTATTCTATTTTTGGAGCTGGTTACTCAAAATTTGGTATCAGAGCTTTGGATACTAGGGTTTCGCTGCTCCAAACAGGTCATCATGGAATTTTCGCTATAACTTTTTTTCTACGAATTTTCAGAAGCTGAAATTTTTAGGGTGAAAAGTCGAAATCCTGAGGAAGATTGCCTAAAAATTTTAGAGCTTGGTTCGCAATATTTTCGGAGATATCTGTGGAAGTTAGGTCTTTTTTCAGGCTCCTAAACAGGTCATCGTGGCATTTGCGCTATAAATTTTTTTCTATGAAGGTTCAAAATCTGAAATTCATATGGTGCGAAGCTAAAATCCGGAGGAAATTTTTCAAAAAATTTCAGAGCTTGGTTTGCAATATTTTTGGAGATATGATCTGTGGAAGGTAGTGCTTTTTCAGACTCCTGAATTTCATCTCAAATAGGTGATCGTGGGAAAAGTTCAATAACTCTCTCTCTGGGCATCAGATTGGAGTGTCGTAAAAATTGATCGCAAGTACACAGACTGTAGTTTCTTGGCTGTCAATTTCAGAGACAGAGGACAAAAAAATGACACGTGGAAAGTCGTACAAGTTTTCTCTACTGAACGAGTCCAGAATTAGGTCATTGTGGGAGATTGGACACAACTTTGTCTTGGAGAATCCAAATCAGGTCAAACCTGTGACATTAAAAATATAATTCAGAGGGCTACATTGATACTAAAATTCAAATATTTAAGTGCTGCAATCATAGAGATTATCCAATTTCAATATCGAGCTCCTCAAAAGCAAGAAAAAGGTGTGTATATTTTTTTTCTTTCCAAATTGCATAAGTCTTCTTTGAAGAATCAATTTGAATTGATTCCAAGGGCATATTGTAGAATATATAGTAGTATTGGGTTCTAAAAGATGCCCCATAAAAATAATTCAACACCCATTAAGCCTTCAGAAGGCTCTACTATGACTCATGAAGATGAAGAATTGCAACATGATCTATCAAAATTACAAGAGCAAGTGAAATCTACATTTAGAACAAAATACATTTGTATGGTATCGATGGCTTTGCTCCCGTAAAAAAATTGTCACTTGGTCAATTTTTACGGAGGAAATGATAGCACATTATGAGGATACAAAGAGAAACACCTTCTTTAGCCAATCGATAAATCTCAAACAAAAGGGTTTAGTGGGGCAGCACATTGAGGACTTCCAAAAATTGAATATAAGGGTAACTGATATTCCAGAGGAACACAGGATTGATCTCTTCATAGGTACTCTAAAGGATAACATCCAACATGAAGTTCTTGTTTTGGAACCTGATTCATTGGAGAAGGCATTCAGGTTGGCAAGAAAAGTTGAATGTAAAATTATGGCGACAAGGAAGCCTACCACTCAATTCTATAAAGAATGAAGTGTTGCTACGCCTAGATTTCCACAACCTACAAGGTTGACACCACAACAATTGGAAGAAAAAAGAGAAAAAGGGCTTTGCTACAGTTGTGATAGCAAATACACCAAAGGTCATAAGTGTGCTGAAAAGAAATTATTTTACACAGATTGTGAAGAAGAAGAAGAAAATGAACAAGAAGAGGATGCACACCAGGAACCAGCCATAGAAGAGGAAGAAATTAATCCGACCATATCATGTAATGCATTGGCAGGAATTACCACTCCTCAAACTCTCAAGATAGCAGGACAGATCAAGAAGAAAAAGGTAATAGTGTTGATTGATTCAGGTAGCACCCATAATTTTATTTATTGTAAGGTAGCCAAGGAATTAAATTGTTTCCTATACCCAGCACCAGAATGCCAAGTGATGGTTGCAAATGGAGGAACTATAAATTTCTCTGGGAAATGCCATAATATCAAGCTAATCATGGGGGAATATGTATTGACTAGTCCAATGCTTTCCATTCCTATGGGAGGTGCTGATGTTGTACTAGGAGTACAATGGTTACAATCTTTGGGGACGGTAGCTTTTAATTTTCAAGAACTTTTTTTGAAATTTTTTTCAGAAGGAAAGGAAGTCGAATTACGGGGTATTGCGGGGAAGCCAGGAAGGATAATAAGCTCTAATGTCATGACAAAGCTTCTAAAGAAAGAACAGCGAGGCGTAATTGCACAATTATGCTCACTAGAAGTGCCAACATCAAAATCATCTATTTCTGCAGATCTCCAACAAGTCTTGGACAATCATTCCAAGGTGTTTGAAACTCCCAAAGGACTCCCACCTATTCGTGATCATGATCATGCTATTCATTTGATTCCAGGAAGTGTTCCTCCAAACATCAGGCCTTATAGATATCCTTACGCCCAAAAGAGCGAAATTGAACGTATGATTGCATAAATGTTAGAGGCGGGTATAATTCAACCTAGTCAAAGTTCTTTCTCTGCTCCTGTAGTATTGGTACACAAGAAGGATGGATCATGGCGAATGTGTCCGGATTATAGGGAGCTCAATAAGCTCACCATTAAAGATAAATTTCCCATTCCTGTGATCGATGAATTATTGGATGAATTACATGGAGCAATTTATTTTACCAAGTTGGATCTTCATTCAGGATATCATCAAATTAGAATGAAGACCGAAGATATTCCAAAAACAGCATTTCGAACTCATGAAGGTCATTATGAATTTTTGGTCATGCCTTTTGGCCTTACCAATGCACCTTCTACATTTCAAGGGTTGATGAATTCCATTTTCAAAACCTTCCTTAGAAAATTTGTGCTAGTATTTTTTTGATGATATACTAATCTACAACAGGTCTTGGAAGGATCATGTTCAACATGTTGACAGGGTGCTCAAATTATTGCACGAGAAACAATTATATGCAAAAACATCCAAATGTTTCTTTGGAGTACAAGAGGTGGAATATCTGGGTCATATTGTATCTCACGAGGGTGTTAAGGTAGACCCTAACAAAATTAAAGCCATTAAGGAATGGAAAGTCCCCACAACCATAAAGTAGTTGCGAGGATTTCTCGGGTTAACAGGGTATTATCGCAAGTTTGTTAAGAATTATAGGAGAATAGCAGCACCTCTAACAACATTATTGAAGAAAGATGCATTTTCATGGACTCCTAAAGCAACTAAGGCTTTTGAACATCTTAAAGAGGCAATGTGCCTAGCGCATGTCTTAGCTACGCCAGACTTCACAAAAACCTTTATTGTGGAATGTGATGCCTTAGGAAATGGAATTGGTGTTGTTTTAATGCAGGAAGGAAGACCCATTGCTTTTGAAAGTCGTCCAATCAAAGGAAAGTATTTACAGAAACCTATTTATGAGAAGGAAATGTTAGCAATACTGCATGCACTAAAGAAATGGCGAACTTACCTAATGGAAAGACACTTCAAGGTAAAAACTGATCATGATAGTCTTAAACACTTTTTGGAACAAAGACTATCATCAGAAGAGCAGCAAAAATGGGTCACAAAGATGTTGAGTTATGACTTTGAAATAATCTACAAAAAAGGAAAGCTTAATGTTGTTGCAGATGCACTCTCAAGAAAGAATGAAGAGGTGGAAGCATTGCTTTGTGCCATTTCTATTATCCAACCAGATTGGATAACCGAAACAAGAGATGAATGGAAGAAGGAAAAAGATGTATGGACACTCATTCAAAAGTTGCAGCAAGATCCTAGTACATTTGATACATTTAGTTGGAAAAAAGATTCCTTATGGTACAAAGATCGCTTATATCTTTGTAAGAATTCCAAACTAAAACAAAAGATTCTTCTGGAATTGCACACTTCTCCTTTAGGAGGACACTCGGGATTTTTAAAAACTTACCACAGGGTGAAGAAAGAATTTTTTTGGGATGGCCTTAAATCTAATATTCAAAATTTTGTGATGGAATGTTTGGTTTGCCAGCAGAATAAAGTTGAGACAATTAAGACCCCGAGACTTCTACAACCTTTATCCATTCCAAGTCAACGTTGGGAGGAGATTTCAATGGATTTTATCACAGGTTTACCTAAGTCCGAAGGAAAGAATGTCAACATGGTGGTAGTTGATAGACTTACCAAGTATGCACACTTTTGTGCATTATCTCATCCATTTAAAGCAAGTACAGTTGCTACTACATTTATGGACACAATTCAAAAGCTACATGGAAACCCAAGGGTTATTGTGAGCGACAGAGATCCCATTTTTACTGGAAATTTTTGGATAGAGTTATTTTCTTGTTTGGGTACTCAATTAGCTCATAGCTCATCTTATCATCCTCAATCCGATGGTCAAACTGAGATAGTAAATAAATGTTTGGAAGGATATCTTCGTTGTTTTGTATCTGATAAAAAAACACAATGGGTCAAGTGGTTACCTCTAGCTGAATGGTGGTATAACACTTCCTTCCATACTAAAGCAAAAATGACCCCATTTATGGCACTTTATGGATATCATCCACCATCCATCACATCATATTTAAGAGAAAATTCGAAGGTTCAAGCAGTGGAAGATCACATCGAGCATCAACAAGAAATTCTCCAACTCTTAAAGGATAACCCGAATTTGGCACAAAATCGAATGAAACAACAGGCAGATCAACATCGTAGCGAGAGAAGTTTTGATGTAGGAGATTGGGTATTTTTACGGCTACAACCATACAAACAAATGTCCCTCAAGCAAGCAAAGAAGGATAATAAATTATCGCCAAAGTGCTATGGTCCTTACAAGGTGTTGCAAAAGATTGGTACTATGGCATACAAATTGGAGCTTCCTGCTTCTTCGCGAGTACATCCAGTTTTCCATGTTTCATGCTTAAAGAAGGTTATAGGTGAAAATCTTCCAGTTCAAACAATATTGCCAGAACTTGATGAGGAAGGAAAAATCATATTGGAACCTAAAGCGGTCATGGAAACAAGAACTCGACAGCTACGGAATATTCGATCAATTTCAGAGTATCTCATTAAGTGGAAGAACTTACGCACTGAAGATTCTACATGGGAGGATGAGAATTTTATACAGAAGCACCTGGAGCTACTCAAGCGTTGAGGAAAACACTTTTTTTGAAGGAGAGGGGAATGTTAAGTCCCTATATCACTAGTATAGTCCCTTATTATTGTTAGTGTAAACCCCTTATTGTTATTATTGTACCCTTGTAACCCCCATTTTGTTATCAGGCTCTCTTTAAAATTATTATTACGTAGGTTTGGCTTAGGATTGTATTGCACCACTAGGATTGTTATACTATGCTCCCATGGACCTCATATAGAAAGGAGGTTTTGTAAATTGTATCATCCAAGAATTGTTCATTTATGTAATGTATTGGAGGTTGCCCCCTCGAAGTGGCTTATTTATAAAGCGTTGATATCTCTTTTCTTCTATTTTTGGAGCTGGTTACTCAACACGGCCAAGGGAAGGAGACATTGACCACCCGGTCGCCTTTGTGAGTAGGAAACTCTCAAGTGCGGAACAAAACTACTCCACTACAAATCGAGAGGGATTAGCTATGGTCTACATGTTGCAAAAATATCGACATTATCTGTTAGGAGGACACTTCAAAATGTTCACTGACCATTCAGATTTGAAGCACCTTGTCAATAAGTCTGTGTTGGAGGGGAAAATCTGTCAATGGTTGCTACTATTTCAGGAATATGACTTCGAAATCATTGTCAAGCTGGGAAAGTTGAATGCTGGGCCAGACCACTTGTCTCGAATAGAGAGCGGCGAAGAGCCAACTAACTTGGAGGATGGATTGCCTAATGCGCAACTCTTTGCTATTAAAGTAGTGGACACACACTTCATGGATATCATTCAGTTCTTAACTACTGGGGTGGCGCCTCCAGAGTACTCGGTACAACAGAAGAAAGAGCTAGTCACTCAGGAAATGGATCTTACCATCATCGCAGGTCATTTATATAAGATGGGAGCCGATGAAGTGTTGCGGCGATATGTGTTTGACCATGAAAGGCACGCTATCTTGGTAGAATCTCATGACGGAGTAGCAGGAGGTCACTACGCAGGAAAAAAAACGACGCAAAAGATCTTGAGAGCTAGGTTAAGGTGGCCAACCCTGCATAGTGACGCCCATGACTATTATAAAGCCTACGATACATGCCAATGAATAGGAATGCCTTAACACAGAGATGAAATGCCCCTTAAGCCACAAATGGCTCTACACACATTTGATAAATGGGCCATTGATTTTGTCGGAACAATCAACCCGCCAATAAAGAAGATGTACTACCACTGATTATGTAACCCGGTGGGTCGAGGCCCAAGCAGTAAAGGATTGTACTATGGATACCGCTGCACATTTTGTCTTTGAAAAAATCTTGACCAGATTCGGATGCCCAAAGATCCTCATGAGCGACAAAGGTATGCACTTTGTTAATGAAACAATCCAAGCTTTGACTGAGGAATTCCAGATCCGTCATGCAAAGAGCACACCATATCACCCACAGGAAAATGGCATGGTTGAGGCTTTTAAAAAAATCTTGGAGCAGGCGCTGACAAAGGTCTGCAACGTTGATTGCAGTGATTGGGACGTGCGCATCCCATCAGTTCTTTGGGCCTATCAAATGACCTGCAAAAAGTTAACAAGAAAAACCACCTTCAGGATGGTCTAAGGAAAGGAGGCTGTGATGCCCATGGAGTATATTATTCCTAGTCTACGTATTTCAGCATTCACAAACATGGAAGAACCTGATATCATGGAGGAGTGATTAACGTAGCTTATGGCTTTTGAGGAGGATCGGTTTCTGGCCAATTTCCATCAGCAGGTTCAGAAGGCTCGTGATAAAGCCTGGCATGACCGACATATTCGCCAAAAAACGTTCACGGAAGGTGAATTGGTCCTCTTATATGATAGCCAGTTTTCCAAGCATCCATGAAAGTTTTGACAACATTGGCTTGGTCCCTACACAGTTACAGAAATCACGGATGGCAGAGCTGTTAGGCTAGCCACCCTGCGCAGTGATATGCTACCAGGATACGTCAATGGAAGTCGGCTAAAACCATATCGGGTAAAATGACTATATGGTCAGAGTGGTCGCACAGGTGCAGGTGAAGAACCTACCACCGTAGTGACTCGAGATGAGTCACAAGATTGTGTTGGGGGACTATTGGAACGGGGTCTCCTACAAAGCTACGAATCTAGTCCGTTTTGTATAGTTTTAGAATATTTTGGTCTAGCGCAGGGGTTTTGGGGTGGGTCAAAGCCCTGAAAGCATTGTAAAAGGGTCAAAGGGTAGACCTAGAGTCTGCAAACCATGGTTTGTAGACCACAGGAAATTTTAGGCTAGATTTTTATAAATAGAAGGACATTTTGAGTTGTAAAGGAAAGAAATGAATAGAGATTGATACTAAGTGCAAACTGATAGATCTGGTTAGGGTTGTTGGGAAGGACTCATGCTGCTATGTGTGCGGAGATTATCTATCCTGATATGTGCAGACTCTGCTGCTATGTGCGCAAGTTTGGTTTTGGGGTATTGTAAGTAGAACTGAAGGAATAATGAATGCAAAAGTATTGTTGAATATCTGAATCTATTGGAATTACTGTGATGTGAATCTGTGATGTTTGGTTAGTTAATATATATTGTTGTGTTATTGATTTAAGCTGCGAACATACTTGTGTCTCTTGTTTATGCTACGATCTGGGTCTGTTCTATTGTACTTCATATAAGAATATTTGGAATAGCTGCATTATTGTTATATGAGTTAATGATCTGTTGATTATTGTGAATATCATTGCTGTTGCGCACATGGATGCAAAGGGAATATGTAGATCTAGGCTCTGTGATATAATATCTGGTCACTATAAGGTTGAATGTAGCTTTTCTTGACTTACCTACCCTCTCCCAGGGTGTGGAAACTTGGTTCCAGCACCCACCCATACTACTTCGGGTGAGACTTTGGCCTACACAAGCAGGTCACTACCGAAAGGGCTAGTAGTATAGGGGTTTGTTGACAAACCTTGAACCTCCGAACCTGGGTCAGGACCCCTCGATCCAACAATACCATACAAGCTTATTGGGTTATAAATATAAAGTTGTAATGCATACCTTTTGTGTGTGTTGCAAATTATGGAGATCAAAATATTGCCCCATCTATAGTATCCATGTTACTGGATCCTTTCCATAAAACTTCCTCATATCGATCTTTGTAATATGGTGGGTCCTCAATACAACATTAGAGCCTATGAGATCATGATTAAAATTTCATTTTTTATCATCATGAGTTTCATCTAATACCTTTTTTACATTAGAAAGAATTTCTTGTAACAAATTTGTCATACCTTCCTTCAAGCCTTCCATGTATGATTTTAAACCATTCTTCAAATATTCCATGTTTCCTTTCATTTTTGCTTCTATATTATCGTTCAAATCTTCCATGTCTGATTGTAAGCCATTTTTTAAACCATCCATATTAGCTTCCATTTCATTTTTGGTTGCCCTTTTCGAGAGAGAAAATTTTTGTACTTGGTCTTGTAATTTTGATATATCATGTTGCATTTCTTCCTCTTATTCATGCATCATAGTAGAGTTTCTTGGTTGCTTACTAGTTTTTTCCATTTTCTTGCTTCAAACCCAAAGCTATGATACCAAATGTTATGCAACCATCTCACGAAACATAAGAAAATATAGATAAACAACTTGAAGAATAGCCTCTTCGAGGGGGAAACCTCCTTTACATCACATAAATGAAAAATTATTGGATGATTCAAATGAAAAAACCTCCTTTTTATATATAGTATTCTAAGGGGTCACAATATAATTAGAGCCTACATAACAATAATAATGTAAGGGCACATCAATAACAATAGTGGGCTTCTATGGGGTGAAATAATAGCAATATGGGGACTATTAGGGGAATTTTGAGGTCTAAAATGGGCCTCCTAAGGAAATAATAAAATAATAGCTAAACCAATAAAATAATATTTATGAATTTGCAATTCACTTTTTGCACCAAAATCCATGTAACCATGGTTAAATTCAATTCAAAATTTGTACCAAAATAAAAATAGTAAAAAAATTGTATTGATGTGACTATAAATAAGAATGAGATTTTCAAGAAAAAATCATTATCATTGCACAACTAATGCATTTTTCCTTTGTACTTAAATAATTTAAAATAAAATATAAATATAAATTCATAAATTCTTAATTATAGAATATACTATTAATAAAAATTCATATTATTTAAATTATATAATAACATGTAATTATATATTGTATAAAAATAATATAATATAATATATTGTTTTATGTATGAATTTTATATTACATATTGAATTGATTTTATCTATAAATAAATATTTGAAAATAGAAAAATATAATATTTATTGAAAAGTGTGTAAATACATGAAGATTGTGTAAGGATATGTATTGTTTCTTTCACAAAATATGAAATGAAATTAATAATATTTTATTCAAAAAGTGTGAAATGACATTTATTATGAGTATTTCATTTTGACTTTAAAAGTACTTAGAGCACTAACATGGTTAACCATGAGTTTTTATCCACCATTGAGAATGAGACAAGTAAGTACCTTTAACTCGAGCAATGCCACCTCAACCATTAGGGATGATGTCATCTGATAAAATGTGATTGGTTCTCATAAAATGAATTTTGATTCTACATTTTCCTTAGGAGACCCATTTTAGACCTCAAAATTCCCCTAATGACATGGGCACAACAATAAAAATAAGGGAGCTACACTAATAATAACAATAAGGGGATACACTAGCATTATAGGGACCTAATAAATATGTTTTTTAATTATTTATAGAAGAATAGTATTAATTATCTAGGCTCACATTTGGTTGCATGGAAAAAAATTTCTAGGAAAAAAAACTTGGGATGGTTGGGGACTAAAGGTTCTAGTTTTCTTTGGATGATATTTAACTACCAAATCTATATGGATATTTATAGCATGGTATAAATTGTGGATATGGATTATTGTTGATAAATGTATTTACCTGGATTTCATATTTGGAGGGATCTAATGAGACAAAATTCCACATGTAATGTTTCAAACCAATGACAGACTCTAATACTCACCTTACCTACATAAAACAATTTTAGGCATGGAAGGTGGTTAAGGGTTCTAGAGTACGGGGGGTGTAGACATTGTAGCAAGCTAAAATGAATGAATTTTACTTTCAAATGATCTAGTTACTTGGTTTCAAGATTATGGGTGCTACATGCCTAATATATTGGGGATGTAGATCAAAATTTTGAATGAAGACATAGATGGTTAATTGTAGGGGGATTTGGAATTGTATACACACTAGCAGTAGGAATGGTCTCATCTTGTTAGTGAATTAAGCAAGATTCATATTTTCCTTTCCAATACAGAGGAAAAATTGGTATGGAATTATCGAAAGTTGAAGGTTGGGTGTATATAGCTAAAATAGGTAATGAAGCTTTGTTGAGTGATGAATTTCATGATTCTATGTGGTGGTTTATTTTTTATTTTGGGAAATTTCATGGTCTACTAATTGGAATTATCTTCTTTTGGCTAATTCTTTAAGGAAGGGTCACAACCTAGGGTTGTATGAAAAATAAAAGGAACCAAGGACTTAATTTATGTTACTTATGTAAAAACTTAATGAAAAAAATTGTTCATTTGTTTTTGTTATTCCCTTTCAAATTACAGGTATTGCATTAAATTGAGCAGACAATTTGAGCATCTCTAATCTAGATCAAATATTATGTATTAGTTGTCTTCATGAGTTATTCAAGAATCAAAGAGTGAAATATATTTGGTGTCTTCCTATCTTGGTGTCTTGGGGGGTTTGGCTCACCCAAAATGCATGTATATTTGATGATAACGTGCCTCCTTAATTCAAAGTGTCTCAAAAATATTTGGCTCTACTTTCAATCTATAAGACAAATTATGGGATAAAAAAATGATGGGTGGATAGGAAGGTGCATATTAGTAAATGTATGTCATGTTTTTTTATGGTGCACAATAAGGGTTACATAAGACTTATGGCACTGGTTTTGTGCTTCATCTCTCCAACCATCATTACTTCATTGGGAAGGCTAATTTGAGAGTTAGAATAGACAATCAAGGTAAATTCTAGGCTCTTCTTCCCTTCTTAAATATGCTACGAGTATAGATGTTCATGAACTACAAGTCTTTAGGGATTTCAAGCTAGCTATTTTCTAGATTTATGATGACAATGAACTGACTAATTTGGACTTAGTGATCATCGAAAAAAATTTCAAATATTTCTCTAATATGTTTCAACACCAACCTTTACACACGTATAAAAATAATTATTTTTTATTATGTGGAGTAGCTGTCTCAACCTACCTTATCTATCCCTAAAAATGTGATAGCTTTGGAATAACATGAAGAAGGGGAGGTGATCTCCTACAAAAAATGTGTGTTTTCTAATATGTAGTTACATATGTTATGTGATTATTGATGTAGCCATAGTTTTTAGTGGATTCGGTATGGCTATTTTATTTAGGATAGTAAAATTATATATCTTTTAATGTTAGTCTCAATTTACAATATCAACATAAAAAATACTATTTTGAAATATATCAAGCCATCTAAAAATTATAACTTTATTTTCTATATATATATAGGAGAGAGAAAAATGGAGGGAGGAAGCGATGGTGAGTCGGTGAAAGAAAAACCTAGATATTTGGTATGGTGGCTTTGGTTTTCTGAAACTTGTTAGTCGATCCCCTCGCAGATGCTAGTATTATATTCATCTATCTCTGAACCCTAAAATTTACCAACGTTGAACACATGGCCTTTTGTCTTCATTTCCCTCATGCGGCTGACATGGTCCTGTGACTATTACTATCTCCTCTTGCTCAACTGCAATGGTTTCGTGGTATAAGGGTTGAATTTTGGCAGTTTTTACAGACAATGAATAGTTTACCCGACATACGGGCTCCATTATTTCCCTGCTTTGCTTATGGACCCTAGCTGTCATGACTATCGGTTACAGAACTTTTGTCTTGGAATGACCAGGGAAGGAGGTAAAAACCATTTTTAGGCGTTAGTTCTCATGGACCCAAACGATATTGAGGTTAACTCCGTTATGGAGGATGAACAGTTTGACTATTCATCCAACTCTCTCGCTCTGAAACAAATTTGGTTTCATTACCCACCTCAGCAGCTAGCTGGGTCTCATGTGAGTGAGTTGCTGGAAGGGATATAACAGCTGGAGCCTCGTCAAATCAACATGGATATTGTGTGTCAGACTCAAATTTTTTGGAGATTAGGGTTCCCAGATCTAGCCCAACTGGTTAGTTTCAGGGACTCAACCATAAATTTCCGGCTTCCCTAGTCTTATCTATACCATCACCGTCAAAATTACATATTTGGAACCAGCAACATGCGTTGCTTAACCTGACTGAGGGTTTGGTACAAGTAGAATTTTCGATGAGTCTGGAAGGTGATAGGGAAGCAGCCTTTAGTTTTGAGCATCTTGGTTTGGGCTCGAAGGGTTTCATACACACCCATAATGATATTCTTGGTTGTCCGACTACAGTGGTAACCTCAGGAAATTTTGAAGTCCTTCCCATTCCAATGCAACAAGCTGAAGAGAAGACCTCTTCGGACGCGAACGACACCTACTCAGGGAAGAGGGACCTCACCATGAGATTCTGACCCACAAAGATGGAAAAAAGAAGATGCAGTGCACAAGAAGCCGCAAGAAGTCCAAGGAGATGGTTTTTGGTGAAGGGGTCAGCATGCAACAAGCTGAGGAAATAGAACAAATTGTTCTGGTGGGTAGAGTTCACAGGGTGGAATTACACATAAGCTAGAATTCAGTGCTAGACCTCTAAAATATTGGGCAACATTCTCAAAAAAATCCCGACGGTCCTGACCATGAATAAAGGTTGGTTTTCTCTGATATTTCCTCACCCAGACATGGCAAGTTGGGGTTCTTACAAAATATTGAAACATTGAAATGACGTCGATTCTCCTAAAGCATTGGACGCCCATTTTTTACCCTAATAAGGAGAAAATGGGGGTTGGCCATATCTGGGTTAGGTTATCGGGTCTCCCACTCCAATTTTGGATGGAGGAAGTCCTAAGTTGTATAGGAGAGGATTTGGGTATTTACCTGGATCATGACAGATCCTACATGGAAACTGGAAATATTTCAATGGCGCGGATTCTGGTACACTTGGACACTCATGAAGGTCTGGTCAAGAGATATGTGCTGAAACACAAGAACATTTCAAGTTTCCGAATTATTGATTACGAAGGTGTCCCCTTTCGTTGTAGAAGGTGCCATGAGGTGGGACATGTGTACAAGGAGTGCCCCCTTATATTGGAGGAAAATGTGACTCAAACTAAAATTATGGTACATGTGGGTACCCAAACCACTAAGGAATGTGGGGTACAATCTCAAAGGAAAATGCAAAGTTCAGACTTGAGGCAGAAGCCATATCCTCATTAGCCTTCACCTACATCAGCGACCACTTCGACTCCACAAGTGACTGCTCATGAAGCTCCACAGCTGCAAGAGGAAGAACTCTGCCCCATTCCAGGTATTTTGTCCTCTACCTCCTCTCCCTTATTTTTAATTTCTAGCTTTCGTCATCTACTTCTGATATTACTCATAATACTTGTACTCCTAGTATGAAAAATAAGCTAGTTCTAGTATGTTTTCCTATTGAATCTGCACCCCCTAACCTTTTTTAGTCTCTCCTTCCATCCACTCTGCTGATTCTGATCTGGCTGGTTGCCTCGACACCTTTGGCACCAAATCCACCTATCGTTACAAACTTCGCTCCTTGTACATAGCCCTAATTGATAACTCCTATGGATTAGGACATGACCCCACCTTGATTGCACTAAAATCCAACAGAGACAGACCATCCTTACTCTCCAAAGTTATCCATTAGGAAGGGGCTGATGTGGCCTCGGGAAAAAAATGCACCATTGACCAGGTTCTTAGAGCAAATAAAACACATGCAAAGCGTTACCCGTGATCTTTCTCTCCTTCAATTGTAGAAGGTTATCCAGCTCGGATAATAAATTGGTGGTCTGCCATTTACTCGATTTAGAACAGGTGGATATAATCAATGTTACGGGAAAAAATGGGACTTAGAGAGTCTATGCACTAATTTCTTTCTTCGATCTGTCCATCCTGGACTTTTCATACCTTCGATGTCCATGGTAATTCTGGGGGAAATCCTATTGGTTTCAATGATCGGTCAATACAAGTTCACAATATTTGGGGTTTAGATGGGATTATAGGGGAATATCTCATCACCTATAAGCTTGGTACCTCTCTCTAAATTATTAACATCTATGGGCCCTGCCATAACAAAACTGAATTCTGGGATAAGCTAATGCAATCTCTTATTATGCAAGTGGATCATGTTATTTTGGGTGGTGACCTTAATTTATCTATTGGACATGGGGAATATTGGGGCCCCCATGCTATGCCCGATCCTCTATCTTGTTACTCTGAACAAATACTTGACAAGAAAAACTTGATCGAATTAGAGATGGCTAAAAAGTTCCCACCTGGTGTAATAGGAGAATTGGGGAAGCGGCCCTTGCTAAAAGATTGAATCCTTTCTTGATATCCTCAAAATTGGCAGTTTGGATGGATAGGGCTAGACAGTGGGTGGGAAAAAGTGGTTTATCAAATCACACCCCAATATACCTTTAAATTCATGGTGAGAACAAGAAACCTCACTCCCCATTCAATTTCAACTCCTCATGGCTCGATGACCATGCTTTCAGACAGATTGTCCTGATGCACTAGAAGCACTATCACCAGCGGCCTGAGTTCCCAACTGCAATAGTCATTTCCTCCAACCTATCTATCATTAAGGAGAATACTATCAAGTGGGAAAAGGAGAAAAATATAAGAAACGACGAAGATTTGGAGAGGATTGAGAGGGAGATCGCCAATATGCTTGATGAAAATGGTTTGGGGCACACCTCTCCGGAGCAGAAGGAAATCCTCACTCAATTGGAAGCCAAGAAAATTAAGCTCCTAACACTCAAGGAGGAAGCCTAGAGACTCAAGAGTAGATCCATCTGGCTTGAGGCTAGAGATAAAAATACTAATTTTTTTCAACAATGTGCCAAAGGCATAAAAAACATCAATACTATATGGGAGTTAAATGATCAACATGGTAGGGTGGCCAAGATTCACTAGCAACTTTCGGATATGGCAATTAGACACTTCTCCCACATCTACAGAGACCCTTGGGTGGCTAAAATTGGAGAAGTGCTTAATATGGCAAGGCAGATGCCTAGGTTCGTGGACGAGGATGATTTGGACGCACTCTCTACCCCTATCACTCTAGGTGAGATTGAAACTGTTCTAAAGTGGTTCAAAAAAGATAAAATTTCTAGACCAGATGGATGACCTATTGAATTCTACCTTTCTTTATTCGAACTTATTGGGAAGGATATGTTTATGGTCATTTATAATTTCAAAATTACAGGCCTAATGTATGAAAACTTCAACTCAACATTCATTTCCCTCATACCCAAGGTGTAATATCCCACTTCCTTCAGTGACTATCGACCTATTTATCTGTGTAACTGTTTATACAAAATCATTGCTAAAATTATTGCAAATCGCATCAAGCCTATTCTTTCTAGGAACATATCCAAGGAGAAATTTGCCTTCCTTAGTCATAGACAAATCCATGAGGCCATTGGCACCGCACAATAATCCCTACACTCAATCAAGCTCTCAAATCTCAAATGCACTATTATCAAGATAGATTTTTCCAAAGCATTTGACTGCTCTAGTTGGACCTATCTTCAACTTATCCTCACTCACATTGACTTTCCCCATCAATTCATTCAATGGATTATGTGTTGTATTACAAGCTCCTCATTTAGTATCCTTATTATTGGGGTTGCTTATCCTTTCTTGCATGCTGGTCATTGCCTCTGAAAAGGATGCCCTTTATCCCCTCTCCTCTTTCTGATGATTATGGAGGGTCTCACTATGCTCATTGCCTTTTAAAGGAATGACGACTGATCAGGGAGTCAATATTACTGATGCTATTTATTTGACACACTTTATTTTTGTTGATGATGTGCTCATGTTTCTCGTGGATCCTTGAGATATGCATAATGCTTCAATAATATTTTTTCCACTTTCTGCACCACTACTGGTATGATTCCCAATCAAATAAAATCCACCATCATGTTTAATAGATGTACCATGCATGAAAGTAGGCATTCCATTCTCTTGTTTCAATTTTATCATAGGTGTATTGAAGAGGGTCTAAAATATTTGGGATTCAGACTCAAGCCAAATGATTATATAATTACAAATTGGAATTGGCTGATTGCTAAAATTGAGAGAAAAATAAAAATATGGAAGAAAAAATGGCTCTCTAGAGCGGGTAGAATTGTTCTGATCAAATCAGTATTGGAAGCAATCCCAATGTGTTGGATGGTGCTAGCTTGGATCCCAAAATTATTCACTGGAAGAATTCAACAGATTTGCAGGCGCTTCCTCTGGCGTGGTAAGGATGTAGGCCATACTTTCACTTGGGTGAGATGGGAGAAGATCACCAAGCCAAAGCTACAGGGGGGGGTGGTTAGGGTGTAAAGGAACTTAATATTTTTTCCGATGCTCTGGCTGCCAAAATGGGCCGGCACATCTTGACCTCCTACAGTTTGTGGCAGGAGGTCACCTATTCAAAATATCGACCCAACATCCACTCTTGATTGGATAAGAAGCCCTCTCAACCTCGAGACCAACTCATCTATAGTTTGGTGTGCTATCTCAAAGTCCATTTCTCTCATAAAACAGGGCCTTTCTTGGCGCATTGGTGTGGCTAATCAGGTTCAAATTGGTTTGGACCCCTGGTCAGGTAGTGGTAGGGAAACATATACTCCCTCAGGAAATCAAGAAATTCCTTTTTGACTTAGGGTTTTCTTAGCTTAGTCAAGTTGTGGATAGGGCTAAATCAAATTGTATTTCTCAAGCATGGATGTCTCCTCTTGAGCTGAACATCCCAGTACATTGGTGGGGGGCTTGGAACAGATCCATTCGGGCTCTTAAGGCTTCGTATATCAGAATCTATGACTTTGAGGATGAATTGATTTGGGCTATTTCCCCAAAGGTAATTATAATCCCAAAGAAGGATATGTTTCCCTTGTAGCTGCTCTTGAATCCCTGGATCAGATTTGGTGGTGGAAACCTTTATGGAAGATGAAATCTCCCCCAAATCATGACTCTTTATATGGTGCATTTTGTCTACTTGTGTGCCAACAGAGGAAAATCTAGCTAAGATCATATCCATCATGGTCCCTCTAGATGTGGAATCTATAAAGAACAGGTGGAGGATATAAATCACCTCTTTCTCAATTTCTCCATGACCTGCAATACATGGCTAGTGGTCACTAAATAACTTGGCATCAATACCTCTTGGCAGGGGGAGATTGTTTCCATGGCTTGGTTTAACTGGTGGCACACTTGTCCATCGACTAAGGCTCACAACCTACCTCTCTTGATCTCCTGGAGCCTTTGGTTGACTCGAAACCTTATCATATTTCACAACCCCCCGATTACTTGGACCCCCATACACAACTCCATATTGGCTCTCTATCATTCCTTACCTGATGAAGATAACACCAAGGTCGACATGATTATTATACCAGAACCATTGACAAAAATAATCCTTGGGCCTATTTTGATGGTGTTGCTGATATAGATGGCTGCGGAGGCAGAGCCATACTACATCTATCTGACACTCACTATTTTCAGCGTAAAATTGGCTTTGGCCTAGGCACCAACAATTAATCTAAGCTCAACATCCTTCGTTTGCTTCTTAATTTTTCCCTTGAAAATAGATGCAACAGGATACATATCTTTGGGTAATCTAAGATCATTATTACCCGGTTCAATAATAATGCTACATGTCATGTTCATACACTTAGGAATTTGCTGGGTGAATTTTTGGCACTTAAAAATCTATTTGACCTTATCACTGTCACTCACATTTATAGGCAAAGGAACCAGGGTGTTGACAACTTGTCAAAATAAGCCATTCATTTAGTGTGGGGACAATGGAACATCAGGGGCCTACTACTTATTAGTATTATCATTAGCCATTCATTGAAGAGCTTGAACATTGACAACTGGTTGATCAGCCGGGCTAATCAAAGGCTTTTTTCCTTTTTAATTCAATGTATTAATCACAGAATTTACTAGTTTTTTTTGGATGGCTAAATGTTGTTATGGACTTTTCCACAGTATTTTTGTAAATATTTTTATTTTATTTTTCTCAGATTTCTTTAGATACTATTTTTTGGACAGTAATCAGATCATGCTAGATGTAATTTACTGTAAATGAAACATATAATTTTCCTTACTTTTAATGAAAATTACGACGTTTTCCTTGGAATATATATATATATATATATATATATATATATATATATATATATATATATATTACAATATTAAATTTAACCCCCTAAAATAAGTATTTTTTCTAAATGCACATAAATATGAGAATTAAATAAAATGAACCCAAACTCAACTAACATGAAACCATTGAAAAAAAAATCAAAGAGATAAATAAAAAAAAGGGTATTTATGAATTTTTCATATAGATGAAGCATTTTGAATCACAACATGGAAAAACAACTTCAAAATACTTTGACACGCATATCCATATATGGTATTTCTCCTAAAATTTGAATTAAATAATCACCAATGCCTTCAATTTAGTGAACACATACATCATATATATATTCATCTACTCAGTAAATGTAGGGCACTAAATATAATATATTTTGAAACTATTTTATATGATGATGTTAAAATATGTTGATGTAATATGTCGCATACAACATTTTATGATTAAAACTTTGATTAATGTTTAAGTGACTAATCCTAAAAGTCAGATTTGAATGGTTGGAACTTTTGAACATTGTGTTGTGTATCTTGAGTATGTTTCCATTGAAAGGGCCTCGTTGTGGCATGGAATACCCTCTTCTTCAAAGAAAGGGAGGGAGGGAGGGAGGGAGGGAGGGAGGGAGGGAGAGAGGGAGGGTCTAGTTTCATCAACATAGGGAATATCGTATGAATACAGAATTAAATAAAGTCATTTCTGACTTGTAGGATCAATAAGATCTTTGACGAATATGAGGAAACTTTGAATGGTGTTTATGGGCTTAAAGGCGGTCATAATGCTATTATTTTTTAGAATGTGAGCAATCTTGTATAATACCATGAATCTTGTATTCTTTTTCATTTATGACACCATTGGAGATATACCAGTCTAATAGAATCTAGTTGGTGGTTCAAAGATGTACTTTAATTATTTTTGGAATAATAGTACTAATTACCTAGGCTCACATTTGGTTGCATGGAAACAATTGTTTAGTAAAAAAAGTTTGGGTGGTTGGGACTAAAGGATCTAGTTGTCTTTGGATAGGCTTTAACTACCAAATATATATGGATATTTATAGCACGTGATAAATTGTGGAGATGGATTATTGTTGATAGATGTATTTACTTGGATTTCATATTTGGATGGATCTAATGAGACAAAATTCCACATATAATGTTTCGATAACACTCATCTTACCTAGATAAGCATATTTTTAGCATGGAAGGTGGTTAAGGGTTCTAGAGTAAGGAGGGCGTAGACACCGTAGTATGTTGCAATGAGAGGATTTTCCTTTCAAATGATTTAGTTACTTGGCTTAAAGAATCTAGGTTATACATGCCTAATAGATTTTGGGATCTAGATACAAATTTTGCATGAAGGAAATGATAGCTAATAGTAGGGGGATTTGGACTTGTAGGAACATTAATAGTGGGAATGGTCTCATATTATCAGTAAATTAAGCAAGATTCATATTTTCCTTTCTCTGGTATGGAATTATCAAAATATGAGGTGGGGTATATTTAGCTAAATTAGGTTATGAAGTCTTATTGAGTGATGGATTTCATGAGCCTCTGTGGTGGTTTAAATGTTTTTGGGAAATTTCATGGTCTACAAATGGGCATCATCTTCTTTTGGCTAGTTCTTTAAGAAAGGGTTTCAACCTAGGGTCATATGAAAAATAAAAGGAAGCATGGACTCAATTTATGTTACTTACGTAAATAATCAATGAAAACAAATGTTCATTTTTTTTGCTGTGCCCTTTCACATTACATGTATTGCATGAACTTGAGAAAACAGTATGAGCATATATACCCTAGATCAAATATTATGTATTAGGTCATCTTCATGAGTTCTTCGAGAATTAGACAATGAAATATGTATTTTCTCTCCCTATCTTGGTGTCTTGGGGTAGTGTAAGTTTGAGTGTGAAGGTGATATCGTTTGAGCGAATAATTTATTGCTTCTATTTTATAGTGGGTGATGTCAAGGTGATTCATTATCAAATGATGAACACTCATTTTGGTTATGTTAATAATCCATTAAAAATGCAAAAATGTTATATATATATATATATATATATATATATATATATATATATATAAAATAATTTGAGATATTGTAATTAAGTTTTTGGGAAGTTATAGTTAATGATTAATATAAATTTCAAGTAGTCTAATGAACATTGATGTGTGTGAATATGTTAGGATATTTTTTTGTAACATGGTAAAGTTCATTATGAATGATGTAAAGTGTCATTTTCCAAGTTGATAATTTCTTATTTAATTAATTTCTTTATACAAATTATATTTATAAAGAAAAAATATATAAAAGTATATTACTGATTTGATGGTTGATTAGACAATAATACATATTATAATGCATCAAAGAACCTTAATATTACAACCAATTTATTAAATTTAACCATTTAGATGGAAACATATGCTCTCTTTTCTTCATATAAATACAAATTCATGTACAAAATTACTTATTTGTTACAAATTTTAGCTTGGTTATAGTGGTATTTTTTGGATACCACCAAACTTGGTGAATTATATATGGAGGAATCCTATCAAGCCAAAACTCATATACAACTCTTGATTGAGTTTACCTTCCTGTGTTATGATACAAGGTTCTCTCTTATCTAAATCACATCCCTTGATTTCCTTTATCCCTACTCCATTTATTAAAATCACATGATTAGTTCATAAAGATTTTCAAAAACTAGAAGCTACAATCCTCTCATATAGTTATTATTTCTCAATGACAATTTATAAATTTAGGATTTTTAATGCCCCTTTTATTTTATTTTCCCTTTTCAACATGAACACATGTTATAAGTAAAATAATTGCATGAAAAATGAATACTTATGATGAATAACAAAGAGTCAATTTGATGTGCATAATAAATTCAAATTTGATACAAGTCAATGCAAATTATTGTATGTGAAAATGAACACACCATCTGTATATATAGTCATTAAGGAATATTTTTAGGATTAATGCCTACCAGTTAGGGTTATTTTTATTTCCTTAGAGTCTTAATTATATGTCATATGTACATAACGTACACACAACTTTCATGCACACCTGAAGCTTTCATATATTAATAGATTTGGGGTTAAAAAATGATGTTTATACAACACTATTTCAATGTGGACACATCCAAACTGTTTCTTTCAAGAAAAAACATCCTAAATTTACAAAAAAATTAACACTATTTTGTAAACATCACTATATTCATATCTAGAGTAAAAAAAAATCTATATATCTAAATTTTTGCATGTCAACATGATAATGAACATGTAATATTCATCTGTTATTGACACATTAATAACGACATCTAGATGGTCATAAAAATAATGCTTTGGAAGCTACCAATTCATATTGATGTGAAGTATATATAAAGCTTAACCTCCATTATCAGTAAATGGAAGTGTGGAAATATCAGAATTAAGGCAATTAGAATCATGCTTAAGTATTATTATATCAATTTTATAGCAAGTATACAAATTGACATATGGATGTCAATTTATTGAAATTAAGGGGAGGATTTGTATTTTTGTAATCAACATCCGACGTCAAGGGAGAATGTAGTATAATATATTGATAGCTAAAAAACCTAGGGAATATGAAATTTTTAATCAAACTAGGATATGCATAATCATTATTACCATTTGATAATACATTGTAATTTTATTATTTTTTGAGGTGTTATTTTCTCAACAAGCATAGTGGATGTGATGTGAAACTTATTGATAATTGTGGGTCATCAACATAATAAAAGACAACACATTTTGGTTTCAGCTTAGCTTGGGCATCACTCATGGTTGATATTTCTCATAGATTGTTAGCATGGATGTGGATGATAACTCGCACACTATCCCATTCATATGAAAAATAAGGGTATTGCCACATACTTGGAGGAACCTCACATATTTGGAAGAGTTCTCACACACTTGGAGGCACCTAACATATTTGGAGGAGTCCTTACACAATTGTAGGCACTTCTATGTATTTTAAGTCATATCTTTCCATTGTGGTTACTTTATGTTTCAATACAAATTTTTCAAGGAACTTTACTTATTTGGAAGAATGTTTCACTATTGGAGGGTTAAGGTGGACCCTTTGATATATTTCAAAAAAACGTTTTCACTCATATAAAGGAAATGATTACTTTGGAGGGGGCTATGAAGTGCCATGTGGATTTAAATAAATGTTTACATTGATAAAACATTTACTTTAGATGAGTTCCAAACATTGGAGTTGGACTGTTGACCCTAGTATACTCTTCTTATTTGGAGATGTTTGACATTTTTTTATGTTTATTTTGGCTTCCAAATGAGGTGTGGATATGATATATCGATCTTACCATGCCTTAACATGTGTAATTATGTCCCTTGACCCTATTAATTTAGTTGGAAACTATGTTAAGTTTCACATAACTATAAACATAATCCTTGAAGCCAATAACACAATCATAAAATTTGAATGAATAATTAATCTTTTGTTGCTTAGAGTGTTTTTATTACATATGCAAACATTAGGAGTGATAATAATTGGATTGGAACTAGATTCGCCTACTTCCCATTGTAGGGATATAGCTTGGGCATCATAGATAGAGGTTGGGTTGAGTTTCTTCCTAGAATATAAATGGCAAAGATATTATGCCTGCTATTGATACCTCTCTAATAATAATCCAAAAGCCATGTGCGTTGAAATTTTTCTCCAGTTTTACATGATGTTTTTGTTGTGGACCTTGTTGGTTCAAAAGATTGCAAACATATAAATATCATTGGAGTTATATGGTTTTGAAAAAAAATGACGGTTTGGGTATCATTGGTCCAAGTTTTGTTAGTTAGTAATTGTTCTAAACCTTGAGGCTACTGCTAAACGAAATTGAATTTGGCATGTTTCATAAATTTTTAGTAGAGATGAGCTTGAAGATAATTGTCAAGGAAATTGTATTGAGAATAGAAGCATTCTATCCATAGAAGAAGAACAAAGATCTTTGTAAAAGGTAGAGAAAAAAAATATTCATTTGGAATTGCATTATTATATAGTTTATTGTATGCACATTATGTAGAGAAATGAGATCTATAATCCATCTTAAGTTGGGGTTACACAAAGAACATAATCATTGAAGTTAATTCTATAGAGAACATTGATAGGTTTTCAGTTTCAACAAAGTATCAATGTTGGTGAAATGGGTGAGATATAAGTCCCATATTTATGGATAATATGGCATAAAAGGGTTGAATTCTTAACCATGATTTAACTATTAAAACCTTATAGGCTCAACATTGGTAAAGGAAGTAAGAAAGGTTAGAAGAATTAAGGGTCATCAATATGCAACTTCAAGAATGGAACCAACACTTCAAGGAATAGGTCTAGATATTCAGCCAGAGGATGAAAAAGATGGCGAGGAACCTTGAGATCCATACCAAACTATTCCCATTGATAAATATTCAATTTGATGAATTCCAAGATTTCCTCACTATAGTGAAGGTAGATTAGGAAAAAAACAAAGTTTAACTTGTATGCTTGGGAGGGAAGGTCATATAGATGGATAATTGGCACGAGGACAATATCATAGATGAGTGACTCAGGCACAACAATAGTTGGAAAAAATGGAGGAACAATAGCAAGGAACAAGGAAACCTTCCATTTAAATTATTATACCAACACCATGACCAAGAAAAAGCAGGTAAGCTCATCTTCCTTAGAATTAGATCAACAAAATTTTATTGAATTTGAAAAGTAGACTAGAGGCACTAGGTCCAAAATATTAAGGAATATGTGATATGATGGATAAGGAATAAGAAAAGAAGAGAAGTCATCTGAATCTGTAAGGCCGTTGATCATAGGGTCAAGAATGAACGCTTAGTTTTCAATGGAAAAGGGGAAAATACCATGACCATGAATACCATTTTTTGAAGGTGAAAGGCATGACATATTTTCCTTTCTCATTTGGATAAAATACAACAAAAAATGAATATTTAATCCCACTACCACCTATCCTTTTTTGGTGGATTACAATTGGGAAATGATGAGAAGAGATCAAATCCTTAACTTGCACCATTACTAAAAAGAAGCAATAAGTAATCAGATAGGAAAGGTAGAAGAAGAAGACCAAGAGGCTTGCATCAAATATTAAACCGCTTGTTTGTCACTATTATGGGAATATAGTACATATCGTTTCCAACTATTGGTACTTAAAGGTATGTTCATTTTGTGGGAATAAAGACCATCAAGTGGCATCTTTCCAACAAAATCGAGCCACATGCCACAATATAGACTTCTTTTAAAGACTCCCCTAATCCAACAATTAACTTAGAGGAACATGAAGAGGATACGTATGTTATATGGTCCATGTTGTATCAATAAGAAATTTTCCACCACCACAAGTTGAGTGTACATAGGGAAGTGACATTTTGGTTACTTCATCTATAGGCTCACCCAAAAAATCACATGGCCAAGAGAAGAGCATGGGAAGTGAAGCAAAATAGAAATTAAGACCTCAATGCATATCCAACTAAAGGAGAATGTTTTTTCTAAAGAGAAATTAATAGCTCAGAAAGTCTATATCAACATCAAAGAAGATAGTGGGTTGTTTCTAACAGCAAAGGTCACCTCATTCTAGTTACTACCTACAACATTTTATAAGAATGTCTTCTTGGGGATGTGTTGGAGACTAGTTCTCGGAGGTTAATAAAATTAGAGGTGGATTCTTGAGAACTCCATGACAAGGTTGCAAGCAAGTGTAGGAACCAAATGATTATTTCATTGCCAGGAACCAATTGATCCTAAAGTGAATGGAAACCACACTTAGCCTTTGGAATTTCTATGTGGTCGCATATTGTGTTGTGATATTAAACATAGAATAAAATTTTACTTGGATTCATTTTCGACCGATATGGATTGTCTCCAAGAGTAGCTAAGAGATGAGAGTGGATGTTGATTGCAAATTTCAGATCCAATGATCACTTAGAGTTGAAAGTTAATGAGAAAATTTATACCTTTTGGGTACAAATGAGCCAACAAATAGAGATAGATTCATAGAAAAAACTAGAGCCATAGTTGAAACTATAGCCAAGAGATAGAGTCAAAGCCACATTACAGAGAAGAAATCAAAAGGTACATTGATCCAAATCATTTTTATTTGAAATTTTGGAGACCAAGAGAGCTCTAAATGGGGAGGTGTGATCCAAAACATATTCAAACCAACAAATGATTGTAACACTTAGTACCTACAAACCACTTCAAAAATTAATGAAGATTAGGAAAACTATAAAAAATAATGCAAATTTAAAAGTAAATAAGACAAAATGAGAAGGAACAAATGGATTAATTAAAAGTGAAAAATAAAATGTAGAAGAGAAAAGGTTGAGGAATGGGAAACAAAAGGTCACCTTGTTGGCCTATCATTACCCCAGATATCCTTCTTTTCTATTGTAGTTTCACTATCAAAGGGTCTTTTAACCAAGAAGAATGCACAAATAGCCACTAGTTGCATTATAAGCAAAGATTTTTGGAATAAGAGCATTACATAACTAGTGAATGTCGGTTTTCCTATTTGATTTTCAAAGTAAACATGGTTTCCATTGTGTTTTTATTTTCTTTGAGATTCCTTCATGGTTGTGGTGTAGAGTTCTATGTGTGAGATTATTGTTTCTTATTCATGCTTAATTTATGTTATTAGTTGTATTCATAGTTATATTGAAAATTCCCATATTGTGATTATGTCAATTTCACTTAGAAACATTTTCCATTAGAAAATTGTAGATGGAAACAACTACAAAATGAAAAATATCTATTCCACTTCAAATTCTAGGATCAACATTTGTTATAATTTGATTGTTGCAATAAATTTTCTACATTTCTAACTCTATTCCTAAATAACAACAATTTGACAACTTGTGAGGCCTTTAGAAAGAAGATGCACTTCTATACACAATGCATGAGAGATGAATTAAGGTTGTACATTTCCATATCTACTCCTAGAAATTTTTACATTGCATATAGTGTATCCTAAGGATGTACATAGTTCTTTAATTTTCCTTGAGACCATACATGATTGTATAATGGTCATACAAGTTGCACATGCTTCATATTACCTTAAATATGTACATCAACATGATATGTTGAATCAAGGATATGTGTGTATGAGATCTAATTTGCATTTGATCTATTGTTCACTTAGTATATAGCATGCACTTTGATCTATTTGAGAAATTGTAATGACCCTTTTTTGTTATGTCTAAATTTTTGTATGTACAACTGTGTGCTACCATAATAAGATCCATGACTGAATGAAGTGGTTAAAATATAAAGTAAAGAATTAAATGTAACCTTAAATGGTTGGTTGAGGAGAGGATGACACAGATCCATAAGTTTTGAGGGAAGAGGGAGCTCGCTTGCTTGAAAAGTCATGAAATGGCCTTGGAGTTATGACGTGGGTTGGTTCTGAACCAATTGGGCTCTCACTTCCAGATAATAGTTATGATATTATATAAGGGTAGTGAGTTGTGTAAGACGGTGCTCATCCCCCCTCGAAGATCGAGGATAACTCTTTGGGAGAGAGAGAGAGAGAGAGAGAGAGAGAGAGAGAGAGAGAGAGATTGTGCCTTTTCTAAAACCGAAGAGACACAAAGGAAATCATATTATGCACGGGAGAAAATTTTGTGAGGTTCTTCGAGGAATCGAACTATTCTTTTTGATTGATTGGTTTTTATCCTGGAAAGTGTCCAAGACTGGTGCGAATATTATGGAGCTATGGAGCATGATATGAGAAATCCAAGGCAAGAATGGAGCTAATTGATAAGCTCTATAATATGTGAACCTTGGGTGTTAATCCCTATGTTTTGTGTTTGACGCCACTAGAATATGTGTCTATCCATGTGAAGTAATTGGGAGGTCTAGTGGATGATCGAATTAGTGTGGTGCTTACTATATAGCTGATAAACCATGTGGAAAAGGAAATTAGAGTCATTGTGGTGATTTTTAGAGAGTTTTTAAGCACCTGGACAATGGACTATAAACCCCTGTGGTGCTTGATGTGAAAAGGGAACTGATAAACCACCTAGAAATAGGTTTCAATCTCTTGGACTAAGAAATACTCCATTTTGACCCTAGGTGAAGCCTTGTGAATGGTCTTAGGAGAGTAAGTGAGTTATTGTGGTGCTCGATATCAAAGGATAGTTGATAAAACACCCGGATAGTGAACTTAATCTATGAGTGCATATTTGTAGCATTGGTGTGAAGAACCTTGAGAAAAAATTCCCTTAGAATATGGATCTAGCTCAAGGGTGGTCAACTACAAGAAAGGTTCCAGTGTATTTGGCCCATAGTTGGGTGGAGATTTGAAGTCCCTCCTTCAGTTTCTATCTATTTCATTATATTTATATAAGTATAAAATTGTGTATATTTGGATGTCAGGTTGTGATAGCCTTGTCTGTGATTTATTGTTAATATGATATTTTTATATTCACATGTGAATTCCTATATATTTCTATTACACTCACTAATAGCTATCTTGTATGATATGGTTTCAATGACTGGTAGCACCGTGGAGCCACTACCATGTTCATGATTGATCAAAGTCCATTCCCCTCAAGGATTTATGAACCCATATTTTTTTTACCCTACCATGAGAGAACTCAACCCCTAGGTTGACTTAGAGGTTGAAACCACTTAATAGGATCCTTCATTAACCTCTCTAACCAAGGGAGGTAACACCAGTACATGTCTAAAGCCCCAAATTTGTATTCTTGTATACATCACTGTGTTGGTAGGTACCTTGAAAAATTTGTTGTAAGTTGTGAATATATACAATTTTTCTTTGTTATTATTGTTTGGATTGTAACTCAATGTATTTACTCAAGAATTCACAATGTTAAGAAATGAGTGATAAAATACTTAAGAGTGGGTTGCATAATTGTGTGAGATGTTGGAGATCGAGGTTCAGTCTCATATTGTGATTTTTAGAAACTTTGGATTTTGGGCTATTTCCCCTTGCCTAAAAAGATTTTCCTTTTTCCCTTGTTTCTTAGTGCATTGAAAAGATCTAAAAATTTGAAATTCCAGTTCTAGCAGGGGTGATTACTTTGGGAGTAACCCATATCTCTCTATGGTCATATTTTCCCTTTCATTGCATAAGTATTTGTAATTTTGAAAGTGTCAGGGATTTGGTAAGGACTGCACCATTTCATAGGTCATATTTTCCCTTAACCATATTTCATGATATATTCCGAGGTTGGGACATATGAGGGTTGTAAAGGTTGTCCATCTCATGAGAGACTAGATGTCCATAAGTCTGCATATCTTCCTTTTCACTTGTTACATGTGTTCCACAACGCATAAGTTAAATGGGGCGGACACATTGCATTGTTCCATTCTATCAACATGAAACTGATATAAGGAGGTTTGAGAATATGAGGGTGCAAAAATATTTTTCATCCGTGTAGGACTTGATTTGGTCAAGGCTAGAAACACTGGTGCCACAGTGGAATGCCAATGTGGTTTTTCCATAAGAGGCAAATCAAAGTACCCGTGGATTCATCATGGTAACATATGGTGACGTGGCAGGGCCCGAATGACTAGAATTATAGAGGGAACAACTTACAATTGTGAAGTTGGATTGTGGTAAAATTTATATCATTAAAAATCTCTTAGTGAGTTTAGTATGATGGCGAGGTCAAAAAATAATTCCACAAACTTAAGAGAAGAGGAATTTTGTAACCTCATATTCATAACAGAAGTTGGGGATTAAGTTAAAGTATGCAGATAATACCTTCCACTTCTCGAGATGACATCAGGGGGTGGGAGTGTTGTTACAAATATGAAGATTAAAGTTAATTCCATGTAGAAATTGGTTCTAAGGAGTAATAAACTCAATTAAAGGAAGTTATATTGCGACATAGAAGAAATTAGTTGCTTGCTAAACTAGCTGGGAAGAGGTTAAGCATAGTTGAAGGAGGATCCTTTTGTCACGGTGAATGTTGCAATAATACCAATTTGCAACACCCTAATGTATTTTAAAGAGTGAATTCATGATATTTATTTCTAATGGGATGTACACTCTATGCATAGTTCAATAATTTTTTTCCATTCTCTACTTGTTAATTCTAAGGTCATAATTTGACGTCCAACCCGCAATTTCTTAGCCTAAGGATTACACCTAAGCCTTGTTAATGGAGGTTTCAAGGAAAAGTATCCATTGGTGGAGAATATAAAAGAATTGTTGCAAATTTTAACCCCCACATTTAGATGAAGGCTACTTTATATACATAAGCCTTGAAACTAGTAATAGAAGCATACAATCTAAATGGACAATAAATTTTTCACTTCTTAGAGTATTGTGATTATAAATTTCTAAGATGCTAGGAGTGTTGGTAATTGAATTGGAGTTAGAGTTTCCTACTTCTTGTTGTTAGAAATTACTTTGGCCATCCTAAATAGAGGTTGGGTTGAGATTTTATTATGACCCTAGGGAGGGCTATATTAGTTAAATGTATATGGTATGAACCTAAAGGGTAGGTGTATATGAGGATAAATGTACATGTAATAGGATTGGGCTAGTGATGAAGGGGGCATATTGGCAATGTGTGAATAAGTATATATAGAGACCATGAAAAAAATGCAAATGTTAAATTGAATAAGACAAAATGAAAAAAAAAAGAATTACCTTAATTACCCTAATTTTCCTTACACAAAGAGTCATTAACTGCATTGTAACTAAGAGCCATGGAGTAACTGGGGCTGGTCGAATCTTGGAGAGGCTAGGTTGGGGCAACTGGTATCTGGAACCCAATGAGGATAAATATTGTTGCTTTTGGTGGATATTTCTGATGCATGTGTGCTGCAGTTTTAATGTTAGCTGGAACCCATGGAGGACATTTCAGTTGCTTCTGGTGGCTAAGGCGGTTACATTGTGCTGTATTTATCTGGAACCCTATATTGGACAATTTTTATTGCTTTTGGTGGCTATCTTTGTCTTATGTTGTTGGCAATGGCTTCGCCTTAGCTATGAAGGGAGCTACGAGCGTTGGACAGAAGTAGCACTGCAAGATAGACAACGTAGGAATTTGAGCGCTTGATCTAGCTTTCCTGGGTAGATCAATAAGGCACTATTACATCACCCGATGTGATTATATTTGACCAATCAGGGGGAAAAATTCTTGCTTCGATGATTATTCGCTCATCTGCGACTTCTATCTTGGACAAGATTTTAATATGTCACTATTTGGGGAGATAAGTTTCCCAGATGAGATTGAGATTGGATTGACAATCTTGATGATTATGATAGCACTTCTAATTCTCAGATCTATATATCACAATCACATTTCCAATGGTCGATCCCAGTGGTGACGGTACAAATTTAACATCTTCCTCTCAGGCGTTGTCAATAGTTTTGGCTTCATTACTGTATGATATAAACAACAATTGGTACACTTTTGAAGTTGATGGAAGCTCTTCCCGTTGGAGCAACGAAGGAAGGGTATAATAGTAACAGAGGAGCTGACAAATTTGATCAAATAAAGTTAATTTTGGTGCGGGTCGCTTTTGACCAGGGGAACAAAACTGGAAGGTTGATGGTATTTCACATATTTGGGTTACCTCTACAGATTTATACTACAATTTTCTGGCGGTGTTGGGAGATTGTGTGTCTTCCCTGAACTAATGTTAGCACAAGAGATCTCAACCGAGTCTTCATCGTCTTATTTTGGTGGTATCTTGGATGATATAAATCTTCTTGACAAGTGTTTCCCAGGTTGGAAAAATTGTAAGGATATTTTTTTCATTTCTCGGCCATGCAAGAGTGTAGGATTCAGATTTCGTAAAAGATGGTGGTCCTTACCAGGGTGTTTTTTTTGTTGTTGTTGTTCGCCTTAGCTTGGATGGGTATGGCTATGGGTAACCGGTAGTCCTTCGGAAAACAGGGCTTTTCCGGTTACCATTTTCAAAATTTGAAAATACAAGGGCAATTTGATATTCATTTTTATTAATTAGGCACACAGTGACGGCGGTGCTGGGTTGAGTATGACCTTAGGCGGTATCAGGAGGACATGGAAGTACTAAGGATTCTGTAGGCATTACATGGTGTGAGCTATGTGTAACATATAATTTTGGGTACGTCTTATAGGTGGATTTTTCTGGATAGGCTTTTGGGATCTGCGCAATTACTATTTTCTGCCTAACCTCTTTATGGTTGTTACATTGGGCTTTGGAACATTAAACTTGCCTTTCTTAGCCGGGACGTTTGAATGATATGTTCATTAAATTTGGGAGAAGATATATGATCTACATTTACTACTTCTGGGATGTACTTACCTCTTGATTAACTGGGAACAATCCCCTATGACTCTCCAGCTCATGGGGCATTTTTTCAAAGATCTTGGGATCAACAAACAACTACACTAGCATTTTTTACTTTTCTTCTATTTGCGTTATTTCTTTCAAATTCAAATAGAAGTGGCGGCTTGCGAGCGTGTAAGCATTCTGAATTTGGATAGACTCACTGATTTGGCTGACAGCTATTTTGGTGACGGCACGCTGCCACAATAGGTGAAGTGACTACCGGTATGCAGGTGATATAACTTCAAGATGGATGATTCCAGAGACGAGATTTCGAGAGGGGATATTTCGGTACAAGGTGATCGGATATCCATTGTCGACTTTGAAGTTGACGATGCTATTATCAAATAGGCAGTCCCGGATTTTACAGAGACTAAGGTAAATAATCAACGTCGACCCAGAAGACAACAACATCGTGGGGCTGGCTGTGGTGTTCGTAGAGGAAAGAGGAACATTTTCAAGCATAGAATGGATATTAAAGAAGTTAATCTGGATTATGATGATCTCTGCATAAGGGTGGCAAGCTTGTAGAGAAGGGCTGTTGTTGGGAGGTGGGTGTTCCCGGATAGAGAATATTTCGACACTGCAACTTGGATCAATCAGAAGTGGAACTCCATTATTGGTTATACGCCCAAGGTCAGTAAGTTACTAAATGGTTGGTTCAGCATCCATTTCATGGATGAGAAGGATGTGTTTAAAATCACGGGGCGAACCTGGGTCCGTGGCAGAAGTTTCATGCAGATCATCCCATGGTATATCGGTTTCAATCCCGTTCTAGAGGCTCCTCGAAGCAGAGTGGTATGGGTAAAACTCCCAGGATTACCACTAGAATTTTGGACCCTTAAGGCGCTGAGGTCGATTGGTGACTCGATTGGCTCCAACAAATATATAGATCCAAGTATTGTGGGGGCAGCTGACAAGAGGATTGCTTGGCTTCTTGTGGAGGTGGATTACATGGGTGGGCTGCCAGGAGATATTGACCTTATATGGAGCAACAGAAGGCATCGTCAACGAATCGATTTCTGGGGAATACCTTTTCGATGTTTGATATGCCATAAAACAGGTCATCTCAGAGTTCATTGCCCTTTAAGATTGCAGATAGCGAGGGCGGATCAGACGGTAAGGGCAACGGAAGTTGAACGTAGACATAACACTGCAACGGTCTCAATGGATGGCCAGCAACCAGGTATTACCGTTAACTCCTCCTCTGATGATGAAGCATATAAAACAACGGATGGACAACATGAATTCTCGGTGCCCGATTCGGTGATCCCTTCTAATTTGGCTAGTCATCCATCCATTGCTAGGAATCTATATAGGGTTCTCCAACCTGAGTCTCAACATGTAACAAATGCTGCTCTTTCCCTACGTGATGACTCTGATGGCCCGGTTCCATGTCCTTCTTTTCCTCCCTCTGATCCATCCTTTTTCGCCAAAAATCCCATCTCTTTGCCTGATCAAGAGAACAAGCGGAACCCCGATAAAAGGTCAATGAACTTGGCTGTCTCAAGAGATAAAAAAACTATGGTTCCCATCCACACTGCTGGCACTTTCTCTCCTACAAATGACCCGCCTTTATATAAATCGTCCAGTTTCTTTGGTGGGCAACATCGGAGTACAAAAATTGGTAGCTTGCTAGATGACTGTGATGAGATTGGGTCCTTGCATGTTGAGGGGGAGTCTTCGCATGTCAAATTTCGTAGTCTGCTAGATGACAGTGATGACGAGGGCAAATATCTTGGGTCTCCACAATGCACTCCGGACAAATCCGGTACCATTAACCTATCAGACTCATCTAGGAATTCCATCGGTAGTGATATTGATTTTCTTATGAGAAATTCCAACCTCGATCTAGCTGCCCTGACGGTCTTTGATAAACCGATTTCCACAAAAACAAAGCAATCTCCTACTTTATCGGAAGCCTTAAGATCCATCAAAAAGAAGGCAAAAGGAGCATGTAGCAAGAAAAAAGAGAAGCTAAAATCGATCTCTCTGTTCACTGATGATGAAGTGGGTCTTTCAGAGGTTCCCATCCACAGAAATGTCGGCTCGCACAACAACACCAGGGCGCTTAGAGCAAGCAACCCTCGTTCATCTTCTCCATGACTCATATTATCTCATTAAACTTGAGGGGGTTGGGTGATGCCCCCAAATTCCATTGCCTGAAGGAATTATTTGTATCTAAGAATCCGTTTATTTTTTTGGGACAGGAGACCATGTCAGATAGATCAAAGGCTATAAATTTGTTTTTAAAAATCAAGAAAGATTGGCATGTCGCAGCGACTAATTCAAGTGGTAGATCTGGGGGTATGTTAGTTATGTGGAACCCAGTTTAGGCATCTTTCAAAGCTTACAGTTTCTTCGGGGGTATATTGCTATCTGGTCGCCTCAGAGGTATGGATTGTATATTTAACTTGATCAATATATATGTGCCATATTCAAATAGGAAGGTATTCTGGGATATAATGCAGGTGGCAGGTATCTTAACTCTACCAAATCTTATCATTATGGGTGATTTCAACTCTACGCTCAATGCCGATGAAACTTGGGGCAGTAAGGCTCGCGTGGACCCTCTGGCTGGGTATCTAAATGACATCTTTCTTTCACAAGGGGTGGTGGATATTAGATCGCACCCTCTTGCGCCTACATGGACCAATAGAAGAGCAGCTGACAAATTCATTGGGAAAAGGCTGGATAGGGTCATGGTTAAGGACACAATCATGGACATATTGGGTGGTCCCAGATCTATCATTGTAGCATCAGACATCTCCGACCATATGCCCATTACCTTTACATGGTCCAATTTTGGGTCTGGTACTGGGCGCCCATTCAAGTTCAACAGAATTTGGTTGGAGGACCCGGAATTTATAAGCATTGTGGAGGGGATTTGGAGGGCGGACAACGATCCCCCGACTTCTGGGGTCTGGGATTCCTTTCATCATAGGCTACAGAAAATTAAGGCTATGTCCAAGACTTGGGAACGAGATAAGAAGATGAAACTGAGAGTGGAATTTATGGAGATATAGGTCGAGATGGAAAAGATTATTAATTCCTTTCTCACTAAATATCCGGATGAGCAAACACTTGACAATCTCAAAAGCCTGGGGGCAAGAAAAAGAGATATACTGCGGATAGAAGAGATCACCTGGAGGTTAAAGAGCAGGGTTCAATGGCTCGCTGAGGGGGACCAGAATACCAATTTTTTTCATAAGTGCGCAAATGAGAGGAAATGTAGAAACGACTTTTGGCGTATCAAAATATTGGACGGATCTTTCGCGCATACAAGCCAAGAAATAAAGAATGAGGCACTCACATATTTTGCAACATTCTACACTAGACAGAACAGGATAAATAAGGATAATCAGGTATGGCTGCTGGAACATATCCCTCGTTTTTTTGATGCTGATGCAATTTCTTTACTGGATAATGTTATCACAGGGAATGAAGTTTTAAAGGTCCTAAAAACTTTCTCTAAAGATAAATATCCGGGGCCGGATGGGTGGCCTGCGGAATTTTTTGTCCATTTTTTTGATCTGATGGGCGAGGAATTAACACGGGTGGTTGAACAAATCCGAATTCGGGGATACATGCCGGCCAATCTCAACTCCACGTTCATTGCTCTAATACCAAAGAAGGATGATCCCCAAACTTTTGCAGATTTCAGGCCGATTTCCCTTTGCAATGTCCTCTATAAGATTACATCAAAAATTATAGCAGAGCGGTTACAGGATACTTTGTCTACCTTTATCTCAAAGGAACAGTATGGTTTCCTAAAAGGACGATCTATTCATGATGCCACGGCAATTGCACAAGAATTCTTGCATTCCATGCATATGGAAAAAAGGGAGGCCATCATGATGAAGGTAGATATTCATAAAGCCTATGATTCTGTTGATTGGGCTTATATCAGGTTGGTTCTCATGAAGGTTGGGCTCCTCATTCGAATTATAAGGTGGATTATGTCTTGTATTACCACTGTCAATTATGCGGTCATCATTAATGGTGTTCCTACAACCTTTTTTGCTGCTGGTCGTGGACTCAGACAAGGCTGTGCGTTGTCTCCATTAATCTTCATTTTAATTATGGATGGATTCAGTTGTCTTCTACATATGGCGGTACAACAGGGACATACAGTGGGTTTCTCTTTCTCCAATACGGTCACTTGCACGCACTCCTTATTCGTTGATGATATGTTATTATTTGTTCATATCCACCGGAACCATTGGTTCTACGTACATCTTATTTTTACATGCTTTGAATCGGCTACCGGGTTGGCCATCAACAAGAACAAATCTTTTATCATATATGAACATGGAGACCAAAGGGAGCTGGCTTTCATCGCAGATATTATGGGTGTTGAGTTAAGAGAAGCCTCTGTCGGTTTCACATATCTGGGTTTTAATATTAAACCATGTGGTTACAAGATCCGGGACTGGATGTGGCTCATTGACAAATTTAGAAGGAGGATTTTCAGATGGACACACAGGTGGTTTTCTATGGGGGGTAGGCTCATTATGATTCAAGTTTTTCTCTCTCAGATGATGGTATATTGGGGACATATATATTACTTTCCAGACGGTATTATTAATATGATCAATTCCATTATTGCAAAGTTTCTATGGGGCGATGCGTAGATGCCACACAAAATACATCTCTGCAAACTACAGAGTCTTTGCAAGCCAAAGGATCATGACGGATGGGGTATACTTGACACGAGGAACTTCAATAAGGCACTACTCATTAAGTCATTTTGGAGAGCTATTGGTGGTGATGGCGTTTGGAACAATGTTATCAGATGTAAATACACAGAGGGTGACGTTTTACAACAAATCCTTACTTTGCAATTTTCACATCCTCGTTGCATTTCTGTCATTTGGTGCAGCTTCAAGAAGGTTATCACTCATATGGAGGATAGAATGGCTTGGCTCTTCCGGGATGGAGGACATATCCCATTTTCTTTCAATAAGTTAATTGGTTTTCCCCCACATGCAGGCCCTTCTCCGCAACTCATACACAGGTTAGCCCACCGGGGTATTATTTATCTAGCACAGACAGTTCATGTATGGTCCTATGGGGCTCCTATATTTAAATCTGCTATTCAAATGGATTTGAGAGAACCGGAGGATGATAAATGGGAGGCTCTAAGAGACATATTTCGAGCTGTGGGTTTCTGCTGGGATTCCGGAGGTGATGTGGTAGTCTAGGATGGTTCCACGAAGGATGGAGTCTCGGTTGTCAAAGATATATACAGGGGACTTAACATGGAATCATATCAGGGGTAGATTAATAGATCCTTCTATATGTTCTGGCGGAGGAATATCCCCACAAAGATCGTGCTCTTTGGCTGGTTGGTATGGAAAGACAAGGTCCTTACTGGAAATAATTTGTTGAAGAGGGGCTATTCTGGCCCATTCAGATATCATATTTGTTGTGCGGATTTTGAATCCACCGAACATTTGTTCTTAAGATGTCCTATTATAGTAAAATTATGGAGGCTCTTCTCTGTCCATTTTATGGGCCCATCATGGTCTCTGAATGACTTCATGTCAGCGGCAACGGAATGGGACAAGTTAAAAGGAAAATTCAGATCACTGCCTTTTTTCTTTATATGGGAGGTATGGCTCGGAAGAAACAAATTTATCTTTGAAAATGTTCCCTTTCAGATTCCTTGTATTTTCTCTGCAATTCTCAAATGGATGGAGGACCGCCCTACGAAGATTATGTCTATTATGGACTGTTCCATACGCATCAGGCCACATGAAGTGGCTATCCTGGCTGTTTATTTTGATGGCGCTTGCATGGAAGGTGTTATGGGGTGTGGCACATGGATCAAGATATCACAAAGGGAAAGGGTTCATATTCACTGGAATGCTGGACATGGAACCAACAACAAAGCGGAAATCATAGCTCTATGGGGAGGTATGCGTTTTGCTATCTATTTACAGCTGAACGATATTCATGTATATGGCGATTCAAAGACTGCTATTGGATGGATCACAAATCCTGAGGCTATGATCCCTCCTGGACTTCATGGCTGGGTACTTCGAGCTTGGCGGTTATGCTCTATTCTTAATAGGCCATCTATCTGTCACATATATAGGGAAAACAATACTAGGGCCAATGGTCTATCCAAGAAGGGTTTAAATTCTGATTTTTGCGTCATGCAGGTTCAGCTGTATAGAGATGGCTCTCTTTTATGGCAATCTGATATTGCGATTCCTTAATGCGGATTTATAAGTGGTTTTTGTGCTTTTTGTTAAGAACTTTTTGTGGCAAAGGTCTTTTCTATGCAGGATTTTCAATTTCTACTTTTACAAGCGAGCGTGGAAAAGAATGATCAGGAGAGCCGACTTTTATAATTACAGGTGACTCTGCATTCATATGGACCGGCATATATTTATGCAATCATCTCTAACAACTCCAACAAGCGAGCCGGATTTTGTACAACTACAACCGTGCCAGGATCATTTTAATATCAGATGGCTCCATATCTCATGCGTGCCGGTTTCAATGGGATTTCTACAAGCGAGTGTGCCTTCAATTGCAAGCGAGCCGGCTCGAACCATACAGGAGAAATGCACTGCTTCTTATGTTCTGTCTGTTCATCGAACAATATTTTTTGCATAATTTTTTCACATATAAGCTATATGCATCAATCTTCCATTCCTGTCCTTCATATAGCTTTCTGATCCACACATTTCTGATAGGCCACTATGGAACGAAATTGTTCATCATCCCGCAGCTGCGATCAACAAGCAATTGTTTTTCTCAGCTTATAACTCTGGGGTATCTCATATTCTGTTTATATCTTTTGTCTTATCTATTGAATCATTCTCCACTTTGCCTCTCTTGCTCACTACATGAGCTGAGCATTTTTGTTATGGACACAATATGTTCTGATATGTGGTGGCCTAATTTACATTTCCTGCTCTTCTCTTCTGGGAGCAACGCATTATCTTTTGGACGTCAATGGTTGTATCTCGCTGTTAGGTCTAACAGCTTGAGATGATCTCGCTAATGTACTGCTTATATTAATATATAACAACATTTTTTTCTTCTGAAAAAAAAGCACTTGTAAACCTTGGTTTTCCATTTGAATTTTCAAGGTAAAGGTGACTTCCATTGTGGCTTATTTTGCTTTTAAATTTCTTCGTAGTTGTGATGTAGAGTTTATAATTGTTCATAGTTGACTGATGTTATTAGTTGCATTTATAATTATAATGAAAAATACTATATTGTAATTCTATTAATTTCACCATTAAACAATCTCCATTGACAAACTTTGAATGACAACAACTATGCAATGACAACCATTTATTCCACTTCAAATTCTGAGACCAATGGTTACTAGTATTTTATTCTTGCAATTATTTTACTACATCTCTAATTTTGTTCTTGAATAATTTGAAATTCGGCAACCATTGAGGCTGTTCGCGAGCATATACACGGTGCTTGAGAGATGAGCATATACAATTATTTACTCTTCCTTGAGACCATACACGGTCATACATACGCTACGCATTTTGTGTTGTCTCAGAATATGTGTGAGATTTGCTAGTGCTTAGAGTTTTGTGATATCCAGATTGGAACCAGAGTAGCATACTTCCCATTGTTGGGCGTTAGTTTGGCCATCGTAAACAAAGGTGGGTTGAGACTCTTCCTAGATGACAAATTCCAAACATATTGTTCATGCCATTGAAATGTCTCTAGTAATTATTCAACCACTCTTGTTGTGTGGAAATGTACTTGATATTTGTACGAAGCTGTTGTGGATCTTGTTGGTTCAAAAGGTTGTCTCTTGATATCGTTGTTCCAAATATTGCTAGTCAATCCTTGTTATAGACTTGGAGGTTACGGCCATAAAAAATAAATTGACTTTGACTCGTTTAACAAGCTTGTAATAAGGAGGACCTGGATGCTAATAGGTAGGGAAAATGCATTAAGAATAGAATTGTAGCCAATGAAAAGACTTGAGATATTTTTAGGGGTAGAGAAACATAGATTCATTTTCCATTATATTATCATCTAGTTTTATTCAATCATAAGTAGAGGTTACTCAAAGAACATAGATTTTGAAATTCCATCTATATAGAAACAAATGATAGATTTTTAGTTTTTACAAAGTATTTGTATGGGTGGAATGATGGTGTTATAAGTCTCTCATTTATAAGTCATGCAATGAAGTCTTAAAGGCCATGAAATATAATCCATTTTCTTCACAAAATGTAATTTTGTTGTAGTGATGTGATACCATACCTCATGGTTCCATGGTCCCTCTACTCTTTATAATTCTTTTTGCAATCTCTTCCATAATGAGAAATTCTTTAGATATGTGAAAAGTGCCCTATGTAGATATATTGCATGAATCTCTATATAGTGGCAGTAGGTTGATTATGATTTTTTCATCTCCAACATTCTCTAGAAATATTGATTAAATAGTAAACGAGATTGAATAAATTTTTCATTCTTAGACATATTTCCCAGCTAGTGACTTAACCAAATGTTTGCACTCTCAAAATATGAGGAATGTTTTGAATATTTAGCATTTGAGGAATTTTTGGATGGTTTCCTTACAATGCATATTTTCCTAGATGAAGCTTTGAGGAAGGGATGAATTTGTGTGCACTTTACAACACTTATAGAATTTGCATCAATGGTATGAGGCAAAAGTGCAGTCATACGAATTTGGAGATATTGGTAATGTTCTATTACTATACATCATCTATGTTTCTTTATCCCTTTGCAATTGGAATGGTCACATATCATTATTCTTCATAGTAAAGCTACTAAGTATCATCTCCATTTTCTCTAAACTAACTACCTTACTAGGTCTTAATCAAGGTTTATTTTGTAGATGTCTTCCAATTAATATCATTCAAAGTTTGATTTCAATATGAGGGTGTACGAGGAAAAAAACTTGGAGAGAGATAGAGTTATTAATCACATCATTGGGCATCATAAAAAAAAACTTTATATAAATCCATAAAATATATTTTTATAATTTATTGCGCCGAGAGTCGCTCTCCAGCCAAGTATGGAAGACATGTTGTAATTTCTTGTCATATTAAAAATTTTGACTTATCAAATTGCATAAAAAGACAAATAAAATAAAATTAAAAAAACTAGTCTAGTATGGGAAAGATTTTGTAATATTTGACTTTTTGCCTTAGTGAAATTACATAAAAACATAATAAAGCTAAAATTTAATAAACAAAACAAAATTAAATAAAATTTAAAAACTAATGATTATAATGATTAATAAAACATTTTGACTTTGTATAATTATCCAAAAATAAAATTATAAAACAAAAACTAAACAAGAAATAACAAGTGTTGCAAGGGAATGCAGTCTCTGCCATTGAAATTAAGGATTATGTTGCTAGAAAATTTTCATATAGAAGCTGATAGCATGATACATATAAAGCATACTATGAAATATTTAAACTAATATTAATATAATATGGAGAAGATTAATAGATATCTTTCATATCTATAAGATAAAGAAAATTATTGTTCTCTGAATTTGTTTTACAAAGCACAATTGTATTAATAGTCATATGACAAAGTTTAACAATTTATATTTTCCTAACAAAAATAACTTGTAATTCAATTAGGATGTAGTAACTTTGGTAGGACTTGTTCAAATCACATTTACATTATGTGCATATACAACTAAATGAATATCACATTCCTATAGATTTGAATTACAAATTGTTTAGTACAATCCACAATTACATGGTGTTGGTCAATTTGGCATGATACTTACCATGATGCTATAGTTTTTCTAAGTCTAATAATGTGAAAATTGGAAGGAATTTTTCTTGGGTTTCTTTTGGCCTAAGCATTCAACCATTGCATTTTCATTGATGTTTTGAAAAAGAGATGAAGAAACAATATTTATTAATTCTTCTTTGTTTTTTCTAAAAAATATTGTACTTGTCTAATAACTTTGAAAAATAATAGAGAAAGTAGGAATTTAAGTAGAGTTGAGAAAAGCTAATTTCTAATCATATGAAAAGTTCATTGTAAAATTGAGGATTTCAATAAATGATAAAATTAGAAGTACTAGTCAAAATCAAACTTAAAATAGAAATGAAATATGAATGTATCTTCTATTTGACTTATATATAAATTAGTTAGAAAATTGAATCATGAAGAATAAAGGGAGTTTACATATAAGGAGGCATGCTTATTTATTGTTAATTTACATGGATGATGTTATGTTATTAACTAATCCTAAAGATAAATATGATAAAAATATAATCATTTCATATAATAGTGACATTTCTTCTTAGCAACAACAAAAAATTTATATAGTTCTTGTGTGGGTTGTAAAATTAGTTGAAGAATCATAGGAGAACGTTGAAAAGATTGACAAAATGTGTTTATTAAAACAATTATGTATTAAAATACAAATTGGTTAGAAAATCGTTAATTTATTATATAACTTATCAAATTTAATCATAAAAATATAAATAAATATATTTTTAACTAAAATAAAAGTTAAACAAAGGTTATGTGTCTCACATAGAATGTTAAAAAATCTATAAATAAATATTAACTAATAATACATATAAAGGAAAGTTTATATACATTAAAAAAAAATGTAATTTACAAATAAAAAAATGAGAATTGAGTACATGTAATGGAACAACATGATAGTATTCATGAAAAAATAAAATGAAAATAATCCATACAAATATAAATATTTTTTGTTCTCAATCTCACATGATTTTATTCTATATATCTATACAGCATATAATGTTTGTCCCACTCCATAATCTTTATTGTGAATATAGCCTGATTTGATATCGATAATGTAAATTTCACTTAAAGTAAAGATGGATTAAAATGTCTATGAGTTGTTGTAGCTAAAATACTCTGATTCAAACACTCTTCCTCATCCTCATTCTTCTCACACTCCTTTTTACTGCTCATAGTTGCATTTCTTTGTGATTCTCTAACTCTAATATTTAAAAACAAAGTCAAGGCAAGGAAACTGAAATAGAAAAAAAGAATTGAAAACAACCAAATAAATATTTATTACTATGAAATGTTCATATAAAAAAGTAGCTATTCATTCTTTTTGTAAATACTTTCTGAAAATCCAATTTCCAAAAACAAAATTTAAAACTTTAACCTAATTCTAAAAATTCTAATTATTTCTTTTTATTTTAAAAACCAGGTTTAAAAAAATCATATACTATTTCATAAATAAATAAATTAATATAAAATAATGAAAAAAAATATCTCTATTTTATATATATATATATATATATATATATATATATATATAACTCAATTATTTATAAAAAATAACCAATTTATATACTACTCCATATATTATTCCACATAAAAAAACATAAGAAATTCAAAACACAAATTAGTTTCTCCATACAAATTTTATCGTTCTATAAAATGCAACGAAAAAATAAAATCGATAGTTAAGTTGGTTGAAATTGAAGCTGTATAAAATAAGACACGGTGATGGTGATTTGTTCGATGTTCATATTCACTAGTGACTTCTAATAATGTAGTTCAAAGAATTTTGCTCGTAGAAATGCATATATCTTTTTTTTTATTACCATATTTAAATTCACTTTTTCCTATTTTGTATAAAATTACTGAAATTAATTTAATTTTAGAAATTTTTTATTTGGAATTGGATTTATTTACAGAATTATAAAATATCTAAAAATATGGAACTAATTTAACTAATATTTAATGTAATAACTAAATGAAATATCAGTAAATCAATATCTTTTCCATTGTCCTCGTAATTTGTATAAAGCTGAAAAACAACAAAATATTGATTACTATTATTACATTAAATATAATTATTTCATAAGTGTAAGAACACAACAAAATATTGGCTACTATTATTACATTAAATATAATTATTTCATAAATGTAAGAAAAGAGTAGTTATAACATGCTTCCAAAAATTTCAACCTGCATCTCTACAAAAAAAATTTATTTACCAAACAACTAAAAAACTAAAATACTTTAACATTATTATATATCAATTAATTTATAATAAATTTAATATTATCTATTATTATTTCATTCTTTGTATAAATAAAATTGAACTCTACTTAAAAATTAATTTTAAAAATTTTATAACTTCATGATCCAGATTAGATCATTATATTGTTAGTCATCTATCTGGATGCATTCACACTTGAAAACATGGAGGAATCAACTTACAATACTCTTTTTACTAGTGGGACCTAGTTGGGTAAAACATGTTGTGAAACCTTTAGAAAGCATTCTGAGGCATAAAACAACTTTTTTGGGGGGTAAAAATTTGTCACTTTAGTGCAACACCTTTTCATGCTATTCTACTCATAAAGAGTTTTCAAAACGGGACAAGAAGTGCCTCCGTGAGAGTACCTATGGAAAATGGATGTTAATGAGAGTACTTATGGAAAATAGGCTAACCATGTGATTGTGATGTAAAATACTCTAAAAAATTCTATATTGTAACTCTGGTTAAGAGTTGAGGTAGTCAAACTTATCCACTAGTGCTCACTAGGAGGAAGAAACATTTCATTCTTTCTAGTGCACTTGTTCCATAGTTAAGCAAAAATATCCAAGTGGGATAAGAGGTAGAGAACATAGAGAGGATTTATGCATTGTAGCAGCCCACTGACCATATGCCATACTTCTTTTACCTAAAAGAGAGAAGAGTGACCTCATCTTAAAGTTGAGTTTTCTTCCAAAAGGGTTTTCTAGAGCACATCTTATGTCTTATGTGTGTGATTTTATTTTGTTGTTCTTTATTTTAAGTATAAGTTCCATTTACATGCATGCACTAATTAAGCAAAATCCACGGATCTAGAAATTTAATAAAATTGTAAGTGTAGAATTTAATGCAAATATCAATGTAAGACACCAATATCCATAAATTTATCATGTAATAATGTTGAGGATTATTGATTGGTAAGTGTAAAAATTAAATTACATGTATAATTATATTTTGACCAAATGAGATTTTTATGAGATTATGGCAAGACTAGTTTGACAACATATTGATACACAATATACAACCAAATGTCTTGTAGTTTGAAATGTTCCATAAATTAGATTTTCCAAATTGTATTCCATATAAAAGAAAGAAAGAGTCAAGTAAAAAGAATATTACTTATAAGAATAACTTGTAAAAGACTACAACAGAGTTCCAGTATCAACAACCCCATAACCAAAAGTGTATGCAACTAGTTAATTTTCAAATTTACAAGAGAATTTTGCATTATATTTCAATTTTGAATGCATTTATGTACTCAAGTCCAGAACTCCACTACAAATTCAAGTTTGATTTCTAAATTTTTTTCCTACTAGAAGAAGATATGCTACAAAATCCAACACCACAAAATAATAACTATCAATACGCGGCAACACAATTAATTGAAAAATAGTTACATTAAGGAAGTTATGTACCCTCCTCCTCGAATTGTATTATTAATTGAATTGTAATATTAATTTCATTCAGTATTCAGTTTTAGGTAATATGATTATAATTTTAGGAATTTGGCTTCTATGATCCATAAATTATGTATCAAAGTTTTTGGTGAAAATCACATTCAAGTAAATTGTGTTGACGCATTTCGAACTAGCGAGTGTGGTTCATCATCAGGACAAGATGAGAAAGTCTGATCTAGGACTAGGCTTAAATAGATAAGAAAGCTTAATTAGTTGTTGTAGAATAACGACTAATTTGACTATAAAAAATAAAAATATAAAAAGTAAAAAATCAAATAACAGTCGTATTATTGTTATTATTATTATTATTATTTATTTAATTTATTATATTCAAATATTAAAAATAAATAAATAAAAATAAAAAAATAAATAATAAAAATATAAAATATAAAATAAAATAAAATAAAAATAAATAAATAAATAACAAATAAAAAATAAAATAAAGTAAAATAATAATAATAATAATAAAATAAATAAATATACATTATTTGAATATATATATATATATATATATATATATATATATATGATAATACTGATGGTTAATGTCCACTGAGACTAATTTAAAAATATATTTAAAAATATATTATGAAAAGTAAAAATAAAAATATGAAACTAAAAATTAAATAAATAGATTAATTAATTAATTAATTAATTATACATAATGAAATTAAAAATAAATAATAATAATAATGATAAATAAATAAATAATGAGTAACTAAATAATAATAAATAAATAAATAAATAGATAAATAATAATAATAAGGAACCAAAAAAGAAAAAGGAATACAGACCAGAGGGGAGGAAAAGACCCGAGGAAGAACAGAAGGGAAGAAACCCAATAACTAAGAATGAAGAGCACGGATCCAACATCTGCTAACATTCCACCCATCATCCTTGTTAAGGTTGACCAACCTCTTTTCAATTTCAAGGGCCTCCCTCAACTTTCGGTGGTGGAAACGGTCCACCCTCGCAATAACCTCAACATCTTAAATGCAAATGTGATGCTTTTTTCTTTTCAGCATGCTTTGCTAAGGTAGAGGAGCGAGATCTATTATGCTTTAGGTTAGCCACATGTTCATGAATTCTTTGACTAATGGATCGACTAGTTTCACCAATGTAAGGTGTCCCATAGGAGCACAGAATCAAGTAAACACCCTTACCATCCTTAGGGCAAATTGGGTCCTTAACCAATCTAAGCTAACTCCGAATGGTGCAGAAGAGCTTAAAGGTTGAAGAAACATTAATGTTAAAGAAAAATTTTAGTTTAATTTTAATGTGGTTTAATTACTACTTGAATTTTATTTTAATTACTTTTCATTTTGAGTTTATTTTTGTTATTTCTATTTTAATAATAATTTAGTTTAGTTTAAGTTCCTAATTTTATTTTGATTGTTAATTAATATACTTTTATATTATTTCATTTTAGTTTATAGTTTATTTTGAATTTTTATTTTGGTTGTATTATTAATTTCATTCAATTTTAGTTAGTATGATTTTAATTTAGACTTTTAGTTGTTTTAGTTTAGTTTTAAATGTGTTTTAGTTATTACTTTATTTTTATTTTTATTACTTTTAATTTTTAATTTAGTTTTGTTACTTTACTTTTTATAATAATTTAGTTTAGTTTAGCTTCATAATTTTATTTTGATTTTTAGTTAATATACTTTTATATTATTATTTTTTAGTTAGTAATTTAGTTTAAATTATTGATTTTTTTTTACTTTGGGTGTGTTATTCATTTCATTCAGTATTAAGTAATATTTTAGGTAATATAATTATAATTTAATTAAATATAGTTTTAGATTAGATTTAAATGTGATTTACTTATTACTTTATTTTTATTTTTAGTTTATTTTTGTTACTTCAATTTTTATAATAATTTTGTTTAGTTTAACTTCATAACTTTAGTTTGATTCTTAATTAATATATTTTTATATTGCCACATTTTAGTTTGTAGTTTAGTTTGGATGGTTGATTTTTTTACTTTATTTTTTAGTTTGGTTGTATTATCAATTTTATTCAATTTTAGTTAATATGATTATAATTTAGACTTTTAGTTGTTTTAATTTAGTTTTAAATGTGGTTTAGTTTTTTTTTCAAGGAAAAAATCAGTAACTTTCAATTAATAAAAATGAAAAGTTACAAGTGTATATGCATGAAGCATTCAGAAAAGTCTCGAGGGGACCCGAGAGCATGAAACATGCAAAGTAGCAAAGCTATCAATAAATAGAAATAAAAACTAAAATTACACATTTTTTTTGTTGTTGGTCAAAGTCTAGATTTTATTGTCATATCAGAAACAAAATTTACAGTAGGAGCCAGCATGGCTGTATTACATTCAGACAACACAGAAGGCATGTAATGCGTAGAAGGACTTGGGTGCTTTCCAAGGCATTCAGTGCTCTTGGTTATTAGCCGCACAAAATTACAAAACAAACATAACAGAATTGTCATCATGGGGGAGGGTGGAGGGGTCCTGCCGAAGGAGCCACGAAGATACGATCCTGAGTCTGCATATGGTAGTTGATATGGTCGACTTGGGCCTCTAGAGCTCGGAGGTGGTTGTGAGAGCACCTCAGGAGACAACACGGTCTCTTCAGAGCTTCGAGGGTCTCATTCTGCAGGTTTTGAACAACATTAATGTAGGCCACCAATTCATTACGATCATCATACCTTTGTTCACACAAGGTGTCCAAGTTGAGTTGGATCTACTGGAGTTGAGCGGAAATGGCTTCAAGGGTGGTTGGAGCCTCAACCTGGCCTGGTAATTGAGCTAGAGAAACTACCATGGTCGCCACTGAATGTTGTCTCTCAGTAGATTCTGAGTGGGAGCTCGAGTCCCCGAGAACCTAGCAATTGTTCATGCCATATCCAAGACCGCCATGCCATGCCCGACCTCGCTCTCACGACATGCAACCGCCCACCACTACCTCTTTCTTTACTAGGCTGCAGCACCAAGTCACGCAGGGTCCAACAACCCCTAAGACCCACACACCATCCCTGTATCCTCGGCTGAATTGTCAGTGACTGCATCCCAAGAACCGTAGACAAGAGACAAACTACCGCCACCTGCAACATTGTCCTCAAAGGAGGTGCAGAAGCGCCACCACCCGCAGATGTGAATCGTAGGAGAGCCTGAGTGTTGAGTAAGCCCAAGGCATAACCACGCTTGGGCTTGACCAGTGAAGAACTCCTTTTGCGCGGTCCACAAACTGTTTTCTGGCGCGTGGGATGAATACCAAAACCAATCGTCCAGAGATTCTCCCTCCACAACGAATTCACCCCCACCACCTTCATCTGCCTCCTGGTGTAGTGTGCTCGTGTCATTGCTAGGATCCCTCCCAACTGCCAGACTCTCGCCACTGCTACCCGAATGGACTTGCACCCACCTCGTCTCCTGCCGACAGGCCTCAAGCCAAGGCTTGAGATCCAATGTTTTATTTTTTACGCAATCCAGAGCACCAACCTTCACCATCACCTGCGAATACTGAATGGCTTGTCTTACATCCATCCTACCCTTAACTGCCTTCACAATTGTTGGAGGATCGCCTACCCCGAGGCCCATCACTGTTTGCGCGTGGGAGGGTGGTGAGTTGTCGGGCACATGTCTGAGGGCCGGTCCAGCCTTAATTTCCCACATCCCACTTGTCATGATGATTGGATACCCGTAGTAGGGAAACTAAAATTACACATTTCCAGATAAATTGGGCTTAACTTTTTTGCCTTTTTTCTTTTCGAAATTTTTCCATACCTCAAGTGAAGGAGCAATAGTAATAATTTCCAGTTCATTATTACTAGTAGAGTTTGGGGCTTCTTTATCTGAGTCAGAGCTCTTAGATACATGAGGACGCTTTATTACCCATAATACTTGATTCTTGTTCTCCACCTCTAACTGGTTTTCAAGGATTAGATCAATTGTTATAGTATTTGGATTCTCTTCATGTATTTTATGTTCTTCCTCACTTTCTTCTCCCTCCTCTTGTGTACCATATTGCTTTCATGCTTCCGTATGTTGTTGGGATTCATCCATTTCTTCATCCTCATCATCTGAATATGGAGGGTCTGTAATTTTCCATCCTTTTTTCTTTTGTGATTTCTTGTTTGTTCTTTTCTTTGATTGTATGTAAGTGTTTTGAAAATTCCCTGTTTTATGGCACACCCTTCATCTAAAAGTAGTTTTTCAAAATCTAACATTTGTATCCACTTAAGGTCTCTGTGTGTTAGGTGAATACAATCCGACAGGCCTTTTCTTAAATCCATATCCATGCATATACGAGCATAAGTGAAGATCCCTTTATCCATTCTTTCTCGGTCCATATTTAAGAACCTTCCTAAAGATTTCCCAATGTTTTCTAAGACCTGATGGTGCCAAACAGGGAGTGGAAGGTTATGTAACCTTACTGTTAGTATGAATCTTAATTTCAAGCATACAAAAGAAGACCACTTTAGCTGCGCATAACAAACAGCCCTAACAACAAAGACGGCTGCCAATATCCTCAGATCTGCAGTTAGGTGATCAAGATAAATGCTGCAAAAATCTAGATCTATGCATTAGAAGACATTGAGCAGTAGAAAAAACAAGATTTACTCCATGCATAGACAAGACAAGAATATGTTGAATGAATTTTGTATTAATGGCACCTGGGAGGAAAACAAAGAATGGTGTTACCAGTTCTCCTCAATGGGATAGGTTCTTGTAAGTCCTCAACACTTCAGATCTAAAATTCCTCTCTTGATGGTGTAGAAAACCCAGAAAAAAATGGTAGCAAAATATGACTATGATGGTGGCTCAAAGTTAGACCAAAAGTATAGATCCAGAGTGATCTTTAGGCAACAAAAGGTGGTAAATGAATGGGAAAACCCTTCTATTTATAACAAAATATTGAGTTAGTCTAGATATTGGCGCATAATTAAAATATTATTAACCAAATCAAGATCCAATTTTTATGGAATATTTTATTATATTTGTTGGAGGGAAAAGGAATTTGACTTGGGTCAAATCCCTTTATTTGTAAATAATAAATAAATAAATGATCTATTTATCATTTTAAGGATGTGGTTGAGTAATAATCAAATAAATAATGATTTATTTAATTATTTAATGGTGATTTAGTCATATTCAACAAAGAATATTATTTAAATAAGGTTTAAATAATTATTCTTAGGAAATAATAAGATAAATAATGATTTATCTAATTAATTTCCCTGTTTTGAGTTAAATATAACCAAGAATATTAATTAAACTATTGTTTAAATAATTATTCCTTGATGAAAATCAAACAAATGTAGATTTATTTAATATTTCCTCATGGGGTTTCCTGTTTAGACCATAAACAACTTAATAAAGGTGGTTTACTAAGTTATTTTTCATAGTGAATGCAATTTTACTTAGGGTAAAATTGGTCTTACATAGTGTACTTGGGTCCATCTAATAACAATAGGTTAGATGACCAAAAAATGGTGTAACACTTACCCAAATCAACATCTTTGTGACCACCATTGTGTTTGCATCAAAACCAAGGAACCATAGAGTCACGAAATGGCCCGCCCTTCCCCAAAACCATGGTTCATCAGTTGTGACATAATTGTAATATTTTTTGTTATCAAACTAAACCACAAATAAACCTTTTCTGCACAGATAAATATCACAATCTCTGGTTCAGTTTAGGTAGATCCATTCATTTAGATCTTCATATTTGGGCCAATATCCATTAAATCGACAAATAATAGCTTTTTCTTGCAAAGTATTGAAGAGTCCACTTACTTCTGGTAATTCTATGGCAAGATCTGGATTTTTTTCCAACTTTTCTATAATATATGGACCTAGGATTGATGGCTTTGGTATTTGTTTGTCTTGTGTGAAAAATTTCCCTCTTAATGCATCTTTGAATTAAACCTAGCCCTCGTCTGTTGATGAAGATCTAACTGGTGTGCTAGCTCCTAGTGCATTGCCTTGTAGTCTTAAATTCAGGATAATGGTAGAGTTCCTTTGTATATTGTAGTCTTTCAAATGGATTTCTTCCTGCAACACTTTCTCGAAGAAAATCAAACTTTGTTGTGAAGCAGAGAAACCTGTGACCTTTTGGGCCTTTTACTTCAGGTCTATCATAAAATTTGTATCCTGAACCCATAAAATTATTGACTTCCCATAAACGGTTTTGTTGCTTGAGGGGTCCTGACCCAGGTTCATAGTTTATGCCTAAACTAACAAAACCTCCAATTACTGTTCCTTTCGGCAGTGATCTTCTTGTGCAGATCAAAGTCTCACTCGAAGCAATATGGGGGGGTGCTGGAACTAGGTTTCCACACCCTGAGAGAGAATTTAATGAAGCGGTCCTGGGAAAAACCCTAAGTGATCTTCCACAGATGTACACAATGATTTTATAATATAATAATATATAAATGCTCATCTTTACTTAGCATAGATAAAAAATCAGAACCAGATCTCGATTTAATCAATGCAATACTTAACAGATGTCAATACTCATGCATAATATATCAATTAGCTCTACACATTAATCAATAGGTAAATAGACAGTGCAATCTCATCAAAGCACAAACAATAATAATAAACAACAATTATACGCATAACACAAAGAAATCGCCAAAATTGTTCCTTCTATTAATTCTTCACATTTGTCAATACATCATCTTTCCTTCAAAACCCTTATAAAACCCTTACAATCCCTTCCGTGCACATAGCCAATGGAGTCTGCACACAACCAAGACAACGTCTTCATGCACACAGACATCATGAGACTTTTACCCAACCCAAAATCCCTTACATACGTAAATATCAAAATATCAATATACCATATCACTTAGCTTAATCATGACTTGACTTAGACAAAATCTATCTATTTATAGTACGCCTAGCGCGTAGATACTATGGTCTCAAACCATGGTTTGATGCCCACAGTTTACATTTAAGCTTAATTATATGAAAAATTGGGCAAAATCTCTTTGACTTCTTCTACACACGTGCACATACAAACATACAAAAAATATATCTTTTGGAACTTGTGCCTCAGGGGACCCTACTCCAACGGGCCCCTAACACAAACATGTGAATCATCTCGAGTCACTGAGGCACTATTTATATCTCCTTGGTTTTTTCTCCAAGCGTTGTGATAGAAGTCTGGAGAGGTAGAACTAAATCAAGGCTCTATGATGATGCACCATGTGTATGATGAACCATATTTTCTATCGCAAGCCCTTTAGCAGAAATCTCCACACTGCGTTGGGTCTGTTGAATAATCTTGAGAGTGTTATCCAACGTCTGAGAGAGTTGCAGTGCCTTCTCTGCTCATGGTTGCATACATTCTTTGAGAACCTGTTCGTTGCAGTGCAAGTCTGCAATTTATGCTTGGAGTCTGTGGCCTTCTTGCAGATGAGCAAGTCGATGTGTGATCACCAGTGTGGGTGCTACCTATGCAGATTTCCTCAAACTGTTGCTCCTTTGTGCTGAGTGTGTCGCACAACTGCTGCACAACCGAATCATTTTGGATAGAGGCCCAAATGTCCATGGCCTCATTCAGAGACTGGTCACACTGAGTGACTGTGGTGGTGATATTATCTTGGGCCTACTTAACCTCTGCTGCTCTCTTTGTGCGAACCTCGGGCGATGTCTCCGAGTGCAACTGGTCTAGGGGTCCACGATTTTCTGCTCATATTCAGCTCGAATGGTGTGAGCTTCCACGCACGCAGCCTTGATCATAGTAGCTAGTCCATCCAACTTCTCTGTGGGTGCAGTTGTGGCCGTGACTACTAGAATATCTCAGCACACTTGGTTAATCTTGGCTTCCAGTGCAACACGCTGGGCCTATGCTTCTCTATATGATGCTTCGACCTATCGCTGCTGCTCATGCGCTTGGGAAGCTTGTTTTTGTGTATCCTTGGTCTGCGTCTACGTGGTGGCTTCATTGTACTGGAGCTCAAAAAAAAACCAAGTATTGTAAATGGAGTTTTCCTGCAAGCAACACAGCAAGGTTAACATGAACATCACCAGTACCAGTAAACTGAGTGCGTTGGCTCGTGTCCATTTGGATTGCGTGCATGGAGATATGAACAAATTGGCCCTCCTTGGATGATGGCAAGGCTACGTCCAAAGGTTGTGCACTAGTACAGGTGCATTGGTTTGGCTCGCTTGAATCACAGTCACCTGGATCTAGCTCGCTTGCACTTTTAACTTTTGTAGTCAAACCTGTACAATCTCCAAGGAAGATTTATATTGGACCTCCATGTCCGTCCATCAATCTTCCTGCATCGAGGTGATTGTATTTGCGATCTCATTGAGATCATCCTCTGTAAGTGTTAGGACCTCCTGTCCTGTTTTATTAGAACCCTTCTTCATTTTGCGCGACCCACACGTGGCCTACGCACCACACTTTGTGCCTTTTGAGGTTGTTGCTACTTCAGTTTCATTGGGCACAGAGCTATTTTCTTTGGCACTGTGGTGGTGTCAGCGATTTCTCCTATGGTTATCGGCGTAGGTTCCTTCTCACCAGGTTTTTCTATCACAATCACTATCTCTACAGGATTTTCATTATAATTCTTTGTTGATTTACCTGTTGGGGTGCACAACTGAGTTGGTGGAGTCAACCAGACCGACAACCATTGTGTTGTTATCTTATTCAAGTCATCTTTTGTGACTAAGTATGGCAACTCATACCATACATCCTTGACAACACCCTTTGCACGGATGTGGATATTGTGAAAGGTAGCCTTAAAGTAAGATACCATCTTGTATTTCATATAAAGAGTGGGAGACAGTCGCGGTTTTGAGTGTAATACCTGGTATAAACTTGTATCATATAGATCCCAGAATATCTTGTTCTCCTTTTTGCACATTGGGTCAGAGGAGTTCAAGAGGGTTGTGTAGCACGCAACTTCACACATCGGCTTTTCAAGTTCAGGGAACTGGGTATCTTCGAAGGTTTTCCACCCAATGAGTGTGATTAAAAACAAGAGCCAAGCATAATGAAATTTCTTTCCCTCCTCCTGCACTTCGCGCACGTTTTCAAGAAACTCCTTGCAGAGATATGCACACTAATTATATATGACTTCTTTTTTGCACCTTCCAGCTAGCGTAATCACATGTGTGAGCACTTCCTTTTGCTGACACTTGCGTATCATCTTGCAAGCCAAGATGATCGTGCCAAAATGGATGAAGGGGTCCTTAATATATTCTACCACGATTCCATGGGATTTGCGCGTAACATCATACTTTTTATTGATTTTTTCTTCTAGTGCTTTCCCTCTGAAATCAGCCATAGGGTTAGCCCCCTTGTTTGGAAATCCTATGATTCTGTGAATTATTTTTTCATCAATTGGGATGAGCTCTCCCAACCAGAGTGCATCATCATGCAAAAACGCCAATAATTGCCTGACACAAATATCATTAATGGGGTTGCACCCAAAATGAGGGATCTGCAAGAGATTGAGCATGCCTGCCTTATGTAGACTGAGCATTTCTCTCTTTGGTTCGAGGCACATTAGACCTCCTACATAGAGAACTGGATCAAGATAGAGCTCTGGCACGAGCTCTGGAAACTTTTCCCAATCATCAAATCGCAACTGTGGGATTTTAGAAAACATATCCCCCTCCATTGGGATGTTCTCTAGGATCAGGGGCACTTGGATACTTGCACATACCTTATCCAAGTCCTTTGGCACCTTGATGGTAGGCTTGCGCGACGCAATATAACTAGGAAGTCGCAAGAAGGGGGCTACCTCTACCACGTCATCATCCCCTTCCTCAATAGTCTCTGGGAGTTCAGGCATAGGTTTCTTCATCTTCTCTCTAGAAGAATGGTGCGGTCTAGGGGTATTTTCTCTTGGGGACTTGCATGTCCCAAATGTTTGGCCCTTATTTATTTTAGATGGCACAGGGATCTCTACCATAGGCACATCCTGCGCAGCAGGGTGATCTCTGAGTCTGGTGGCTATCATTCTGCTCTAAATTATGTATCCTAAACCAGCTTTGCATAATGATTCCTCAAACATGGGATCCAATCTTGACATATACACAACGAAGGAAATGAAAAATAAAGAGCACAAAACATAAAAATCGCTTAGAATGCAAAGGAAACTATTGCAATCCAAGGGATCATATTTATACTTGTGGTGCATCTGCAACGACTCCTTGGGCATTAATGAGGTTTCATTACTAAAAAAATAGTCCCAAATCTGGAAAATTCCCCTCATTAAATGCCATCTTGGACACTCCTAAAAAAGGAAATAATTTTGTCTTATCTAGTTTTATTGTTCCAACGACTAGTTTTTGACACCTCTACACACCCATCAATCCCCTGGTGTAGATATCACATGTGTGCCGCACCTTACTGTGCATGTAATCATAGCTAAGGATAACCATCTACAGACCGTCCCCCCCAACACAGGCTTGTTGATTGGGTAATTCAAAGCATATCGAGTAGTATCTGTCATATCCTTAGTAACTGCAAACTTCTATGACATTCATCATCCCAATGGAATGTCACACCTCTTTTGAGTAATATGGTCATGGGCACAATTATTAATTTGTACTAGGGAATGTGCTTTCTATAGTATTCCACAAGGCTCATCATGGAGCGCACTTTCCTGAAATTCGACAGGATGGAGGATTCTGTGAGTGCGTGTGGTTCCCTAACTTCTATGAGTGCCAAGTTTCGGCAATGCACAGTCTCCCTTAGCAGTGCATTAATGATTCATGAAGTAAAAGCTTCACCAGTTATATCGAACTCACTCTCAATGACATAGGTAAGAATAAAAGTGTCTACCAGCACAAACCACTCACTAGTGCCTCTGCGCAACTATGTTTCCAAGTAACATTCAGTTGGCACCTTTCCCAATGTATGAATAAACATATGAACCCATTTAGGCCTTGGTTCTACACCGCATACCTGATTCCACTTGGCCATATGTCTGCGTGGATCTTCTTTGCTAGAGTATAAGTCCTCTTCATTAATTACTGGGTGTTCAAATCGTAGCTGCAACATCTATGCACATTCCTCCCAATATCCCATATACTCCTTATGTGTTTCCCACCACCTTGCTGGAGTAATGCGCAAGCCAAGATCTAAAGCATGGAACCATTTTTCTACTCACATAGACCTTTCCAGTTCTCCCACGAACGTGTTTACATTAGTTGAGCTATCATAATGTAGAAAATCACGTAACTCATATGTTATGCAACACAAAGCGTGGGTCACATGATTACAGCATAGTGTAGACACCTCATGTAGTCGGTTCTGCCAGCTCTCTAGTTCATCATTAGAGTCTAAAAAGCAAGAAATTTCATTCTCCCATTTAATATTCTCATCTGTTGTCAAATTAATCTATTGTTCCTTGCACAAAGTTAACTTATAAATTTTATCAATGTCATCCTCAACGCCCACTGGTTCTGTATACCTTTTACCTTCTACAGGATCCAGAGGAATGATGACCCTAATTCCATTTTTCTCAAATTCCATCCTCCTTTTCTTGAGCTTGATAACACCATCCATGTCAATGGCCCAATCCAATCCTAGCAGCATAGGATAGGGATCAATAACATCTACAGTCGGTATGACTTCAAAATATTCCAACACCTTAACACCTTCTATATTAACCACAAATTTTGACAATCTCCCCAAGGGAATGATCTTATGTTGGTTAGCCATGCGTGGTTGGATAGCGGACCATTCCAGCTTTGGTTCTCCCATACGTTGAGAGGTTTGTTTAGGTAGAACATTAGCATCTGATCCAAAATCTAGAATGATTTGGTCCATTTCATAAGCACCGATTTGCACGTTCTTGTTCTTATAGATTTTGTTGACTACACGTTGTTCTACCAAGGGTTGTTCTTTTTCTGTGAAATTATTTATTAATGCCTCCAAATTTTCAACAACCTTTTTGTTGCCCAACAAATTTATACATGCTTGTAGAAATGGCTTAATCTCTTCTTTTCCTTTGGCTCCCTTCAGTGTTCTACCACTTATTGAAGTATCTCCTTATATGAATTATTTTCTTTCTTCAAGAGAGGTTTATTTTTTGCGCTGAATATTAAGGCATTCTTTGGCTTTAGGTGCTTTTTGGATCCATACATTAGTGGCAGGTTTCTTCCATTTATCTTCATTGGTAGCTACACCACTCCTAGTAACTAAATTCACACAAGGATATTCTTCATGAGTGTTTACGCGAACCATATGAAGGTTATGCGTTGGAGTCTTCTTTTCCTGCATTTTACCAATCAGGACAGAGAAATATTATATAACATGATCAAATTTTCTGCAATACCTGTAGGAATGTCTTGTTGGATTTGAAAAATCGTGTACATAATGACCAACATCGCCACAGTTATAACAAATCACTTGTCCTCTTCCTCGACCAGCTAATCCACCTCCAAGGTCTCTTCCTCTGCCTTGGAATCCTCCATGCCCAAAAGGGGATGCTGGTGATGTAGGCTCAACCTGCATTCTATAGAACTCAGCTTTATCCAACATCATATCATAGGTCTGACAATGCTTCTCATCATGTCTTAATGACAAACAATACTTGCAAAATGGCTGTTGTAATTCAGGCTAATATTTTCCAACCCTCGGGAAAGAATTTGTATCATGTAGTCCATCAATCTGGCATATAGTACACCATACAGGTCTCTTCAATGGGCTAGGACCTCCAGCATTTAGATGATTGTTAAAAACAAGACACTGGTCTTTATGATGGCTAGAGGCTTTGCGTTTGATACACCAAACCTCTGCACAGACCTCCTTGCCTTTGTCCTTGCGCAGATTTTGAATTTCTATATGCATAGCTTCCAGTTGAGTCTAAATGTAATGAGTTTCCAATGCAATAGAGGTTGGGGTAGCTTCTAGTTTCATTGCAACTTCTATAGCCTCAACTTGTGTAGCAATATTTTGGTGACCTAGGGGCTAGCGTAGATGTGGGAGCACCATAGCAATGAACCATTCTTAATGCTGAGTGTCATCAACCAAAATTTTACCATCTCTGATGGTGTGCTTCAATCTTTGATCAACCTCCCATACAAATTCATTGGGTTCTTGACGGATATATTTCATCTATGTCACTAGTTGTGTGTATGACTTAGGTTTCTTAAAATTATCTTTTAGGGATGATTTAATTGCTTCCATAGTAGCATCAGGGTTTGCTTGTGTGTACCTAATGTACTAGTCTAGCGCATGATCTTGAAATGCAGTAGCCAACTGCGATTTTCTAATGCCAATATTGTTCACTTGCTGAGCCTGCCATAAAACCTTAGTTACAGATCACGAATGATCAGTGTCCTCATTTCCAATACCTCTTAAATTAGGTAACTTCATGGATGCATCCATATCTACTTTAGAAGGGGGTGGATGTGGAGGTGGAGATGGACTGCATGGTGGGGTAGGTGATCTTTGATGTGAGCTCAGAAGTGGAGTGGATGGAGTGGGAAATAGATTCAAGGGCTTCTAAGGTGATGGTCTTTCTTCTTCAGAGTCAGTCTCTGGTTTAGGTTCACTATCAGATCTAGGCTTCAAAGGGCTATAAAGGAATTCTTCATAGTCTTCTTGGCAAATTCTTCCACTGCGCGTAACTAAAATTCTTTGATGCATTCAAGCAATATGTTCGCACAAACAACCCCATTCATACAATAGCATTTTCAGTAATAATTTTAGTGAGCACATAAACCTACCTCTAGGACCCTTGAAATACCTCCTTTCTGCTTCAGAATATGACACAAATTGGTCAACAGTAACTTCATTCATAAATCTGCCCAGAAGGCTATCAATCCAATGATCTACCACGCGAGTTATATTATTATCAAGTTTATCTACTTGCTAGATCAATTCAGGAGTCCACTCAGTGACTATGTCATTCTTTATAAAGTGATGGAACTCAGCTAAGCACGACAATCACTCTTGTAGTTCTTGTGCAAAGGAACAAAATAAAATTTCATGCACTTCAGTATAAATATACTTCTATAGCCACTGTCAGAAAATTAGTGCTTTTGTTCTCTTGCAGCGCAAATTCAAGGATATTTCTATCTAATCAGTCTTGTAATTCGTTGTGTGACGGATGCCACAACATCAAATCTCCCTCAAAATGATGATCTCATTCTCAGCAACAAAACCATTTTTTTGCTTGAGGGGTCCTGACCCAAGTTCAAATTTTATGGATAAACTAACAAACCCTCCAACTACTAGCCCTTTTAGTAGTGATCTGCTTGCACAGACCAAAGTCTCACCCGAAGTAGTAAGGGGGGGTGCTAGAACCAGGTTTCTGCACCTTGAGAGAGAATTTAATGAAGTGGTCCTCGAAAAAACCCTAATTGATCTTCCACAGATGTGTGTAGTGAGTTTATAATAGAATAATATAGAAATTCTTTTCTTAGTGCAGATAAAAAATCAGAACCAGATCTCGATATGATCAATTGAGTACTTAACATATGTTAATATTCATGCATAAATATATAAATTATCTCTACGCATTCATAAATAGGTAAATAGACAGTGTGATCTCATCAAAGCATAAACAAAAAATATACGCATAACACAGAGAATTCACCAAAACTGTTCCTTCTACTAATTATTCAAATCTATCAGTACATCAACTCTCCTTCAAAGCCCTTTTAAGACCCTTACAATCCCTTCCACGCACACATCCAAGACTAGGTCTCCGCGTACACAACCAACAGGAGCCTTTTACCCAACCTAAAAGCCCTTACAGATGCAAATATCAGAATATCAATATCACATATCACTTACCTTAATCATGACTTGACTTAGACAAACTCTATATATTTATAGTATGCATAGTTCACAGATACTATGGTCTCAAACCATGGTTTTAGGCCCCCATTTTAAATTTGAGCTTAATTATATGCAAAATTAGGGAAAAATCCCTTTGACTACATTAGCGCAGCACACACATACAAACATACAAAAAATATATCTTTTGGAACTTGTGCCTCAGGGGACCCCGCTCTAACAGGTTTTATTAAAAATCCGATACAGGTTCTCCAGATTAGAGACCCACCTCTACCTTATGTGCTTAAATATTGGGGCCATAACCCTTTCTTGCAAATAACGATGATAGATCCTGCACTGGGGTCATAGAGTAGAGGACCTAGGTGCACTGAGGGTCCTCTTGGAATGTAGCCCCAATACAAACACCACAGGAATATACTAGTCCACTTGAAATGTAGCCTCAACACCCTATCAGAATTCACAACAATCAGTAACCTCCCAACAAGATGCATCCATATAATAAAGAGAGTAACATAGCAACAACAGAAAAAAACAGAGCAGTGGAGATGTGATACCCTCGTAGGTCTGACCGAGAGGTCCCATCTTGACCTCTCCATCAATAAGAGTTTCCCATCATCACTGGTCACACTCATCATAGCATTCTTTCTGAAGTAGAGTTCAACGACTTGACAAAGACTGGTGAAGGAATCATCCATAGAGTTTTGGCCTTTGGATTCGGGTAGTTCGATGGGCTCGAAGTGACCCAACACCCATTGGATCAGTGCTTGAAAATTCCCAACACTTCCTCTTCGATGTTTGTGATCATTGCACACTGGGACTGCCCCAGTCCATTCTACAAAGAACAATGTTTCTTTCATAGGAAAGGTGCAGGGTCAAAAGTGTTGTGGGCTAGGTCTCTTGACCGATTTTCTTATAGGTGCTACTGCTGTGTGAGTATTCGTAACACCCCCTATGCTACAACCCTTTGGATCTAATCCCATTTTGTTTTCTAGAAATTGAAAACCTTGCATGCAGAGAGTAAAGGGCATCTCAACCTTGTCGTAGACCTTCCCGTTAAATGCATCCATAGTAGTGTTGAGCACTGTGCATCCTCTGCAACCGGACTCAGTCAAGTAGTAATAGTCGGCCCTCATTGTATGCATGCCGACTGGGAGCAAGGAAGCCTTATTGGCATCGAGCGCGGCCATTTTTTCCATTCCCTTTAGCATCATTTTAATGTGATTTAGTTATTAATTTTGTTTTATTTTAAGTACTACTAATTTTTAGTTTAGTTTTATTACTTCAATTTTAATAATAATTTGATTTAGTTTAAATTCATAACTCTTTTGATTCTTATTTAATATACTTTTATATTATTTTTTTTTAGTTTAATTTGATTTATTTGTGTTTTTTTTTTTGTATTATTAATTTCATTCAGTTTTGAGTAATGTGATTTTAATTTACTTAAATATAATATTATTTTTAGTTTTATTTTTATTACAAAATGCCAACCATGATCCCCATGAAAATTAGTGAGTTCTCACAGTGAAAAAATTTCATAGATGACATGGGATACATGTCAAGAAATCTGACATAAGACACCCAAAATTTTAAGCCAATCACATGCTAAAAAAGTATTATTTTTTAATTAAAACAAAAAACACTTTAATGATTTATAAAGTTAAACATTAGATGTTGTTCCCCGGCGGGGGTGAGGAACCAGGCACACGAGGCACCACGTGGGCAATGATAGTTAATCTAGTGATCAGGTCGAGGACTAACCTCCCCGTCATATCACATTTCCCTTCGTATGGGAGGAAGTAATGAAATTCATGTGAAATATTTCACTGCCTCGACTAGAGCGAGAGGCAAAGATCGACGAAAGAGTATGGTAGGAAATTTTTTATCTAGGTTTTGTTTGGCTCATTACATGCTATTGGTATTAAACTCGCCAAAGTAGGAAGAGTTGATGGTATATTGTGTGGGAAATGTGGTGACTTCGACGTTGGCGCTCCTTCCTAGGATTTTGAATTTGTAAACTGGTAACTTTATTTTTCTGGTTGTGGCATTTAATGTTTTTGTGCAAGTGTGGAGCATGGTTTCTGGAGGAGCCGACCATTTATAGGTTCTAGTGTGTATGGGAATTTTCTTCTCTCTAATACTGGTCCTTTGTGAATAAGAGTGGGTAGCACTGAATTCTTTATGCTCGGGAATGGTGGCAGTTGCATTGGTAGCTCCCTCCTTGACTTTTGGGTCCGTAATTGGGATGCCTTGTTCTTTGGTATGCAGAATTCTTTGTTTTTGTGGGTGAATAGAGTGTGGGTCTTGGAGGTTGAGGTGTTTTCTTGGTTTTTATGTGCTTGGGAGGAGTTTTCTCAGTGTGTGTCGAGAAATTGGGTGTTTCCCCTAGACCTCTCATTTCCAAAATATCTGAATTACATACACCTTTTGTGTCTGGTACCTTGGTGGAGATATTTGTGGGGAGGTGGGATACTAGTAGTCATTCAACGTCGAAATGAGGGGGTGGCGTGAGTGCTGGTGTGAGTGCACAACCCCATTTGGGTGGCTGGCATTTGAGGATTTGGGTGTGGGGATTCTTGTTGGCGAGGGAAGGGCGAGCCTTGGAGGATGCCTGTGTTGTCTGTATCTGTGCCAATTTATTTGTTCAAGATGTTGTCGGTTCTTTGAGCTTGTGCCTAGCTCCATGTCTAGGACGCTGCTCTTTCCCAGAAAAGCTCAGCTCGATTGGCTGAGGGGACCGGGAAGCTCAACTGCATAAAATGGTAATGGAAGTGGCGAATGAAATGTGCTCGAGTGGGAAATACTACATGGTGCTCAAGGTGGATGGAGTTTGGTGTGTGTGGTGGTTGTGGTCATGGTGGGTGAATGAATGGGCATGGGATACACACGCTGCAACCTTAGCAGAAGGGCAAGGCGAGGAAACATGGCGGCACAATCTGACGATGGAGTGCAAGACGTGCGGTGCATGGTTCAAGGGAAATTCGTCAATGGTGTCTATAGAATTGCAGGGAGTTGATTCAATCCTTACTGGAGCAGTTGGAAACAACGAACCAGATTTTTCGAGAGGAACACACTGAACCCATAGCTATTTTGAACAAAATGCACTACTTTTAGTGCCATGTTCGAGAACGGGTTATGGTGGTATGGCGAGGACAAAACCTATTAACTGAGAAGGTGGAGAAGTTGGAGTCCTAGATGGCTCACTTTGAAGAGCATGTACAATGCTTTTTTCATTCTCCGCCTCCTCTTAGATCAACCCTAGACAACCCAGCCTCAATTACGTCAGATGATTAGCATGGTTACAGGTGTTCTCTTTGTGTTATTTTTTTTCTAGTGCTTTTGGACTTCTCGGTTATGGACGATGTCTTTAGTTTCCTTTTTGTTTTTTTGTCACATGTTTCATGTAGTAGTCAACAAACCTGGTCGAGGTGAGACTACCTACATTTTTCTTATGATGTAATTTTTTTCTGAAGAATGAATAGATCGTTGACTTACAAAAAAAAAACATTAGATGTTGTAATGGTCAACAGGAAAATAAGATAAAAAAATAAATTATTTAATTAAAATAAAATAGTCAATTTACCCTCATGAAACATTTGTCTCATGGTTTTCATTGCCCATGGTTTTTCCTCATGGTATTCTTCTCTAATGTAGCCTATAAAATAAATAAATAAAATTATTAATTAAAATGAAATAGGTAATTTTAAGCTATGGTTTTTTCCCATAATATTCTTCTATATTGTGGCCTATTTAAAGACATAAGATTCTAATAATTTTTTCACACATAAAAATAGCCAATTGCCAATTTGCTGTGCCAAATTTGAATCCTTTTGTGTGAGAGATATATGTAGACACACAATATTTACAAAGAATTTATTTATTTATTATATTTTAAATTGTTTGTAAATGGTTTGTGTAAATAAAAGAAAATTCTCAGACCAAAAATACCTTTATTTTTGTATCACATTGTCTTATAGCCAAAGTTTTCAAAGGAATTGGGTAATCTCGTTTCAATGATTTCGTTTATGTATACATAGTTTTTATGTATGAAAAAAAAGGTTTGTTTTTGTTTAATTATTGTTGTCCTCCAACATGAGTGTCTTATAGGTAAAGCTTTTAAAAAAGAGTTATGGAAAATTTGATAAACATTTTTCATTACAATTTCTTAATTTAAACATAAAATAAAATAAAAAAATAGTAGCTTTCTCGTTTCAATGATTATGATTCATGTATCTATAGTCCTTGTGTCTAAAAAATTGGGTTTTATGTTTTGCATAAGCTTTATTTTTATGTCAAAGTCTCTTATAGGAAATTATAAAAAAAAAAAAAATAAGGGAATCTCGCTTCAATGATTTTGATTTATGTATCTATAGTCCTTATGTATAAAAAATAAGCATTAATTTTTTATAATTATTGTTTTCCTCTAAGATGAGAATGTTTTATAAGCAACCAAGCATCAATTTGTTGTGCCAAATTTGAGATTTGAATTAGTTTATCCGAGAGCTATATATATATATATATATATAGAAGATTCACAAAGTGATTCAGGAATTAGTTTATGTTTGTATTAGAGTGTGGCAAAGTTTTAAAAAAGGGGGGAAATTTTGATAACTTTTCCATTATAATCTCAATTAAAAAAGGAGCAGAAGAAGTTCTTTTCTCTTTGTTTTTATTTTTTTATTTAAATTATATTTTAAATCTTATACAATTTTTTTTTTGTAAATAAACAAAAATTCCCACACCAAAAATACCTCTTATATGACAATATATATAAAATATAAAATAGAATAACAATTAAAAATAAATATAAATAAAATAATAGCTAATTTTAGAGTGGAGCGGAAAGCTAGGGTTTTGGATAATGGCGTTGTGTTAGGGTTTGCTTGCAGGCCCTGTCAAATCTATCAGAAAATATAGTTGAGGGTCGTTGGCTCTGGCCGAAAACGATGGTTGCAATGTCAGGGGGGAGAGATCCCCTCCTACAAGAAAGTCACATCAGGGGACAGTACTGGAAAGAGTTCCGGATAGAATAAAGCAGTGGGCCCTAATGTTTGACCGGTTCTGGGGGCTCAATGGCAGGTGCAACAAAGGGGTCAGTGTTTGCCTAAATCTGCTAAAAAACCCCGTTTTATAATTCCTCTGAATAAATTAGATCATTATATAGTTTATATGAAAGATCATGCCCTTATTTGTAAATTTATAGGAAATTTTCCTACTGAGAAGGATTTACTTAAATGGATTCACATTAAGTGGCAGCCAAAGGGGCATATAGATGTCAAATTTGGTGCAAGGGGTTTTTTTACTGTTATTTTCACTAATCTATTGGACAAGGAAAGGGTTTTTGAAGGGGGGTCATATTTTTATCAAAATGCGGGCCTGTTTTTGAGGCATGGGGAAGAATGTTATAATCCTGATCGAGAACAGTTCCTCTCGGCCCCTATGTGGGTCCGTCTGTTCGCATTACCCATGGATTTTTGGGATCCAGAAATTATGGAAGGTATAGGGAACTCATTGGGTAGGTTTTTCAAGATTGCAGAAACTATTAGAAGAGGAAGGTATACATCCTTTGCAAGGTTATGTGTTTATATGAATATAACGAAACCTCTTCCTGAATCAATTGAATTAAAATATGCTGGAGAAGTTTGGCAGCAATTGTTAGATATGAACATATTCCATTTTGGTGCAGAAGATGTCATGAATATGTTCATTTGTATAATACTTTCCCTTTAAATAACTCTGACTAGTCTACAAAGAATCCGGTAACACAGGCAGAAGAAGGGTTTCAGACGGTTACTACTAATAAAGTCAAGGAAGGCAGAAAGGAAGCCCTCAAACTCAGGAAAAATCTCAACGACAAAGTAAAAATAGGTATGAAGTATCACAAGAACAAGGTGAAGAGGAAAAAGAAGGCGAGTTAATGAATGAGGAGATATCACCTATTACTTCTACAAAACATGTAAATGCTAAGAGGAAAGCCCCCTTAGAAGGTTCTAAACGGGAGGAGTAGCAAGATATTAGGGAACAGACAGAAATGGAGATAGATATTATGAAGGATGAACTTAGTAAAGAGGAACTTCTCATGAAGCAATTATTGCAAGAATGGAAAACTTTGGACGATAGGCTCATCCCTGAAGATCAGAAAGTATTATACAAGGAGACCTTCGAGAAATATTTAACAATACAGGCCCGAAAAGAAGTGGAATTAGTTAGTCAGCAATTATCTCAGCACTCTATACCCCAAAAGGTAGGTCGAGAAGTTTCTCAGAAGACAAAAATAGGGAAGAAAAGAGGCAGGAAGACATTAGAGGAATCCATTCAAATAGTTGGGAAATGTTAGTTAACTCTGGACATATAGTACCGATCTCAACGGTGTTCCAGAGACTAAATAAAATTACTTAATGATAGTTATCTCCTGGAATATAAGGGGTCTTAATAGTAAAGGAAAACAAAGATATTTGCAAGAAAGGCTAACAAAAGAAAAACCCCAAATTGTTCTTCTTCAGGAAACTAAAGTGTCTGGGGAACGTCTGGAAGAAATTTTTAGTAGACTTAAACCCAGGTATAAAGTGATGGTTGTTGATGCTAACGGTTGTGCGGGGGGTATCGCAATATTATGGAACCCGACAGAAATGGAGGCTAATGGTTGGATTGGTTTGCCTTAGATAGTAACATGAATATTTAGATTAATAGGAACAAAGGAATGGTTTTCTGTCTCTTCAGTATATGGACCTACTATTCCAGGATATAAACAAGATTTCTTTGCAAGCTTTAGAAATATTAAATTAATTAATTTGGATAAATATTGGGTGGTTAGATGGGATTTTAATATGGTGGCTAGTGTAGATGAAAGAAGAGGGGGAACTGGCAGGTATAATTAGGAGATGGAGGAATTTACTGAACTTATAATGGACACCAGACTGGTAGATGTTCCAACTAACAATGGTAAATTCACGTGGAATAATAGAAGGGGAAGGATACACCAAAACACCTCACGTCTTGATAGGTTTCTAGTTTCAGAGGATTTTGTGAGTTTGGATCTTTTCTATGAGGAAACTATCTTACCTTGCTTGGGATTGGATCATTGGCCAATCCATTTGGAGGTGGATATGAAACAATAGAAAAATAAACGGCAGTTTAGATTTGAAAGTTTCTGGCTTAAAGATCCTGCCTTTATACTAAAAGTCCGTAGTTGGTGGGAGGAGAATCGGCTGATAGGAAGAAATCGAATGCATACATTCCAACTGAAATTAAAGGAGCTCAAGAAAAAAATAAAAAAATTGGAATAAAATAGAATTTGGTAATATTTATAAGGAGAAGTACAAACTCCAAGAACACATGCAACAAATACAACAACAAATGATTCTAACGGGGAGAACAACTTATTTAATTAAAGAATAAGGGATGCTGCTTAATAAGCTAGAGGAGTACATAATTCAGGAAGAGATTTTATGGAAACAAAAATCTTGGATTCAATGGCTTCGCGAAGGGGAAAAAAACTCTAGTTTTTTTCATAAATTTATGGTTCAACGTTGACAACATAACGGGATTTTATCACTTAAAGATTCGGGAGGTAATCATTTGTTTGAGCATCAAGATTTGGAGAAGGAGTTGGTAAATTATTTTAAAGGAATTCTTACATAGCCAACTCAGGATAGGTCTGCGGCAATAGATCGGATAAAGAAATTCATTCCAGCAGTTGTTAGCAGGGAGCAAAACTCAACTCTGCTTAGAGAAATCACAATGTTGGAAGTGGAAGAGTTTGTTAAAGAGATGCCTAAGAATAAAGCGCTTGGACCTGATGGTTACACAGCTAAATTTTATCAAGCCTCATGGCATTTTCTAGGAAAGGATATTGTGGAGTTAGTTGAGGAGTCTCATAGAACTCATTAGGTACTTACAACTCTAAATTATACCTTTCTTACTTTGATTCCCAAACAAGATAAGTGTGATACTCCTTCTGGGTTTTGTCCCATTGCCTTATGTAATGTTATTTATAAAATTCTTTCTACTGTCATGGTGAACTGCCTTAAACCAATCTTGCCAGCTCTCATATCTCCAGAGAAAACAGGGTTTGTCAAAGGCAAACAAATTTTATATGGGATTCTGACTGCTCAGGAGGCTATTCATTCCCTTCGTAATCTTAAAGCTAAAGGAATTCTTATTAATTTAGATTTGGCAAAAGCCTATGACAGTCTAAACTAGAAATATTTGTAGCAGATTTTACTTTCCTTTGGGTTTGATGAAATATGGGTACATTGGGTTTTCTCTTTTATTACTTCTTCTCATTTCTCTATTCTGGTTAATGGGTCCCCCTCATGCTCTTTTAACGTTTCTCATGGTATTAGATAGGGTGATCCTATATCTCCCTTCCTGTTTATTATAGTTACTGAAGGTTTGGGTATATTTATTAAGTAGAAAGTTCAAGAAGGTGATTTCAAAGGTCTGAAGCTTTGGGGACCTGATCTTACTCTGTCTCATCAAAAATTTATTGATGATATAATGTTGTTTTGTCAAGCCACTCTCTTTGAATGTAAAGTAGTTCTGGAGATTTTGAATTTGTTTATGGATGCCTTGGGTACTCAAATTAATAAAGAAAAATCCAATGTTTTCTTTTTTAATATGACTCCCCAATCAAAAAGGTTTCTTACTAGGACCCTAGGGTTTAGTATGGAAACTCTGCCTTCGAAATATATTGGTATGCCCCTGTCCTAGAATTCCATGAAAATTAGTGGATGGAAAGCTCTAATTATCAGAATTCAAAAACAAATTCTCAATTTCTCCTTTCGTGCATTGAGTACTCCCAGTCGCGTTATTCTGTTAAGATCTGTCCTTCAAGCTATTCCTATCTATCATCTGTTAGGTATGGAAACTCCAAAGAAAACTTGTGCAGACATCGTAAGTTTTTTAAAAAAATTCCTCTGGCAAGGGGCTCAGGAGAAGCGGAAATGGGCACTTCTATCTTGGGATAAACATACTCTTTGAAAGAAAAAAGGGGGTTTAGGGCTAAGAGATCTGTTTACCCTTAATTAGGTTATGGGAGAAAAATTGTGGTCGAGATGGCTACAAGGGGGTTCAGTCTTATGGTAGTGTATATGGGAGAGGAAGTATAATATGCCTCAGACAGTGAAGGAACATATTAATTGGTTGAATATCATAGAGGATCTAGTATTTGGAACCTTGTAGGTACTAAGAGACATTTGATAAGGATTCATAGTTTCTGGGAGATCAGAGTAAGGAAACTTGGCTTGTTTTTGGGAAGATTCATGGCAGCAGAGGGAAAATATTTTTACAAGATTGGATTTGGCAGAAATATTTCTTTTTACTCAAAACACTCATTATAAGGAAGTGGAAAACTATTGGGAGGACTAGAATGATCAATTTTGGAGGAGATGGAAACAAAAACATCAGTGGAAGGAAGCCCCAGATACATAGCAATGGGGAAATTTTGCTAAAGGGCTTCAAACAAGGAAAATTCCAATTCAGGCAAGTAGTGATATATTGAGATGGGGATACAGGCCGAGAGGAATGTTCACAATTCAAGAAGCCTACCAGTTGTAGGCGAATCATAATGAAATCTTGGAAAATCAATTGTGGAAGAAAATTTGGTCCCTTAAACACTGGCCAAAAATAGAACATTTCTTGTGGCTTGTGGGGCATGGGTGAATTCTTACCTGGGACCAGTTACAGAAATGGGGAATGCATGGGCCGTCTTGCTGTGTAATGTGGGCTGAACAAGAAGAAAATGTGGAACACCTTCTCAATACTTGTCAGGTGGTAGAACAGATGTGGTCAAATTTAAATACTTTATTTCAACAATTTGATAGAAACAAATATAATCTCCAACAAAAAATTGAAAAATGGAGAAAGGGAGGATATCAGAATCCAGTGGTAAACAGAGCATGGACACTTGTAGTAGGGTTTTTATTGTCGTCCCAATGGAAATAAAGGAACAGAAGGATATTTCATAACTGTAGGTTAAAAAATGAGGAAATATGGAGTATTATTGTAAAAGGAATAAGAAAAACTATTCTATCAGAAAAATGGGAGCATGAGGACTGGGTAGTCCAAGGATTGGAAGGGAGAATCCTTTATCAATTAAATTTGAAGGAAGAAATGCTGGCTCCTTCGTCTTGGAAACAACCATGGACTGGGTATACCATAAGAAATGTTTTTTTTCAGGCCACAATCAGGCTTTATAAAATTGAACTATGATGGGGCTTCAAAAGGGAATCTCGACCAAGTGGGTGCTGGAGGTATTTTCAGAGATTGTACAAGAAAAATTTTACGCATTTTTTACATTGATCTAGGCTTTGCTATGAATAATGGGGCAGAACTTTCAGCGGTGAAATTGGGGTTAGAAATAGCGAGTCGTGAACATTATAATCAACTGGAAATAGAGGGGGATTCCGTAATGGCTACTGGTATACTCAAAAAGCTCCAACAGGGGGCTAAATGGGAGGTAATCAGTAAAATCTAGAGAAATGCAAGACTAGTGCAGGAAATTAAGTGGATATTAGGAGAAATCGAATACACTGTACCTTTTTCATGTGATAAGACAAGGCAAAAGAGCGGCGGACTGCCAGCGAATTGGGCATGCAACACTGGCGATATATTTCTTGATCGGCCATGGCGTCAGGAGCTGCAAGCAGAGATGTCTGATCTTTAGGATATTGTTGTAGAGGATCGGAATTCTACAGGAAGGGACCACATCATTCCCCGATTGGGGTGTAATAGGTTGGTGACGAAGCCAGGTGTACGCCTTGGTGGACGTGCCTTGCTGCATGGGGAGGAAGGACACCCAATGTGGCCATAGCATAAATGAGGTGGGTCGGTGGACGGGTTCATAGGACAAACACCATCCTCGGTAATAAATGCGGTTCATTGCTTGCGGTCACCAGCTGGGTACGCTAGCCAAGATATCAGAGCGTTTTTGGGAAAAGCGCCAGCGGATGGGTAATACAAGTGGAAAGGTAAGGGTTTTAGTCTTATGGTTGTTTTCTGAAGTTTGTTACGTGTACAATGGAGAACAGAGCTGAAGACGTAGGGTGACGGTGTAGGAGGTTGTTTGGTATGTATCGTCTTTTTTCCTCTCTGTGCAATTGAAAAAGGTTTTAGATTATCGTCGAATGCATAAACTTATCATGGTATTCTTAGATTATTTTTTTAACTGGTTGCAAATGCCAAACGTTCAGCAGCTGGTTGCATGAAGAAAATATTTATGGGGTTTTTTGCTTGTTTGTATAAAAATCGTTCTGATTTAGTATGGACAAAATGTTGTTGTTGGGGAATGTGGTTGGTTTCTCTGCAATATATTTCTGTCTTTAGTTATTTCATTAAATGGTGGTTTGCTCAGTTTTGATTGTTTTGGTCCTGCTCTAGGCATATGTTGAAAGTCTCAGGTGTTTGTTGCATGCAGAGTTTAGTTATGGGATTTTTGGTTTGTTATTGTTGGGGAATGGGTTTGGCTTCAGTTTTTGTCTTCAGCTTGTCAGTAACTGATATTTACTCTGTTCAGAAATTGGGAAGCATGTTGCATAACTTCACAAAGTGATTGTCGGATAATGATAAAATTGCTCTGTTAATTTCTATGATTGTGAGCTTTCTGCCACTGCTTAGGGCCTTCTATTAGTTTTTCTTAAATGGTTTACTTGTAATTTGGGTTGGTGGTTTTCACTTCTAGCAATGGATAATTGGGAGTGAATTAGATGATTGGAAGTTGGTTCGTAGGGGTTCTGCATGGATTATGTTCAATTATGGGTTGCTAATTTGGGTCGATTTTGAGTGGTGCAGTTCTATATCCTACGGTCTCTGTTTTGTTTTCAGGGTTTCGATTCTGGTAAAACGAGTGGCTTTTGGCAAATTGATTAATGAAAAAGGTCTATCTACCAATTTTCAAACCTCTTATGTCTATTTCTTCTTGATATGCCTCTGTCTTGGATATGTTGTTTGGTTATTAGTTTCAGAAGAGTCTCTTCTTAGTTTTTCTAAGATGGTAAAGAAAACTCGAGGCAAGAAGCCAAATGGGGATAAAGGCAAGAAGCCTATCTCTCATTAGCCTGTGAAAAGAGGAAGGAAATCAACAAAGCAACTCCTGGAGCCGCTAGTACAGTCGTTTGCAGCAGATATTCCTAATTCTGTTAAATCTTGCATTTATGGTTGGGAAAGTGAGGCTTTAAATAAAATGGATGTGGAGGATGATATGGCATTTGAAGACCTGCAGAATGTTGTTGTTGATCCAGGGCATACCCGTGGACATATTTATCTGTTTCAGCATTCAATTAGAACCTATTGGTTGATAAAATGTTTGTTATCAAAGGCAATTTTGTCAACTCAAGAGATAGAAAAATCTAAGATGGAGTCTACTCTAGCAGATATTAATAGAAATATTCAGGAAATTAATCTTCGTCAGTTGCATCAGTATGCGAGACTAGGTAGGATCGAGAAGGATATAAAATCATTGCAGCAGGTTGAAATGCCTATTTCCAATGCCAAAGACCCTGCCCCTGTGGAATCCAAAGATGATTAATGTTTTCAGTTACTCTTTTTAGCGGATAGTTTCCGTTAATGTAAATGACAGTATTTACAGACTTAGATATTAAGTATCATCAAATTTTGTACAGGTTATTAAGACTGTTTATGTTTTGGTTGGCTTACATTGTACTTAGATGGCCAACAGACCTAGTTTCCTACGGGCAGGTTGAGGTCTAATTTTTTGTATCCTTGTTGCTCGGTTTTATATTAATAGAAAATGGGAACGATCTACCTAAGCTTACAAAAAAAAAAAAAAAACCAATTTACAGTTTTTGCACGAGAAAACACACACATATAATAAAAAATAAAATTAATAACGTGAAAATATTTTTATTGGGTCAAAATAAAATAAGAAAATAAAAAATAGCTTTAAAATAAAAATAACTTCAAGTTATTGACCCATAATATTCATGTGGAATATAGCGTATTTAAAAGGGGAAATTGAACTAGCCTAGATCCATCTTAACTGCAGATCTACCAAGCTTTGAGAGGGATCAAATCTCCTGAGATGAAAACCCCCTTTTAGAGTGAAAAGAGATTTGATCCCTCATAACACCTAGCAGAGCCAGGAGTTAACATGGATCTAGGTTGGTTTACCTACGTTCTTTTTGGCAGGTGGTGTTGAAGTAGTATTAATAGAGATGGTTGAAGTTGGGTTTTGAAACTATCATTAATAAGTGTAATAAAATTGGGAACCAAAATATGTGTTTATCATATTTAACCAAATATTATAACTTAATTAATATAATTATTGTAGAAATTTTAGGAAATAATCAACTTTGGGGAAAAACCAACCCAACATAATTCCATTAGATCTCTTGGCCAAAACCTCGACCAAGCCTAGCCAAGTGAGCCTTCAGGACTCACATCCTTGGCACCATTACAATGAAGTATGCCTTGCCTTTTAAAGGCTCAATTACATGAAAACCATGGGAAAATTACCATGGGAAGTCAAAAAACCATGGGACCAAAACCGCTACTATCAACTCGGTCAACTTTTGACTCTATCTCCTAGTCAAGTTTATCTAGCATTCTCCCTTTAAACCTTGAATTAGGGTTTTCTTGACTAGATCCATTCAAACCTAACAAGTGAGTCAACTGTGCTAACTCTAACCCTTACCTCCCTAAAAGGTTATACTTGGGGTATTCTCATGCCCCCCTATCACCTATGTCTAACTCAAACTTTAATGAAAATTACCAAAAAGTATGCATGGCTTACTAGTAGGTGTTAAAACAATATGCCCATACCCATTTACATGGAATTTTTTTTGGAATCCATTATAATATATTTAGGCCGATAAGCTTTTCTTAGAAACAATTCACCACCGAATTTTGTCTACTCATTTACCTCTGTGAGGACATCTGTCCCAAATTTGATTTGGTTACATCTATGATGACATCTTTCCTAAATTTGATTTGGTCGAGTATGTTCTACCAGTTATGCAACCTGTCGGAATGGTGACACCATTCTCCAAATGTAGGGGCAATTTCAGTGGTGGCATTATCTGTTGGAGTGGAAATTTCAGCCACATTTTCATACAATTATTATGCCGAGAAATCAAAACCACCGATGTTGTTCGAAAGGTAGTTGGTCCATCGAAGTAGTGCCTTGGTAAAAGTTGCTCCAGGTTGTTTCCTTACATTTCTTTTATTAGTTGTTAGCATCCCTCATTCACAACAAGGAAGGTCACATGAATGAACTTCTATTTATCATATTTACAGTGCATTTATTCACAGTGTTCTACTTAGGGAAAATTTTAGGGGCCAATAATTTATAAAGATTATATTAAATCATTATAAAATTTAAATATGTTTATAAAAATATCTCCAATCATTTTACATTTTTTATATTAGGGACTAGTAAGATTAGCCAATGTTTGTAAATATTAACATAGATTTCCATCCTTAAAATTTTCCGTCTACTGCGATAATTGTGTCTATTTATGCACTCGCTGAAACAATTTACATATCTCCTCTGGCTCCCTGAAATTTATTACAATTCTTCGTTCTTGGTTGCATAAATTGAATTGAACAATGTCACTTAAAAAAACTTTCAAAGGTTTTGAAGGTAGCGAAGAGTGTTTGTGGAAAATATTTTTTTGTTGACACTTAATGTGAAAAGTCTTGACACATCCACTAGTTAAAGTCTTGAAAATGAAAAGTTCAAGGAGTTTATTTGGAAACCCACTGAGTGACAGGAGGCACATTTTTTGAAAAAAGTATTTGACACATAAATCATGCCTTTATCTCATGTGAGTTTTGCTCCCATTTTTCGGGTCGCTAATGAAATAGAATAGTTATGCCACATAGATTTTATGCTTTGGAGAAAGCACAGAGGCTTGACCCAACCTCTTGTGGGAGAAGCATATGCCAATTCAAAACTGCTCTACTGCAATGTCTGAAAAGAGTAAGAATGGTTTTCAAGACTGCTTTATCTTATGATTTATATGATTTATATGCATGTTTTCATATTTCATTTTTATGATTCTATCTTGGAGTATGCCTTTTTATATTATATTTGGGAAATATTTGATCTTTGATTATCACCCTTTAATCTAATTTCCAAGAAGAAATCCGATTTCCCATTTAAAGGAGAACCTGCTACAGTCGATAGAGAGGTTTCTGTCTGTGAAGTACATTCTCTTTATTGTCTAGATTGTTTGTTGAAAATTGAACAATTGTTTAGAGAGGAAATTAATCCAAATTTGAACACATGATATGGTTCTTCATCTGCGAACTGGAATTATATGGAAAGTAAGTATATTCATCAACCATTGCTACATACTCATTTTATATAATAGAATTCAACATAATTCCCCTAGGACTATGTTTTAGGCAGTACATTCCTTTCTTGAAATGTTGTTAGTGTTTTTCCTGCCCCATTTCAACCTGAAGAGTTGATGAAACATGTAATTTTTTCCTTCTTTGTGGATGTGGGTAGTTTATTGCTCTTAAGTCACATTTTTTTCCATATTTTGAAAAATTATATATATATATATATTTTGATGTCTCAAAGTAATTATTTCCACTATTATTTTCTTATAAAAGTCTTCCTGTCAAATCTAATAATAGACTCACTTTAATCAACAATTTTGGTATCAACCCCATCAAATCCGCAATCCTTAATCTTGGTAAAGGCTTTAATAGTGACATAAAATGGCAAGAACCAGAGACGAGACTGAAGATTTCAGGGAAGTTGTTCGGATCATTGCATTGAAGCAGGGATTCGATAAGGTTATTGATCGCTCCTTTATAATAGTACCTTGCATTTGAACTGTTTTCTTAATTTATATATTATGCATATTAGGATTCCAAGAGGATCTAGAGCAATGATAAATTTGGATTTTTCTCATTCTGGTTTTGCTCAACAGTGACCCTTGCATTTATCCTCGTATATTTATTTTCAAAAGAAAGAACTTCATTCCCAATATCGTATCCAAGGTTAAGAAATAGTACCAACCCTAGTCGGAATGCTATTACACCGAATGCTGAAAATCGGAGTAGTTGCCATAATGCTATTATATTACATCAGATATTCAGAATCAGAGTAGGTGCTTAATTGGTGACATTTTGCTTCTTAGTTACATTTTCAAATACCTTTACAACCACTGATTGAGTTGTATGTGGAATTTCAAAAAGACAAATCTGCAGATAGAGAATTGCTTTGATTACATTTCTTACTATTCCAGGGCTCAGTTTGAGAAATTGAAAATGCATAACAAATATTAAAAGAGGATATCCTATATATGTGCATGTTGCTTAATTATAAATGTGCTAAAATATGCAAAGGTATTATAATATACGTCTTGTTGTTTGTTTATGTGATTGCAGATGCAAAGTGATTGTGCTAGATATTCACTTTTTATATATATATATATATATATATGACATTCTTGTTTTAGAATTAAAATATATATATTTTTATTTAATTTTATTATACATTCTGTAATATATAAAAATCTTAATTTTAAATTTGAAAACATATGTTTAATTTCATTGTACATTTTTTTAATCAATATATATTTTATTTTGTTCCAAAATTTGTCATGCCATTCCTTAAAAGTATATTTTTAATTTCACTATACATCATTTAAAATCAGATTTTATTTTATTTTACATTATATAATATTTATTTCATACACACATATATATATTTGTGTGTTTTTTTTTTTTGGACTATATATATAGATATTACTTTTTAGTACCCATTTATGTTATGCAAGTTTTATGGTTGCTGGGGACTATGGATATCAATTACAAATAGCATGATTATTGTGTGATTATGTTAGAAATTATGAATATAAATTATAAATAGCATGGCTTTTGTGTAGGTATATTGATAAGTGTGTTTATTTTAAAATGAGATTTTTAGAATTTTAATTTAACTACTCATAATTAAATCATTACAAAATATTCATGAAATATTTCAATTTTTTTATGTAATTTTTTTTTGTATATATATAGATATTGATTTTTTAGTAAACATTTAAGTAACACAAATCTTATGGTTGTTAGGGACTATAGATATCAATTATAAATAACATGATTAGTGGGATTAGGTTGTTACAAATTATGAATATAAATTGTAAATAGCATGATTTTTGTGTAATTATATTGATAAATGTGTTTATTTTAAAATAAGATTTTTAAAATTTTAACTTAACTAATAATAATTACAAAATTACAAAATATTCATGAAATATTTTTAATAATTTCAAGATGAAGGGTCGAAATTTATTTCTTTTTACTTTTCAAATTAATATACAAAATATTATAAAATTAAATTAAAATTAAATGTGTACAAAAATATGATATTGATAAGGTCATATTATAATAAAAACTAGCCTACTTACAAGTTATAATAAATCATCATAATTGAAAATTAAATTATTACAAAATATTCATGAAATATTTTTAATACTTTGGAGATGAAGGATTGAAATTGATTTCCTTTTATTTTTCAAATTAATTTACAAAATATTATAAAATAAAATTAAAATAAAATTTATATAAAATATGGTATTGATAAACCTTATATTATAATAAAGACTAACCTCTAACCTACTTACCAGTTAAAATGAAACATCATAATTGAATTTTTTTTGTTATATATATATATATATATGAAAAAAAATAAACTTTTAATTTAATTAATTTTTATATCTTTTTAATGGTGTTTGGTAATCTAGATATGTTATTAAAGTACTTTGATATTTTATTGAAAATAATGGTTTTAGAATGATACTTAAGCATGATGAATCACATAGGATAACTAATTATGTAAAAGATAAAATAGTTTCACGCCATCCTTAGAAAAAGGCAGCATGTTGTTATTTTTGTTAGTTAACTATATGTAAAGTTTGGGCACTTTTGAACCTTTTATTTCATTTGTACTTTTTCAACTAAATTTGGTAAATCTCAAGCTCATTGAGAGAAAATTAGAATTTTGCTGTTTCCTTGTACATTTGTGGCATTATTATTGTTACATGCAACATCAATGCTTGAAGTGAGGGGTCTTGTTCATTATGGCAGAGAATGATTGAAAAAATTACCATCAATCCCATTCAATTCACCCTTACTGTATTTTCATATAATCATTTGGTGAATCTTATCTAACATCTGATTTGGACATCTACTATTAGAGAAGCCAACCAAGGTGAGGCAACCATTAGGCAAGCTAGCGACCTTTCCTCATGATGAAGAAATGGTGAGAACGAAAAAAGAACAAGCTAGCGAAGGCCACACAACCTTTCCTCATGATGAAGAAATGGTGAGAAAGAAAAAAAAGGGAGGGAGTGCTTATGTAGAATGAAATCCGAGCTTATCAATAGCCAACAACCACACACTGCGAAAACAAACTAAAAACACATGCATGCAATCACACACATTTGAAAGAAATAAACATGCAAATATCCTTTTATCAACTAAAACCAATTTCCATGTGCATATGAAGCCTCTTGGGCTATTTCCATTACCATAATTATAATATATATTTGAAGGTCTTCTTTTGTTAGAGCCACATAACATACCAGGACTATGAGAGTGAATGTCATTTTCACAAAATATGGACCACTTATCGATCTCAATATCTATAGGGCTTACAACTTGCATTATCATTAGTTGAAGATGACATGAAATAATAAATATGATTATGTATGCCTTACTTCCTTCACCAACATGACTCACTCCACTCTCATTAGATATATGACCACCACTTTATTAAAAAAAATGTGATACACAATCATTTTTTTAATAATTTTATTGTCAATTTATTATTATTTAATGATTTTAATAATTTGAGTAATAATTAATTAAAAATTTAAGATTAATAAAATTTCCATCAACATTCTTTTGAAAAAGAAAATATGAAAAAGGAAAATATTAAAGTGATGTGAGTTTTAGAAACTTTATATAAATACACTCAAACATGCTTAAATATATTCTTTTTAAAAGTTACACATTTAATTTATAAAATAAAATAAAATATTTACATTCCAATAAAATAAATAATTAAAACTTAGAATTGATCATTACATTATATATCTCTCTCTCTCTATATATATAATCTTTTTAAAAATCACAAATTTAGTTTCTAAATAAAATTAAATATAAATTTTAGTTTTGTTATAATATTATGGGTCAATACCATGATTTTTCAATACCACATGCCCAAAAACCATAAGTCATTTCAAAATCAAAATATTTTATAAATATTTAGGCCGATAGGCCTTCCTTTTGGGCATAGTCTAACCAGCTTGTTTTTTTGCCCCGAAAATTATGGAAATTCTAGCAAGATTTTAATAAAATCCACCAGGAATTTTTGTAAATCTAGGTTATAGCTATTAAACTTCAAGATTTTGGGTGCCCTTTGAGGTTTTTAATGGTGCTAAATCTATTTACACCATCAAAACAATGATTGAAACATTACTATTGCAATATTTCTTAATTTTTTCTTGGGCAGATTCCAACCACTTTTAGTCGTACGGGCAATTCCTCCACCTCCATAAACAATTCCTTTCTTTTGAATCCATTCATCTGGTCATTTAGTCAACCATTTTTACTGAGATGTGACATTTTTCCAATAAATTTTAAACTCCACTACCGTGACATATGTCCTTAAACTGCACAAGGAAGGAACTCTATTCATGAGTCTGTGAAGTGATCTTGTTCCACCACTACTTGCACAACTTTAACCCATCAATAAAAGACATTATGGTTCTTGGATTAACCCATCAATAAAATTCATTATGGCTGGTAGCTTGTGAGTTGTACTGAAATTAATAGTACCGAAATTAATAAATACTAAATAGTGCTTGGTATTTTTTTGTTTTGAAGTTGATTATGGTTTAATGAAGCACAACGAATCAAGAGAGTTTATGCCAATGATCATGATAGGTACAAGGCTTCAACTCTTAGTGGTTGTGTCATTTCTTAGCATTATTATGGAAATTGTTATTATATCATTTCTTATCATTATTATGGAAATTGTTGCTATGAAATTGTTATTATGGAAATTTTTACTGTGCATTTCTTATCATTATTATGGAAATTGTGGTTGTGTCATTTCTTAGGAGATCATGAACATACTCTATAGCTACATGACTAATCATATATGTTTTTGGTTTTTGGATTTGGTGTATGCATTTGATCATTATTGAATACATACACATTAAGTTATTATTGAAACCATAGGCATCTAAGTCACTAAACTAAAACTTCGAAAAAAAATCAAACAATAAAAAAAAAATCCACAAAAGAAAAAGTGAAGAACCAACGAGAAATGGGAAAAATATGAATACCAGACACAACTGTATTGTTCCCCTACATATTCTTGCCTCCTCCCTTACTCTCATCACTTACTTTTCAAAAAGCTCAAAAAACTTCAATTTTATAATATATTTGCTTGGTGAAGGTTATCGAGGATAATTATACAAAATTCTTGTTGACTTCTAATAAATTTAAATTTATAAAAAAAAAAATAGACGGTGGTGGAGACACTGTAATATATGACCAGAATACTGTGGGCTTCAATCATGCCAGGTCTTTTGAAGCACGTAGACACCTATTTCAGCAAATTTAGAGGCCAGAGAGAGCACTCGTAACATTTGATCCAGTGCAGTGAATTTGATCCATGGGAAGCTCCGCCCAATCTGTCCTTGCCAGGGCTTGGGATCAAATCTCCCACACCAATTTCACGGACAGATGCAAACACAGTAATCGTCATCTACAGGCATCATCGAGTTCTAACCAACACAACGATATTCAGACTTACCCAAACATGGAAAATCAACTGAGAGAGAAGTTTGGTTGTTGTGGATTAAAGTTTCTTATTCTCCAGCATTTTGGTTGGGTTGGGTTGATGTTAAAGCCCTTTATTTTTTAAAAGAAGAAAACAATGCAGTGGCCCATAGCAGGTTAAAATTTATACAAGCTTTACAAAACAGTTGAAGGGCCTCCCTTGCAGTTTAAGGAGTGTGTATTACTGGTTGGAAGTTGGAACTCTTAGGCCCAAAGCGTTTGGTATCGGTTGAATTTCATAACGAAACTTGTGGGTGATTTATACGAACTATGGAGAATTTCTGCATAAATTTTTTGGCTTGGATTAAACAGTTAGAGAGTCGACTCCGATGCACAACACAACAAACAAATTGAAGCCGTATTAGCACTTAAATTGAAGCCGAATAAGAACAAAAAATTGATGTCAACGGAGGAGTGTTGAGAGTTGCTGAATTGCAGTAGGTGGTATTAAATGGAGATTGTGTTGTATTGCCTTCATGGCTGCAAGTTTGAGAGAGGTTCTTCAGAGATGGTTTGAGAGAGAGGTTCTTCAGAGCACCAAAAAAATAGCACAGAGGACAGTAGTGGACAGTGGAGAGAGCAGCACAAAGTACATGGACAGTGGGCAGAGCAGCAAGGGCAGAGTAGCGAGTTTTCAGTGGTCAGACCAACAGATATTTAAGGGTTAAGCATAAAACAGAGGGCCAGTTTTGGGCAGAGACTTTGATTTCCCTTAATATCATCATGATAATGGGAAAAGAAACTTTAGAACCCATGGAAACAAATGATATAGGGCAAGTGAAAATTGCCTCATTAGCCAAAAATGGGAAGTGGGTTTGGGTTAATGCCAAACAATATCGAGGCATTTTAAAATGGAGACTAGCTCGTCTAAAATGGGAATAGACATGGAAAAAAATGTCTCAAAGGGAAAGTACTATTCGCAAGAAACAACATTCAAACAAGTACTCTTTGCAAGCATGTGGCAACAAGTCCAAAGGAAAAGGAAAAGTCATTGATGATTATGCCTTATATATTCCCACATCCATACCTCTGATATGGATGTGAAATAACTCTGATGACTTGGCCATCTGATATTTGTGTGAAATAACTCTTAAATGTAAAAGAGAGGTTGGAAGTAGTAGAAGCTAAAGAGATGGAAAGAGATTTCACAATCCGTATAATAATAGCTGAAAACTAGGCTTTAGCAGAAAGCAACAAAGTTCTGAAGGAGCAAGTGTCATTGTTGCAGGAAGCTCTTCGAATAGGGAAAACAGAATGGCAACGCATGAAAGCGGAGATGCAAAACATGAAGAAATTTGCAGTGGAGAATACAAAGGTGATGAATTCGAAGCCATCCCAGGATAAAGGGAAAGCAATGGCCCAAATAGACAACAATGAAGAGACATCAAGAGAAGAGAGGAAAAGAGATTCCACAAAAGTCTCCAAAACCTGGGCTCAAGTTATTAGCAATTTTGCTAAGAGGGAAGGAGAAACAAACATTCAGGTTAACAACATGCAAGATAGAGAAAGAAAGGAAAGACATGATAAAGCAACAAACATAATTATTAAAGGGGTGAAAGATTATGGGAAAAATGAATGTACTCTTGACCTTGCAAGAGACTCCCTGAAAGACAAGCTCCAATGGAAAGGAAAAATATGTCAAGCATGGAGAGTAGGTAAGCTTAACGGTGAGAGAGCCAAGCCCATAAAATTCATCATGCCCAACTTGCGTGATAAAGATATCATTCTAAGCAAGAAGCAACTCTTGAGGCATTCTCGATTTTTTCTAGAGGAAGATTTAACTGTAAGACAACAAGATGAAATGAGGGACGAAATGAAAAAATTTAGGGCAGCAAGAGATGAGGAAAAAAGAGCATGGATTTATAAAGGTAAAGTTGTGATAGCACAAGTTGGACCTCCTTCCAAAACAAGGCAGCAAAACGATAACAAAGAAGAGGCAGAAAACTCTTCAGCAAGAAATGAGGAAGCAATGTCAGTATGGGCAAGCAGGGACAAAGAATCAACTGTGAGTTTTGAATTTTAAAACAAATAGCAATCAAGTTGTACGTAGGTTTCGTTAAGATTAGTTTGTTGGAAATGCAGGGGTTACCCATGGAGACGAGGACCTGGGTTAGGGCCTATTGTGGAAGGTAGAGACATAATTTTCCTCATAGAAACACATGAGCATGAAGGATGCAAGACACCTTTGTTTGAAGGGTATTGGAAGATAGTAGTGTGGAACAAGGCAGCAGGGAATGGCAAAGGGCATGGGGATATCATGGTATTAGTAAGAGAAAAAGAAGGCCATTTCATTTAGCTAGAAAAAGAAGACCCAAATAAGTTAGTAAGAGAAAAAGAAGGCCGTTTCATTCAGCTAGAAAAAGAAGACCCAAATAAGCAATTTTTCTGGCTTAAAATGTCAGAAAATGGAAATCACATCAGAATTGCAGCATGCTATTTTGCGCCGCTAGTTTCAAAAACCTACAAAAGTAGAGGGCTTGACCACAAAGATCCCTTTGCAACCCTAAAAATAGATATTGCAATATATTCTCAGCTAGGTGAAGTCCTTATAGTGGAGGATTTCAATGCTATAACTGCAAGTGAACAAGTTAACATTCTTCAGAAGTAGGACTAGGAATATCCACAGTAATCATTTTTGACAGAAAAAAATTGATTACTGTGGATATTCCGAGTCCTACTTCTGAAAAACTACACCACAGAAACCTCCAATCTAGCAAAGTTAACATTCTTTGTTGTAAAGAAGACATTGACCCTATCTGGCTTATAGAAGAGAGTAATCATAAGTGGGAATGAAATTCAGAGAATGAAGGCTGCAATATCTTTGGAGAACAATTGCTTACGCTATGTGGGGCTTTCGATTTAGTCATTTGTAATGGTTTTACTAGATGGGAAAAGTCTGGTAATTTCACTTGCAATACTTACAATGGAGCAAGTGTAGTAGATTATGTAATTTGCTCGCATAGTTTGTGTGAGAAAATGGAGGAAGTGCTGATTGGAGATCAAATTTGGGACTTAAAATCAGATCACAAGCCAATTTATCTAAGTTTCTCTTGGACCGAAAAGAAGCAATTAGGGTCAAAACTCAGTGTGTTCAACAAAATCCCCCAAAAGGCAGAATTCTTTTGACTCCAGAGAATTGTAATACCTTCAAAATAACACTAGAGAGGCTCTTCAAGGAGGAGTAAATCTCATTTCATGGCCTTCATAGTCACGGATTAACACATTTAATTAAAAGCGCACTTGCTGAGTGCAAAAGAGCAAAATTTAAGAAGTTTTAAACAAATTTCTTTCCGGTTAATGCTTGGTTTGACGAGGAATGCAAAATGGTAAGGAGAAGGTGGAAGGAATCAGACATAGATAACATAAAGCTCAAAGCTTACAAGCAGACAGTAAGAAAGAAAAAGGCTGATTTCATGGTTTTAAGGAGAGAAGATTTAATCTTCTTTGGGAAAAATAACCCCAAATTGTTTTGGAAGGAGCTCCAACTGAAAAAGGTGCAAACTGAAAACAACATTACAACTTCTAAATGGTAATACTATGCAAGACAAATTTATGAGCAGGATCCCAAGGTTGACCCTCCTCCTTTGGTCAACAAAGACATAAAACTCTTCACGGTGCAAGAGGTAGAGATGGGCATCAAGAAGTTTGGCGCTAGGAAAACAAAAGACTTAGATGAACTCCAAGCAGAGTATCTAAAGTGGGGCTTAAAAATTATTTCACCTCACATCACAGAAATTTTCAACAACATCATACAACAGGGGTTCCCCACGGATTGGACAACTAGTATGGAAATACCTCTTTTCAAGAGTGGTGATGTCAATAATCCCTCCAATTATAGAACCATAATGATAAACCCCTTGTTTGCAAAGTTATTTGGAAGCATGTTAGAAAAGAAAATTAGCAAGTGGGCAGAAGGAAGAGATAAACATGCTAAAGGGCAAGCAGGTTTTAGACCTAAACATTCCACAGTTGATCATTGTATAACTTTAAGGCACATCATTGAAAAAGTGTGGGAAAAAAAGGAAGAAGTTTTATTTTGCTTTGTTGATTTCAGAAAAGCCTTTGACACAGTTCCTAGGGATAAGATTTGGGGCCGAATGGAGGAACTCGGGGTTCCCAAGCATTTGAGAGAAGCTATGCATAGGATGTATGAAGAGGTGAAAGTCAAAATTAGAACTTCAGCAGGCATTTCTAATAGTTTTAGAAGCGATAATGGGGTCAAGCAAGGTTGCCCATTGTCTCCTACCCTTTTTGGGTTATATATTGACAAGCTTGAAGAGTGGCTAAATTCGCAAGGGGGTAACAATATCCATTTGGGCAAGTTCGTTATAAGGCTTCTTTTGTATGCATATGACCTTATATTGATTGCTAAATCAGCTCTTGGTTTGCAAGAGCAGTTACGTTCCCTTGAGAATTTTTGTAGAAGGGTTGGGATGCAAGTCAATATTAGAAAAATGAAAGTAGTGGTTTTCTCTAACAAAAGAAAGCATAACCAACATAAGTTCTATTTTGAAGGAAACATTCTGGAAGAAGTTGCAGACTACAAATACCTCGGAATTGACTTCAACAGAAATTTAAGCTGGGATGGTTGTAGAAAGAAAAGAACTTTAGGGGGTTGGAAAGCATTTTATGCTCTACAAAAAAGGTGTAGAGAGGCAGAGCTGTGGGACTGGAAAACCACTCTAACTCTTTTTGGGCTTCTAGTGATTCTGGTGATTCTCTACGGTTGTGAACTCTGGGCCAGCGGCACAACTGAGATGCAGTGGAAATAAATTGAGAAAATTCAGAAGTGGTTGATTACAAACAAATTCAAAATTAAAAGTACAGTTCCTTATGCTATCCTATTAAGTGAAATAGGGGTTGCTCCTATTGAAGCAATTTCTATGGTGTGAGTCATAAGGTATCTGAAAAAAATTGAGCAAATGGAAGAGGGTAGATGGCCTAAGGTTGTGTTTAGTGATAGATTGTGCAAAAGAAAGAGGACTTGGATGCGGATAAATAACAAATGGTTTAGTAAATGGGGTATTTGCTTGAGCATGTGTCCTACAAACAGTGAAGAGATAAAAAAAATTTGTATGGATAAGTTCCACAAATGTACTTGGGAGAAAGAGCTAGGGAGAAAGAAGAAGTACTACATTTAAGAGTTTAACCCCACGCATAACCATCAACAAAAGGCGTACATAGGGGCTAATATTTCTTGGAGATCTAAAATTCTTATTGCTCAATTAAGGACTAATTCTGATCAACTTTGTTGTGAAACAGGGCGCTGGAAAAGGCCAAAAGAAATGTGGAAGTAAAGAGTATGTATTTTTTTCTCCTTCGAAAAAGTGGAAACAAAAAAGCATTTCATTTTAGAATGTGAGGCCTTCAAAGACAACAGGGAAAAATATGCAGGTATTCTGGCAGCTAGTTCTTGGGATAATCTATTCAGCGAAGAGTTTGTCGATAAGCTAGGAGCAGTTATTGTAAAACTTCATAGGAAAAGGGCCGAATACAAGAGCCAAATGGAGAAGCAATATGTCCCATAGGCTATTTTTAGCCTCGTGGACATTAAAAATACTTACTTTACTTTACTTTACACTTCCAAATTTAGTGGCAAGAATGAGTAATCTTATTATATTTATGTTATGAATTGGTGTGATTATTTTGTTGATCTTATCAACATGGACCATTGTGGGACAAATTGGCATGCACTTTGGTAGGGTGTTGATTCATGAGGTATATGTGGACATCATTCTAATTAAGGACATTATTCTAATTAAACTCCTCAAGGCCAAATATTATCAACCCCGGAAGTTGGAAAAACTGTCTTCGAGTGTTCAATAGTTCATAATGTTGATGAGCAACATTACAAGATCATATTTGTAAGTGGAGGAATTCAATCACATTGCGATTTTGCTACGACGACTTTTGTACACTGATATTATGAATAATATTAGGTTTTTCTTAAAGCAATGTATTATTTCCCCGCTGAAATATGCATGTACAGAACAATCATCTCTATTGCTCAAAAAATTTAAATTTGTTTGGAAAAAAAATGTATATTTTACTTGTTAAAAAGTTGAATTTTGAAATATTTCTAGGACGTACTTAAATTTTGCACAAGTGTTATCTCCTATTTGTTTCTCATCATCTTGTTCTACCTCCTCTCTATTCCTTTTTCCCCATTTCTTTCTCTTCTTTGTTTTCTATTTTCTTTGTGACCAATTCTCATCATCCTGACTTATTTTTTCCTGTCCTCTCCTTGTATTCAATTTGCACTAATCCTGGTGCTTAATATACTGCAACATTATGTACCTATGAGACTTGAGTGTCTTTTCTTGTGTATTTAGAATATAATAAATAAATATTAGGTTAGTTTATCTTTAATATAAATGAACCTTCTCATATCGATTTTTGTAAGAAATATTAATTTCTTTGGTTTCTCAGGAAAAATTTCAAATGCATGTTCCTGCACCTTTATACCTTGATAGTCCATTTACCCCTCAACTTAACATTAGCTCTTTAAGAGAGATAAAATTCTAAAATTTGACCAAAATGACAGTTGAGGTAATGTGTGTAGTTTCTTTATTACCTAATATTGAAGTTTTGTCTTTTGGCTTTAGTACATAAGCCTGTCAAACATTGTCTAAGCTATAATTATTATCAGAGATTATCTTGCTTCTGCACTTTTATACAATACCTTGTATTACTGTTACTTTTTAGTTCCATTGACCTATTTTTGTTTTCATTGGACACTAATAATATTTTTTCCATAACAAACCTTCTAGGGAATCCAAACACTTCCCATTGTAATGATGTTATTGTTGATTACAATGTCTTGACCTTGTAGGGAAATAGTAAAGCACACAACATAGCTAGCCCAAGAGAAAGGTGAAAGCTCTCAACCACTACATAAATACACTAAACAATCTAAATTTAATATAACAATTTCAATGTCTTGACCTTGTAGGGAAATAGTAAAGCACACAACAGAGCTAGCCCAAGAGAAAGGTGAACGCGCTCAACCACTACACAAATACACTAAACTATCTAAATTTAATTTAACAATTATAATTTCAAATTACAATACAATTCTTTCAATTCCGCACTCCTATCAACGTTTCTTTGTATCTTTTGAGACAATTGCTAATTGTATTATTTGTTTTTGTTATTGTTTTCACAAACTCCTAGCCTCATACTCTCCTATCCACCAATGACTTCGATGAGTGCATCTGACCAATAAAACCATCATTTTATTGAAATATTTTTTAAACACTTTACATGCCATCAACACCCATTACCGTGGGATTTTCATTTAGGCTTACCTGTCTCATGGGCCAAACCTCCTTTGTTGTCTATGTACACAACTCTATATTGAATGTGTTGCAAAATCAGCCACAACCTCCAAGGTCACCATCTCATCCACTGGGACCACCATGCCCGTGAATGCTTCTGTGAAGTCACCATCGCCAATTGTTGTAACCTAGAAACTGCCATTGCATGCCTATTCTCACCAACACTATCACAATCCTAAAGCATTATTTCCATGTTCATTTCCAGAGCCTTTTTGTTCTTTTTCAAGCATCCTTTCTGGATTTTCAGAATATTTTGAGATCTAATGAACATGGTTGAGGTTAAATATAATATTTTAGAATCCAAAAGACATAGGCGAGGTCAATTTCGTCCCAAATATAATATTTTGTAGATTCTAGATTTTCAGAATATTTTGAGATTTGATAGACATAATTGACGTCAAATATAATATTTTGAGATTCAAGAAACATGAACTAGGTCAGTGTGGTCCTAAATAATGCCTTAGTATAAAAAAGTCACAGAATAGGCTAGAATCAGGCAAAGAATTTTGAAAAAATGTGGCAAAGATTTATCAGAATTTTGTTTACAGTTGTTAAACTTCAATATTTTGGGTGCTTTAAGGGTTATTGATAGTGCTGAATCTATTTCCACTATAAAAAATGCAATTATATTTAAAAAAAACTTTTACGATGCTGAATAGACAACTTCCCAAATAGACAACTTCCCAAATAATATTTTGAGATCCAACCGAGAGGTCAATCTAGTCCATGTAATATTCTGAAAATCTGCAAACTACTCAAGCTCAGGGCTATTTTCAACAATGTCCTTTACATCCATGTTGGCACGCTTCCACTGTTAGATGAGGGGAAGAGAACATTGACAAGCCTGTGAGCACTCTTCGTGACTTGTTCCCATGCATCTCTGCCTCAACAACCCAGTGACGCCGCTTCCATCAGTACTCCTTATATTATTTGGGGTGACAGCCATTAATCTGCAACATAATTTCAAGTAGTTCCAGGCTTCCATTATGCCATAAACAGTTCCTACTGCGCTCGTGGCCCTAGACCAGAGATATCAATAAGACTGCAACCTCGGATTTGTGGTTCAATTCCCTTCTTGCATTTCCTGGGAATTGCTATCGCCATTATCACGACGAACCTAAAACTTTTTCAACCATTTGACCTGAATCCTCAAACCTATGACCTTGAGATAACTTAATCAACATCAGACTCCTTGTCATTGATTCAAACCTCGAGGCCACACTTAGAAGACATCGATTTTGGAAATTCTTACAGAAATGATGTAACTGGTTTGATGTGGATATCTACTATGCCACTCTAGTGTTCTCCTCTGAGTCTTACCATGAAATCCACGCTCACTGTTTCCAAGATCCGGGCCTATAAAATCTATAAAAAAATCCCACGGATTCAGTTGACAAAGGGTCGGGAGCGCCAAATCTTGTTGCTTGCGAATTACACTTGTATTGCTCGGACAAACACCAAGCCAAACACCTCGGCATGCTAGTGCTTCTTTCCCAAGTCCGATAAATATAAAGGCCCTTTTCATTGTTGAATCCACCTCTATCGATGCGCTCTACCACTCCAACCATGTACAACCTCTTTCACAACAGTGCCATGCTCCTTGCGTTCAGGTTTGATATTTCTATCCACCAGGCCAAATCAAATCTTTGACAACATAAACGTCCCCGTGAAGCCAATAACCAACTCTACACCAAATGTAGAAAATTTAACTGAAGCAAAACAAAATATTTACGAAGGAAAACTTAAAACCAACAACAATACAAGCATTAATAAAATGTGCACATGTTTAGGTAGAAGGATCTTCGTTAAGGTCGGGATGTCCTAAATTATCTCGGGGGTCAGGAGTGTGGAATGTGGAAGAATGATCCAAAGCAAGAAGGAAGAGCTGCGCCCCTCACTTACTCAACCTTATGTCCCAACCTCTTGCTTCTGGAATCCTTCGTGGGGTAAGATACTTTCTATTTATTAATTAAGGCAGCACCCTATTTGTTTTGTGCAACCCCAACATTTTTTCAGTGAGTGCTTCCTGAATCCAACCTCCCCTCATGGAGCTAACGCAATAAGTGCCAATAGTATCCTAATTTTGAAGAAAAGCTTAGTCTAATTAAATTCCATTATATTTTTTTTGCCAAAACCCTCAAGAATCTCAGCCAAGTGAGCCTCCACCACTCACATCCTTGGAACCATTACATGAAGTATTTCTTGTCTTTTAAAGGCTCCATTATATGAATACGGAAGAAAAATTACTATGGGAATCCAAAAAGCCATAGGCCCAAAGCCACTACTATTAACCTGGTCAATTTTGAGTCTATCCTCCAGTAAGTTTACCTAACAATTATCAACTTACATCTTGAGCAAAGGATGAATTTATAGAGCACTTTGAGATCATACTAGAGGAGCAACTACTTATGTTGAACCAAAACTCATATGTCTCCTTTGCACAAGAAACAATACAAAGATAATAGTTACCAATGAACATCAAAAATCATGTCATGAAATTATATATGGGTTTTTCAATAAAACGCTTATGTAATCTAGGTTTTCATTAGATGAAATTATTGAGCCAAACTTGGGATCAAATGAAACAAAAAAATCTCGATGAACCCAATTTTTGTATAAAATCTAGTAATGATATTGAAAACTAGTTAACAAGAAAAAAGTTATTATGTGGGTGATCACTTACATTGGTGAGGGATTAGGGTTATAATAATTGAGGGAAGTTGCTAAGTGAGGAATAATAAGAGTATAGGGTTAAAGAATGTAGGGATGTCAAGGATTAGAGATTATGGATGTATAAGGGTTATGAGGGTTAAAGATTGTATGGGTTGAGGTTTATGGATTATGGGGATTAAAGTTAGGGATGAGGAATTATAGGTGCTAGGCAATGGGGATTATGGATTACATGTAATATAGTTTAAAGGTGATAGAGACTAGAGTTATGATTTTTAGCGTGATATTATAGCTATGATTTATAAAATTAGTAGTATCAAGGTTTACAATTACGGGTTATGGAGGTTATGTTGCATAAGTGTTAGAGTTTATGTTTTAGATGTTATGAGTGATAGACATGAATGTTTAAAAGGGTTATGGGTTATAAGGGTTATTAGTTAGGGTGTATCATTGGTATGTGTCTACCGACATGATTTCAAGTGAGATTGACTAATAATCAAGATAATGACATTAATGAATTAATTTCCCAACCGAGCCACACCTAATTAATTTCTATGAGGCTTTATTATAAGCAAGAGAATGACACAAATAATTATCCCTATCAATCTTTATGAAGCTTTGTCAGAACTAGGAGAATGGCGACAATAAGTAGAGGTTCTCTCCACTATATTCTATGATGCTCACTCATAATCGAGAGAATGATGTAAATAACTTGAGATTCCTCCGTATTAATTTTTATGAGACTTGCTCATAATAAAGAGATTGATGACAATGAATTGAGATCCCCCCTTAATTAGTTGCTTTGAGGCTTTCTCGTAATTCTAAGACTAATAGTAATTACTTGAGATTCCAATTCATCAATTTATATGAGGCTTGCTCATAACCAAGAGAATGGTAACAATAACATGAAATTTCGCCATATCAGTTTCCATGAGGTTGGCTCATATCTAGGATAATGTTATCAATGACCGAAGATTTCCCATTTTCAATTTCTATGAATATGGCTTATAATTAGGGAAATTAATTAATGGTTAATTTAGATGTTATTCTACATGATCAAATTTTCGAGGATATAGTTGAAGTGAGATGATTTAAGTCTAGGTTTCTCTTGTAACTTAATAGTTTCAATTAGTTTTTTCGGAAATAATAATACCATATAAGCAAAGAGTGTCTTGATTTCCAACACCTTATTCATTGGGTAAGGATAATACACATTTCTAATAGTTATAAAATTCATGAAAATAGTTATGAGATTTTAATTTAAGTATTAACAAATAGTAATAATAACAATAATTATAAATTATTTATTTATTATTAATAAATATAATTATTAATTATAATCATTAATAACAACTATAGTTATAATAATTATAAAAAAATATATAATAACATTGATTAATTTTTAAGTAGAGAAATTAATGGTAAATTTGATGTTATCCTGATGCAAGAGAGAGGTTGAAGTGGTGCTCAACAATGCGTAATCGACATAGAGATTATGCATCATTTGGATTGGCATATAAATGGGAAATGCTAGCATTATGTGTTTTTTTGCATTAGATAAAAGAGATTGATGTGGGTATGATAAATAGTTCTTTTGAAGACAATGCAAGTATAATACATAGTTGATGGAAGAGAACATGCACTCCATCCTTGTCTCAAAAAGATTGATGCAAACATGATATCGATCTTCTTGGAAGAGTTGAAAAAATATATGATGTAAACGAAAGAATTTCATCACCCTATTTTTGCATTTCAAGTATTAAGTAAAAACTTTTGTCCCTTCATTTCATTTTCACATGAGGATGTAAGTTAAATATTCTTGGAACTAAAAAAATTTGTGGGTGCACTCAACAATTCAAGGGAAATTTTTAGGGCACCAACAAATCAAGAGTATGTTTTTTTTTTCATTTTCCATTACTTCATTTTGAATTTGTAGATTTAAAAAAAAATGGGATTTGGGTTTTGGAAATGGGATATGGAAATTGGATTTTGAAGATGTGATTTACATTTTGGATGGGAGATGAGATTTCAGTTTTGAAGATGGGATTTACTAAAGATAGTTTTCAAAGTATGTTTAAGGAATGCACTTTTATTCCTTCGTATTGTTGTCTTCTTCCTCTACTCCCCTTCCTCTCCTCTTCTCCTTCCCCTTCATTTCTCGGCTTCGCTCTTCCTCTATTCCTCTAATTCTCCCTATTCTACTTCCCCTCATATTTTTATTCTCCCCCAATTCCCTCTCCCTCTTCCTCTTTTTAGTCCCCCAACTCCACCTCTTCTTCCTTTTCTTTCCCCTCTCCTCGCCCTCATCATATTTTTCTTTCTCCCTCTCCTTTTTTTTTCTTTTTCTTCCCCCATATTTTTTTTTCCCCTCCTATTTTTCCTAACCCTTTTTCCTCTCTTCCTTTTCTTTCTTCTCTTATCCCTTGACCACTTCTTCCTTTTCTCTTCCTCTCCTACTATATTCTTGTTAATGTTTCGATCAACGCCCTCCAAAATTTTACCTACACTTGAATTTTGGAGCCTACTAAAGATCTTATGATCTATCATTCCTTGATTTCTCTTGGTTTCTTCATGGTTGGTTGATTTTTTGTAAAATATTTGAGTCTTCTTCTTATGAGATTCTAAGTGTCAAGGTCACTTTCTCACACATGCCCAGTCCTTGATGAATTCATGAACACACCTTTTTTGCAAGCTTGGACTTGCATTGCACAATACATAAGGATAGTGCATTGCACAACCCATTTAAATATTTAGTGTGTGTTTTCCATTGACAATCTCCCTCACTTTGATTGTAATTGTATCTCTATTTCGATGATTTTTTCCCAACTGTTGCTTTTGTGCACCTTTGCTTTCATAGTTGTCTATTTCTTTTTCGTGTTTGTCACTTTCACTTGCTTTTACTTTAACGAGTGTAGTTTTCATGTTATCTTCGCTTTGGCATGTGTTTCTTTCAATATATTTAACTTTTTAAAGTGTCATTTCCATGTTTTTTTACTGTTAGAGGTGTCTCTTTTAGTTGTTTTCACTCTTGTATGCATGACACCTTTGCACATCACTAGGGGTATCTCTAGCACACTCTTATGGATTATATGGTTCTAAATATCATAATAATATGCACTAAACACATTCCTATTACTTAGCTAAATTTATAGTCACAATCAAACTTTGTGTCACAACTTGTATTATAAGTTTCGTAATGTAGTGTTTTAATTGTCACACTGAGAAAAAAGTGTTGCTTTGTTGTCATTTCAAGGTGTGATTGTTGTTCGCAATTCCTGTGCATTTTATTGGCTTGTATCAATGGAATTCATGTGTGTGATCTATGTTTGAGTCTCGTTCACATGCATTTCCCTCTCTTACTCCTTTGGTCCCACACTTAGCCATTTTGGAGCTCTCCTTGGTCCTACTACCCAGTGCAAGCTACGAAAGTTTTAATCCTCCAATAGGTGATGAGAACTGCCTATTCATTAGTCATATTGATGAGTCCTCTCTCTCCTATAATTATGCACATAGGATTTCTTAAATTTATCTCTTATGGATGCACATTCAGAACCTTCAAGGAAAAGTGACCTAAACTTCTCCTACTTTCCTTAGTCAAATACAAAATTCCCTCTTCTTGTGAGCCTTACTAAGCGTAGGGCACACTTTTAGTGAGCAATGAGCCACTATTGAAGAAAAATGCACCTAAGAAAAGAATATTCCTTTCTGAGTGTACTTTGGGAAAACAAGGACCTTCTGAGTGCAGTTCGGGAAAACAAGGACCCTTTGAGTGCACTTTGAATTCTAATTGCAAGCATACGAAAAAAGCTCACTTTAGTTGTGCATAAAAAACAACCCTAAAATCAAATATGGTTATCAATCTCCTTAGATATGTAGTTAGTGATCAGAGTAAATGCTACAAAAATCCAAATCTATGCAGTTATATACATTAACCAACAAATAATAAGTAAGAGTTTCTCCATGCATCCAATGAACAAGACAAAAAATTTTAAATATTTTTTTTTATTATGACACTTGGGAAGGGAACATAGAAAGATGTTACTAGTCCCCCTCAATGGGATGGGTTCTTGTATGTCCTCAGCACTTCAGATCTAAGATCTCTCTCTCTTGATGGTGGAGAAAACCCAGACAAAAATGGAACTCAAAGGGAGCTCACAAGCAAATTATAAAAATATGACAATGATGGGAGGATCAAAATCAGATCAAAAGTATAGATCCAGAGTTATCTTTAGGAAAAAAAAGGTAGGGAATGAATGGAAAAACCCTTCTATTTATAACAAAATATTGAGTTAGTCTAGATAATGGTGCATAGTTAAAATATTATTAACCAAATCTAGATCCAACTTTTATGGAATATTTTATTATTTTTGTTGGAGGGAAAAGGAATTTGAATTTGGTAAAATCCCTTTCTTTAGAAATAATAAATAAATAAATGATTTATTTATTATTTTAAGAATGTAGTTGAGTATTCGTCAAATAAATAATGTTTTATTCAATTATTTATAAACGAATTAGTGAAATTTAACAACGAATATTATTTAAATAATGTTTTAAATAATTATTCCTAGAAAATAATAAGATAAATAATGATTTATCTAATTAATTTTCCTGTTTTGGGTTAAATATGACTAGGAATATTAATTAAATTTTGCTTTAATTAATTATCCCTTGAGGAAAATCAAACAAATAAGGATTTATTCAATTATTCCTCATGTGGTTTCCTGTTTAGACCAGAAACAACTTAATAAATTATGGGTTATTAAGTTATTTTCATAGTGAAAGCAATTTTACTATGGTAAAATTGGTCTTACATGGTGTACTCTAGTCCATCTAATAGTAACAGGTTAGATGACCAAAAATTGGTGTAACAGATTGCCCCCCAATGTGCTAGCATTAGGAGCTAATCATATGACCGAAGTATGTTATAAGAACTCAATCCCTAGACACTGAAGGGGAGTCAGAGAGAGAGAGAAATATAAGGCGTACTGAAGCAAGAGAGGACAAGGCCTTGAGGAGGCGAGACTTACAAGTGCGACAAGTATCTTTTATGAGTGAGTTCCTCTTATAACTGAGGCAGGGGAGGCATACCTATGCCCGTCGAGATAACAAAGTACAAATAATAATGGTATGTCCAACAAACATGGGACTAAACTATATAGTACATGCTGGAATAAACATGAGCCAAATAAAAAACATGATAATGGATCCCACATACATACAATGGATGGGACAAGAGCTAGGACTTATACAATAATATCTGAGTACATGAGATATAAGTACAACCAAAGAGGCCCTGTAAAATAGGAGAGGGCTCTAAAAATCTGAATGATACATGCAAACTAAAGAGATGTTGCAAGCAGCTCAGGCCAGAACCATCAAATCTATGGAGCTGCATCTAAGGATATAGTAGAGAGGTCATCAGGGCATGTGGGGGGCTACCTAAAGGGCTACCCCCTCATGAGGCTTGAAACATCTCACACACACACGAGAATCACTAGTACAATCTGCTGCATCATTGAACCATTGAGTATACGAATCTTGATCATGCCATAAGGAGCTAGAACTGAGAAACAATCAAGTCAAAGGGAAATAAAGGGTCCCTTTGCCTATTCAGAGGCACCGAACAAGAGTGGAAGATGGAACCAAGGTACACCACCCTATAGACCTGTCTTATGGAATGAATAAGCTGATGTCGACAAAAGGAGGTCTGCCATAGGTGAGGCAATGAGGAATCCTTGACTAAGGAATAAGGGAAAATAATAGAGTGACTGATAGACTAACACCAGGGATGATGGTGGAATAGGGGGTACTAAGTAGCGGGCTGACGACTTCCCTTATTAGAGCATAAAGGGCATGGATGACCTGGCAGCTACTGACTTGACTCTGGAGGGGATAGGGGACATCATGACTAAGGGCCAAAATGTGCGCATGAGAGAGGGACAAAGCAATGAAGGATGGAAGAATGTGGCGGGAGACAAAGGGACTTGGGACCGACTCCATGGATGCGATGATGACTCAACTCGGATGCTCTAAACAAGGGTGACTCGATGATGCTGCCACACAGAATAGGCCCAGTGGGGGCCATAAATACATGAGTATAAGATGGTTACTCATGAAGAAAATCGATACAATCATGGAAAAGTATTAAGGAAAGGTGGTTCCCTAAGTACAAGTGTTGCAAGTGAATAAATTTGATTTTGAGGAGCGGTGAAGTGACCCTTCTTGGAAAAAATGTGTTCGGGTGAAGTATCACATCACCAAAAACGAAAAGATACCCATTTGAGAGCTAGGTGATAGATTTCCAATGGTGCTCATGGTTTGTCAAACCGAGCTATGGTTTGGTCATAGATGGCGAAAGAAAAATATGGGGTTTCTCTTTTAATAAGTCATTTTCCCTCCAATTTGATTCATTTGCAGGTGTAGCCGTGGTGAATGTAGAGAGGAGAAAAGACCCTAAATCTTGCGGTGATCGTAGTGGAAAAAACCACCATTGGAATTGAGATCCTTCAGTTTCAGGTAAGAGGCCTAAACATACTCATTCAATTTAGTGGATTAAAATTTAGTTTTAGGAACCCAGAGCTTAGGAACAGATCCCTGCTCCTCTTCACGGCCAGGTTGCACTTTTTGGGGACTTTTATGTGACCTGGGTAGCAGGTGTTGGGCAGAAAATTGCAACCTATCCCAGGAATGGCCATAAAAGTGCAACCTATCAGGGAAAGGGGCTTTTAGTGTTGTTTTTTTCTGAGAGCTAGGATTTTATGGTTATGATGCAATATTTCCTTTCTGTACACTGAAAAACATGATGGTTTTATGTAGATATGGAATATTTGAGGATCAACTTGAGAGAGAGAGACCTGGACACATTACGTTCTGAGATCTGAGAGGATCAGGTAGTCTGTGCTGCATTGGCCAGGTTTGGGGTCCTGAAGTTTGTAGAGAACCCTTTGATGAGAGCAGGAGAGCCCTTGTTGGCCCAGATTGTCAACTGTTGGGATCCGGATCATGAGATCTATATAGTGTAGGGGCACCAGATCGAGCTGAATATCTAGGATATATATCTCTTGACCGGTCTCTCGCCACTTGGGATGGTGGAAAACACACAACTAGTGTTATTGCGAGGGCGTAACATCATGGAGTTTGTAGAGCACCACTGTCGATCGGGTGTCCATGTGAAAGGGACACAGATACCGATCGGAGATATAGAGAGGCTAGAGACTCGTGTTGTGGTCATAGCTGTGCTATGGATCCTGAGAAACCACGTGCTCCACCACATCACTGGGGGTCAGATGATGCTTATTGAGGGAGTATTGAGTGGAACCTATTATGGGTGGGCCCACATGATGCTGTTGTCGTTGAAATGACAGTTATCGCTATGCAAGTGGCAGGTGGACCATGACTGTGCATATGGCACAATGATGTGCTCGCTCTTCTTTGAGAAGATCCTAAAAATTCGGCCTCGTATACAGATCTAGGATGGAGGCCCACGAGAGCCCAGGATGTGTTGCTGGGGGCGGCTACTATGTAGAGGGTGAGGTGGGGCAGTCGAACGGGTGTTCCAACCTGAGCTCTTTGCACATTTGGATCAAATGCCACTATACATGGACGACTATCCCTATAGTGGGATGAACTATCATGGGGAACCATACTTGCCACTTCTGCCAGGTCGAGCATAGGGTCAAATAGTAAGTAACAAGTTGCTTATATTTTATGTGAATTTTAAAGTTTCAGAATATTGTATGAGGTACTATTCATCCACTTTTGGTATGCAGATATAGCATCGGTGAAACCGACCAGGTATATGGGACGACTTACAGTATCAGGAGCTGCAACACCTAGTGAATCGAGGGGACCACAAAATGAGGATGCAGTGGCCCTACTAGAGGACATCTGCCATAGATGTGAGAGGATACTGATCAGTGTTTCAAAGCATGGTTGGAAAGAACTTGACGACCAGTACATAGATCCATGTATTGGTCTACCCTCAGAGTGGCGAGGAGTCATGCAGCACATGGCGATGGCTGGACAGGGTATGCGCGATCTATAGGCTGTTGTAGCTGAGCCATTGGCTCGGGATCCTCCAGGTAGTGATTAGATGCAGGGGCATGAGGTGCCCCCAGTTTTGTTTTTTTGTAACATTATATGGCCATGTCATATGTATCAGAGTTGATGGACTCTGACACATTTTGAATGCCACATATTATAGATATGCATCGTTTTATGGTTTATTGTTATTGTCTTGTGTTAAATGTGTGTGATAAATGCCAATCTAGAATATTTTTTGCAATTCTATCTACATAGTGATTTTGTGCTCTAGGTACATGACTGAATGTAATGATTTCAAATTCATGCATCAAAAGATTCACTCGTAAATATCTTTTAAAAAGGACAGGATTATGCACATGATAAACACTATTCAATTTCATGACAAGCAGCAAGGAATCTAAACAAACATGAAGGTGAAAGATGCAACTGCAAAGGGAATCAACTAATAAACCTATCACTGCATCATATTTGTCTTGGTTATTGGTGGAATTACAAATGCATACGCTGTTAGAGAAATACAAGGGGTAAAAATTTCCCAGGCTGCCGAGGCTAGATTCTGGGAGTAGCAACTTACACCATTGGCATAACTGATATATGGTGTGGATGGAGGTCCATCTGAAAGGTGCCATAAGACAATAAATGGGAGGATTATGAACAATGATGGCGACCCAAATGCAAGGAAGAAATCAAACAAGCACTGCTAGAAGGAGTGCTACCACTAGTACATTTGGCGGAAATTCTGACACTTGGTTCCGATGCTTTTGACCAAATGTCGGAAATTTTCCCAAATTTTTTCCATCCCGCCCGCAACCGTCGCTATACCGACGTCTATAGAAACCTGTCGCAATACTGACACCTAAAACCTGTCACAATTGCGACGTTTGGAGGAAGACGTTGCAATTGCGACACCATGGCCCAAAGCGTCGCTAAACTACTACATTTGGCGGAAATTCCGACACTTGCTTCCGACGCATTTGACCAAATGTCGGAAATTTCCGCAAATTTTTTCAATCCCGCCTGAAGTCGTCGCTATACCGACGTTTAGAGAAATGGGTCGTAATACCGACACTTAGACAAAGTGTCGCAGTTACGACGCCTGAAGGAAGACGTCGCAATGGCGACCCTATTCTCCAAGGCGTCACTATTGCGACAGATGCGTCCAAACATCGCAATTGTAACACAATGTCTAAGTGTTGCAATTGCGACGTTTGGAGGCATCCGGCGCAATAGCGACGCTTTTTGTGTGTGTGTTGTGAGGAATAATTATATAGTTCAACTTAATGGTTCATTATATAATCATGTGATCATCACCAATGATATATCTTAAAAAGCAACTGAAAAGCCATGTGTACAAAATCGATGTATACTCTAGAGAGTGGTTCTCATATCACTATGTAAATTGTTGTATGCTACTTCAAAAAAATTATAAGATAAACCGTAATACACATCATATATGCACCATAACAATTGGTGCAGGGTAAAACCCACCTGCCACACCTTTGTACTCGATCCAATTTTCTCTGTCAACTCTTCTAGCTGTGGGAGTTTCCTCCCAGGATCATAATACCCCCAAGGCTTGTTATCACCCGAGTAATTCTCAGGTTGTGGGATAGGGATTTTTGTAGTTAAGAACACCAAGGGTAACCAAGAACCGCTTTGGGAATTCAAGATCTAGCCTTCTTGAACTCTAGAGAGGGATCTCTCCGTATGATTTAGCTTTGTTTTAGTAACATATATTAGGCTAGCTATGATTGTGTATTTGGGTTTGATTTTAAAAGATTGGTGGGAATAAAGAGATTTCAAGGTAAACCAAAAGGATCTACCAGAATATTGGGCAATGGAGTCAACTCTCTAGGCAAGCAGAACTAAGAAATGAGGCTCAGAGATGCAAATGTGCTAAGGGCAAGATAGGTGACCTTCTAAGGCTATGTATAGGTTTGATTTGATGGAGTGGATGGAATCTGAGCAAAAGGGCACTTAAGAATCCTTAAGCTACAGATAAGAAGATTGAAGAAGGGGATCTAACTGGGAACCGTAGAACTTCCCATAAGGTTTTACGAATAGGCTATTACTGGCCTACCATCTTTAAGGATGCCAAAAAATTTGTGCAGGCCTGTGATAGCTGCCAAAGGGCAGGACGCCCTGGGCAGTCTGATGAAATGCCTTTGAACCCTCAACTAGTGATTGAACCATTTGAACGCTGGGAACTTGATTTTGTTGGCCCTATTAGTCCTCCCTCAAACCAAAAAACATACATCCTAGTTGCAACCGAATATGTCACTAAGTGGGTCGAAGCAGAGGCAGTTTCAAAAGCTACAGAGGACTCTGTAGTACAATTTCTTTTCCAAATCTTTGTGCGCTATGGTCTCCCAAGGGACATAATCACAAATGGAGGACCACAATTTGTAGGTAATAAATTAGCTGAAACATTGCAAAACTACCACATTCAGCACAAGATTACAACTCCATATCACCCACAGGCCAATGGCCAAGTAGAGAGCACGAACAAAGTAGAAAACATTAAAATGCCAAGTGGAGAGAACGAACTATAGTTGTCTTGAGAAATTTTATTCACACTGAATACTTTGAATTGTGAAGTATTTATACAAAAAAATGTTTACAAAATATCTCAGGAATTGAGATAATGTTTTAATAAAAAATAGGAAAGAAAACTTAAAAAGAGGGACAACTGCAAAACAGTTTGCAAGCTGTTACATTTTTACAAGCAAAAATAGAATTGATTATTCTAATTTGAACTGATTGTTGTTGTACTGCACTTTAACCCTGTATTTTTACCATTTGAGGTAACAGTAAAAAATGAATTTTCAAGTGAATTTCCTGTTTTTTATCCATTAAATTCACAACAGATCTGTGAATTCTTGCCACTTTTCTGCAGTGGGGATCTTCATAGTCTTCAATTTTCTGTAACTTTCATCTGCCTCTATATACTTGGCAAAGTTAGGCTTTATAGTGAACATATGCCTGATCTCATTATCTAAAAAGAACAGATTTTCAAAATACTGAAGAAGTATTTTGCCTGTTGGTGATCCTTGAGGCAGTTGTTGTCTGGCTTGCTCTTTTGCATGATTTCTGATTTTTAGATCATAATCTTTTTGAGGCATTAACTTGTCATTCAATGCGTGAATATCAGGCAAACCTGCTTCTGACAATGTTTTGTATTTGGCTAAAAATCTTGAGATGGATAAATTCATGTCTTTACACCGGTCCTCTAGATTACTCATTATGTTTCTTTTTTTCAGGACCTTTTTGATTTGAAGAATGGTTTCTGTTCTATCAACAATTTTCAATTCTTCCAACTCTTCCCTGGTTTTACTGTTTAAAAAAGCTATGAGTTTGATTGCTTGGGCTGGTTTTTTGTCAATTTCCCTCTTAGTCTTGTCAATCTCTGCACTAGCAACTTGAAGTAACTCCCTCTGTTCATAAATTATCCGAATTGAAGGCCATTGAGAATGAATGGCATCAATAATTTTGGTCCATAAATGACTTTTTATAAAGGCCACTTGATCTGTAAGATTTACTTGTGCTTGCAGAATCTTTACCTGTTCTTGTAGTCGATCAGCCCTTTGCTCATGTCCTCTAGAAGTAGTCAAGGCATCATTTTTGGATTTTTCCAAATTTTTAATAGTGCCTCTCAAACTAAGAATCTTTTTATCTTGGTCTTGTGGTGTGGTCCTCTGTGAGGATGAAGAACAAGAGGCAGATATTAGAGAAGTAATTGGCACTGCAGTTGGCAGTACTCCGTTCGGTGCCAAGTGTTCTGCCAAAGTAGATGATATAGCAGTGTTTACAGTGGGGATCACTGTAGGAATGACCATTGGTTGTGCTTTTCTTAGTTCTTCATTCTCTTTCATTAGAGCTTCTATTTTACTTTCCATTGTTTTTATCTGACCTGACATTTGATGTACAAGCTGCTTTAAATCATCATTCTCTGTTTTTTGCTGTAGAATTTCTTTTGCTTGAGAGTTTTCACTCTGAGGCAACTTCAACTATTTTCTAAGAGCAACTATATCCTCATTTTTCTGTTTAATTAAGACTTTTTTCCCTTCAATGTTGGCTGGGTCACCCCCTGCTTCAATCACTATATCTTCTAGTGCTTTTATTCTTAAATTATTAGCATACAGTGAGGCTTTGTCCAACCTCATTTGATTTTGGAGGTTGAGCACTGTTTTCTCAAGCCTAATTGATTTCATAGTTTTACCGACAATTTTGGAATATAGCATTTCAGTATTGCTCCTATGAAATTCAATTTGATCTAATTCATGAATGGCATCTGCATCCAGTTCAAGATCTGTTTTGGAATAATCTGCCACTGATTTTGGCTCAGCCACTGTAGGCTTCAAGAATGACATTACCAATTTATTGGATGAATAATCAAATGCTGAAAGAATCATGTCTTTGTTTCCGGGCTTTTCCTTAAGAAATCTAGAATGATCTTGATTCTTGAGCTCTTCATTCTTCTCTTTAATCTGTCTGAATCTGATCTGAATCTCTGACTCTGTATTGTCAGTTTCCTGAGAAGGAGGCAAATCGACAGTAGCCTGGTTTTCCTTCATGACTGTATCTTTTTGTTGTGTTCCAATTTTTACATTTTGAAGATCTTTTAATGTTTGAGTGACTATTCTTGTTGCTTCATCATTTATATCAATATTTACAGCCTTATCCTTTTCTTCTTCTGTTGACTTGCTTCTTTTACTATAAGGAGTTCTAAATTTTATGTCCTCAATAGTCTCAGCTATGAAACTATCTCCTTCTCTGTCTCTTTTATGTACATTATAAGTATCTTTGCTTGTAGAAGCCACCTGTAATGTCTGTTCAATCTGTTTGCCTTTGCCACTGTCTACCTGTATTACCTGTACTGCCTGTGAATCATCATCAGATAGGGTGTTTGGCTCCCATTCAATTTTATTTACATATCTTTCAATATGGGGCTTAGGATCATGCAAGTAAACAAGAAACTTAAATTTTACCCTTATTGCACTCAAAATACCTCGTGGGTGTCATACTTCCATGTAAAACTACATGGGAACTTATACTCTTTAAGTTTGACATTTATCTCATTGGCATCTTCTCTGTTATTCACAATGAATGGCCCAATTTGATTTTTCAGCTTAAATTGGGTCTTTTTCTTGAAAGCTATGAAGTGGATTTAATCTACATTCAATAGTTGTCTTAGATATTCTAAAGCAAATATTCTTGTAGTAACAAATCTGGGTAACTTATATGGGGCCAGGGATGAGCCATACACTCTGATTTCTGTATGATTTTTATATAAATACCAATATCCATTTTTGTAGCTCTCTGATAACTGCATAATTCTTCTTGTCTCATCATTGATCCTAGGGATCTCCTCTTTTTCCAAGAGATACATAGCAGGGGCTATAAATGAGTCATTGAAATTTGTAAAACTATACTCTTTGTTCCATTTTCTTAGAATAGATGACCAAAATACTACTGATAGAACTTTTCCTTTTGCATCCACTTTCTAACATTCAATTGGAAACTTATCTGTTTGATAATATAGGAAGAGGTGTAGTAGATAAGAGGAGTATCTGAAAACTCCTTCTTCTGATAATTTGGATAACTGATAATGCATATTATCAACAATACATCTAGCAAAATTGAACTGAATGGATGGTGATTTACCAGGGTTTAGAGTTGACAGAAAACCTAGGATAGCCACATCAGTGAATTCATCACTGGCGTATCCTAGTATGAAGGAGAGCATTGAGACAATCTGTCTATTTTCATATGGGAAATCAACGGTGTCGAAAGGAGGATCTAACTTTGGAATATCAACTTGATTTGGACAAAAAGTCTGGTATATTTTGAATCTAGCATTGAAATCCAAGTCAAGATATAGTTGGGTTAAATATTCTCTTGTTAGGGAAGCAGAATTGGGGTCATAATTCATTTGCAGCATGGAATTTATCGACTCTTCAGTGATGTAAAACATGGTTTCTTTTTCTTTGTTTATAATACATCTTTTTTCTGGCATATAATAGGCTTCGCATAATCTGATAAAGTCAGGAACAGAATGAGTGAGAGGGACAATATATCTAGGCAGATTGGATTCCAAAATTGGAATATCTTTGTCACCCTTTTCCACTGATTTGCCATAGCACCAATTATAGATATCAAGCGGGTTAAATTCTACATTAGGGTCTAGTATTAGACAGTCTAGATCAACTAAAGGGCTCTTCTCTGGAGAAATTACTGGAGGCTGGACTGGTTTGACCACTTCTGTAGAATCAGCCGTGAGTGCAGGAGTTGGTTTGTCGATTTTGAAGGACATAAGCTGAGGAATCTTTGCAGAAGACTTCTTTTCAGATTTTGGGCCTCCATTCTTGGGGGTTACCTATTTCTTGGTCATTTTTAATAATGAACGAAGCAAGCTTAAACGGTTTGCTAAGTTCCTTTACGAGAAACAGGGGTTTCTTGGCGAATTTCTACTGAAAATGGGGTTTCTAAGCAGGGTTTTTAGGAAATGCAAGGAATTTAAAGCTCGAGACGTGTATTTAAAATCGATTTCAACAGCAAAACGGACCAGGGTATGGAAAAAACTGCGAGAAAGGGCAATTAGGGATTCCAGGGAAATTTTGACAGAGTTTTCCCTGAAAAATGGACACTTTTTTGCAGTAACTTTGGTAATTATTTGAAATCGATAGGAATTTTGAAATCTCAGAGGGAAACTTCAAATAAAAGTACTTGGAGAACCAGTGGAATTCGGTTGAAGACGTTGCAGAGGTGCTCAGTCTTCATTTTTTTGAAAATGGCTTCGCAGAGGACAATGTAGTACTTTGTAATGGAAATTCAGGGCAATGGGCATCGAAAAATGGTACTGGTAGGTTGAAAATGGCTCTGCAAAGTTTCTCAGGGTTCAAACGGCGTGATTTTGAGGAAAACGGTTCTGCAATGTTTTTACAGGTTTAAAGCGAAAAGGTGAAAATTTGAATGCAAATAATAATTTTAATGTTATCCTTCGATGGTATAACCATATTTAAATGACATTAAACTCGGGTTAAACGGGTGAGGTTTAGGAAATACCGCCAGTGGTATTCGTGAGGGTAAATGGTGGTAAGCGGAAACTAGCTTTTCGAACGCGATACAACGTGGTGGCGACACGTAAGCGCGGGTGGTTTGAAAAAACCACCCATTTCGTGCGGCTTTGCAAAAACATCAAACGATTACTTTATGAGCGCGGAAATGTATTAGCGCCGTCAGATCTGGATTCAATGAGCGAATAGCCACGATGAAAAGGAAAGGTGCGGGGAAAAGGTAAGTTATCGGGTTCAGTGCGATACTATTGCAAAAGTGTCACAAGACCGACGAAAATGGAAATCGTTCAAAACGTCAGAAGAGCGACGCTTACCTAAAAGGTAAGTTATCGGGTTCACTTTGGGCCATTGATCTTGGGCAACCGTCGCTATACCGACATTTAGAGAAACGTGTCGCAATACCGACACTTAGAAAAAGTGTCGCAATTGCGACACTATGCCCCAAAGCGTCGTTAGACGGCTTCCACGAAACGTCGCTATTATATGTTTTACGAAGATATGGTAAGTAACTCTCTCTTGTTCTTCTTAGAAATAATTATATATAATTTTTATTTTTTTTTCAAAATAGATAAAAAAAAATTAGATGAGAAAAATTATTAATTCATCAATATGTGTGTGTTGTGAGGAATAATTTCATAGTTCAACTTAATGGTTCATTATATAATCATGTGAGCATCACCAATGATATATCTTGAAATCAACTGAAAAGCCATGTGTACAAAATCGATGTATACTCTAGAGAGTGGTTCTCATATCACTATGTAAATTGTTGTATGCTACTTCAACAAAATTATAAGATAAACTGTAATACACATTATATATGCACCATAACAATTGCCATACAACTAATTTGTTTTAGGATACATGTGGAATTCTAGGGGTAAATTCTATATGATGTGTATATCAATCTATTAGGTGTTGGTAAGTTTTGAGTATCTAAGAAATGATAAGGAATATCCATACATCATGATCTTGTAATGTGATTATAAATTGTGTCTATAATTTCCATAAAATGTATAGATGATTTGTTTAAAAAAAATCAACACAATCAACCTAAACAATGCTCATGATGTGGAATGTCATTGGCGAAACCAAAATGATGGTCACATGTCCCATTTCTATGGTAATGGTGATCATATATATGTTGTAGCGACACTTGATGATTAATTAAATAAATCTAAGAGTGTGACTCATTGTGCCATAATTTTTTAAAGCATGATTTGTTTTCCTAGTTTTTACTAATTTGTTAACATATTTTATTCATTTTGAAAGCTAATTAATGATGCTTTAAGTAATTAGTACTTAATGAGAGATCATCTTCACATCTTCACTGAAATATATTGGTAATTGTAGTCACTATATGGACCGCACATGCATGCTAGAAAAATTGAAATATAAACTATAATACACATCTTATATCTGCCATAACAATTGTCATACAACTTATTTACTTCTAGATACATATGAAATACTCCAGGTAAATGCCATATTATGTGTATACCAATATAGTAGGTGTTGGTAAGTTATGAGGATCTAAGAAATGATAGGGTATCTACACATTAGTAGTGCCCTGGTGAATTTTTTGCATAATTTTCTATTTGTTGTAATTTTGTTGCCTGGATTTGTTATAGATTTAAAATAATATATACAATTATCTACCAATTGTTCTTTATAAAGAAGAAGTACAATAAGTAGTCACCTAAAAGTGAGCCATGTGAAAATATTGGTAACATGAGTAACCTGGTAAGCTGTAAATGAAAAGTGAATAACCTCCACACACCAAAAGTGAATAACCTCCACTCACCAACAAGTGGCAAGTAGGGTTGGAATTTGGATTTCTCTTTACCCGTCACACAAATTTTTTTGATGTTTTGGTCATTATTTTTCTAGTCAATAAACGTTACGTTTAAAATTTTTCACTTCATTAATGATGTTCTCGTAATAAATTAACCCTTCACCAATAAAAGTTTGATTAAAAAAATTGAACGCTCTTCCATTTTCTTTGGATTTTGGAGTGTGATATATCTGTGTCATGGACTTTTAATACCTAAAGTTTCAAGAGAAATAACTGATTCTTATCAAACTAATATTTCCTCAATATATGCTATGTGTTGAAATTACTTACAGTGGATGTACAGGTAGTCGCCTTCCATTTCCAGCGAACAGTCAAGATCGCAGTATAACAAAAACGTTGCAGAGAGCCGCTTGCCATTTTTGATTGATCAGAGTTTAAAAAATTGAAGGACAGTGGTCCCAGAACTGAAATTTCCGGATTTGAAATCTCACTGAGGCAGATTTAATAGAAATTTTGCATCACACTCAGCCGTCCGTACGAGTGCCCAAAATCGGACGCGAAAAATTCATAAAGCAGATTGAATAGAAATTTCGCGTCACATTTTTGATGACGTCAGCAAATTTTTTTGGCACCCGAAATTGATTGAAGGAGAGTTTAATTTTTGGTTGACGTCCGATGGTCAAAGTTCTTTAATGTTTGTTTTAAAAATGTCGTGCGTACAGGTCCATATATATATATATATATATATATATATGTGTGTGTGTGTGTTTTACATATATACATCATATGCACAATTCAAAGCAGTGAGTTGTAAATGCACAGATAGAGTGAAATTTTAGAGTGTGAGTTTTGTGTTGAACTGTGTTTTGAAGAAGTCAAAGTTTTTTTATTCCCTCAGTCAGAGGATATTTTGTAACCAAAGTTTTGAAGTTTAATGAAATAGTTTTTACAGTGAAAACTCTGTTTCCAGTGAAGAAATTTTTTTTTATATTTTCTCTGTGTTGAAGAGGGGAGTTTTATTCTCCATTGTTGTTCTGGAATTTTAAATATTCCAACACTATTATCTACTAAAAATTACTTCAAAAATCAAATAAACCTTCCAATATAAAGAAAAAAACATGAACGAGCTTTCCCTAAATTGCAATAAATTTATGTTTATTATTAATATTGCATAATCTGTCTTATAAAAATTGCATAATCGGACTAAGAACAAATCCTTAGTGCATTTTTTATTGTTTTTGTGATTAAAAAAATGAGCCAAAGAATGCTAAGGCACTCAGAGAAATCAATCTATGTATTATTTCTCACAAAACATGTTGAGTAGTGGAGACTAAGCCCTAGATTTTTTTCTGTCCTCAATCTCTCTATTAATTATGTCTATGTAGTTATAATAATAACAAGCCAAAGAAATCTGAGGCTTCCAGAGAAATTAGTCTCTGTGTGCAGAAATTGATGATTACTGTTGACTAAATGTTATACCATTTGAAATTGCTGAGCGAAATTAATCAGGCCATGATGTACCATTTGTCGGTATCTATTTTCTCATGTATGAAAGTTTTTTTTTTTCGAAGTAAAAGTAATTATATTAACAAAAGGAGTACAGTACAGCGGGCCGAAGCCTGATCATTGCCGAGTGCTGTGGCATTTGAAACAAAAAACCATAGTTTGAAGACTTCCCTGCAAGAGGGAAACCAGTCTGAAACAGTTCATTTGAAAAATCCCGCGCAGGGGAACCAGAGAATTGTAGTACTGGAGACCATATCGAAGCAAAAAAAACAGATGCATTTTCAGAGACAACAGGAAACACATGAACAGGCCCGTGAGAATGGGCAGAAATAGAGCAAAAAACCAGAGTGAAGAGGAGGAACTATTCATCAGGATCAGGTTCGTAGACAACTCTGCACCAGAGTTCATCTGGTTCCCCGTCAAAATTATACAGGTCAGCAACAGAATGGATCACCTTCCCGGGAGGAGGAGGAGTAATCTGCGCCTCGCTCGCTTGCACTGCGTCCTGCCTCTCAGTAGGTTGACCCACCGCTTCCTTGTTCGCCTGGTCCTGCGTGGCCTTGCCCATCTGACCTTGCACGTTCGCACTATCAGGGTGCTTCAGCCCAACAAACTGCGCCAAATCCTGAGCCGCCGAGAGGCTGCATTCCGCCGGGCGAGAACTGGGAAAAATTTCCTGAGGCTCTTCATGAAAGACGACCGTAATTGAGGCAGTCACCCTGGGTTGATTGAGAGTGCTGTTAAAGGAAAAATACGCAGTGTGGGTTTGAGCAGGAGGAGCGGAAGGAGTGGGGGAAGCAAGGCGATGGCCCGAGCGGAGAAGGCGCCCTCTAGGTTGACTGTCAGAGTGGGAGATAGACGCAGAGGATGTGCCAGAGGTGGAGGGAGAGCGTCGAATTTGGCACCTCGTGGAGCCTCTTCGGCAGCGCATTCTCTGCCTGAGGAGCGACATAGTCGCACTCGAGACAGCAGGGAAGGGAGGCAAAAGATGGACAAAAGACTAAGGCGAGAGGGGAAATAGGGCGATAGAAGCAAGCTTGCAGGAACCAGCGTGGGAGAAGTGGAGATTTTCTCCAAAATCCAAACAACAATTGAGACAGCTCCTCTTACCAGTTATAGTGCGAACATTAGAAAGCCCTGCTCCTGGAGCGCACCACAGATTCACAGGCAGGGGAATTCTGTTCATACCAGAGGGACGTTCCATAATAACAACCCAGTCTACCATGCAACTGTGAATTGACTGCAATAAACCACCATAAGTATGAACTGGAGGCTGAGTCATGTCGCGGCATGCGAATGTGTATCGAGGAGCAGAACTACGGTTTATTCGAGCACCAGGAGTAAATGGCATTAAACGTCGATCAGTCGACATTAAGAACTGAATGAAAGCACTCTTGTGGGTGGGCCAGTGGCCTCCCCTTATGCCACACCCCCATCCCATCATGTTAAACACTACCAAATTCACTCGCATCCGGGTTCTCATGTATGAAAGTTGATGTACCATTGATATTATTTTTTTTATATTTTTGCATGGCCATTGGACAATGATTTACTATGGTTTTCCTACTAAATTCCAATGGATGATTATTCAAAAATATTGAGAATTATTTTAGTCTCAAGGCATAGCCAAGAGTCTTACTGGATAATTATAGATTACCTCTCCAATGGATGATTGTACATTTTTCATCTACTTTTTCATTTGAATTTTAGTTGATGCTAGATCTTACATTAATAACTATACTTGCATGAATATCCATGCTTTTATACTTCCCCACTATGGTCAATGTTGATGTATGGCCTTGGCCCATTGATCTTACAATTAAATCACTATTCATATTCAATTTTATCCAGTTCAGCCCAATAAAATAAGGAAAATAGAAAATTCAAATGCGGGCTACATAAAAATGATTTAAAAAAAAACTACATTAACGTCTGATATCACGCGCGCATTCGCCCTCAGCTCTTACAGAACAGCATTCGCTCTCAGCATTCGCCCTCAGCTCTCGCCCTCAGCTCTTGCAGAACAACATTCGCCCTCAATTCTTGCAAAATGGTAAGTTCTTACTGCAGGCCCTTCCTCCTGTAGTAGGGTTGACCCTATTTGGGTTTTTTTGGAGCCTCTGAGAATACAAAGGTTGTGATTGATTACGGGGCACTGCCTATATTTGTGGAACTTCTTGCCTCTGGGAATGATAATGTTCGAGAAAAGGTAGCACGTTCATTTTAGAGGCATAAAATTATTCTTCCCAACTATCTTTATACGTCTGTAATTTTGGAATTTGATTTAAAAAACTACTACCCAACTTTGAGTTCAACTGGTGTTCGTGTAAGGCTGTTTGGGCTTTGGGAAATATTGTTGGAGACTCTGCATCATTTAGGGATCTTGCCCTCAGTCATGGAGCTCCGAGGCAGGTGCTTGCCCAGTTGAATGATACTGCCAGAATTTCAATGATACGAAATTGTACATGGGCTCTGTCAAATTTTTGCCATGGTAAACCCCAACCACTATTCGAACAGGTAAGCAGAACACATTTTCTGCCTCTTCTTCTTAGTTCGCAGATACTGTGGATTTTTTTTTATAGATCTTGGTGCTTGGTAGATTTGGACGTAATGTGGACCTAGGCGCTTGTTCATTACAATGTCTCCGTCATCAGGTTTTAGAAAATGCTCAGAAATTTGGGTTTCACAAGGGGATTACCCTTGCTTGCAATTATCGATTATCAATCACATTCAAAAAAATTCTTTCGTAGCATTGCTGAGCTCTTTGTAGGTGAATTTCCGAGGCAATTTCACAATATCTGAACTAAATTTTTCTGTCCTTTTCAATACTCTGTGCTTGTAACAGAACCAGACAAACAATCTAGTGGCCAATGCAACAACAACAACACCTCCTATTGCAATGCCTGCAATTCACCCTCTCTGCACACATGAATGACTATGGCACCCTCTTTTGTGAATAGGTACTGGAGCTGAAGGTACTGGTTTCCATTAGGATCGTGGAATTCAACATCCAAAATAGTATCAAATTCCACTACAATAGTATTCCCCAGCGAGGGCAACAGTTCATTGAGACCTATTGGACTCATCACCCCCAAATAGCCTCCAGGGCTACCCAGAGTGTGATCATCTGAAGCAATAACAAATTCTCATCCATCCCCAATTGAAACAAGAACAGGACCCACATTGGTTACAGAAAAGGAGAAACACGTTTTGAAAGAAGAAGAAACTTTTGTATTAGGGTCCAGAAATCTAACTGGTCTATTGTACAATGCCCTACCTGCACTTAAAATTGGTACTCCCAACTCCATGCTAAGGCTCACTGTGCCATTCTTCAGATGAGCATCTTAACCTGAAGTTTGATTCCAAAAAACCCAAGTCCCTTGTTCTATGCCCAAGACCTATATTACAACGAGTAGAGTTCTGAGCGAAATACTTCACAATAGGAAGCAAAAGAAACATCGTACAATTGCTCCGCTTTACACTAATAATTTTCTGTACGAAAATTCAACTGCGGACAGTAAAAACATAATATCAAACACAACCAATCCACAATGGAATTTGAACATGAGGATTTATAACCACAGAAAACCCTCTCCAGGTTAAAAGAATTCCAGAATGGCTTTAAGATTCTACTAATGAGTGCTTACAACACCATAGCAATTACTATCACAATGAAATCTGTTGGAAGCAAAGCCCTTGTACAGTTTCTACATTTCCACAGTGGAAGCAAGAATCTTGCTATCTCTCATGATTTGGTTCTGTGGTCAAATCCTTTGCTATGGCTGTCTTGTTCTGCTAAACATGGATCTGTCTTAGCTTTGGCTCTGGTTCTCATTTAGGATCGTGGCTATCTGATCTTGTTGTGGCTTTGACTATACAAACTTGTTCAATAGGAAAATGTTGACTCTGCTATATATAGGAGCTTCAATGGGTGCTCTCAAACACTTTTTTGGGCAGCTTTGTTTTGTCTCTGATTCAAGGCAGAACTATGTTGGCCTTGGTTTTTAGTCCTTGGAACTTAGTTCTCTCATATTTTCCATCCTATCCCCAGTTTGCTACCGAGAAAGACATAACTTCACGATATCAAAATTGACTATTTTTGTCCATTTATCTTTAGTAATGGTACAACCTTAATTTGGTGCATTCGTACAGTATCTGAAGAGCACTCTCAAGCTGTTATTCAGTATTTTAGCATAACTACTACATTTAACTGCCATGCTCTAATATTTATATCAACCATAAGTATTCTTAAGGTAGTTCCACGTTTGTGAAGCAGAAGGAATGCTTCTGACAGCTTCTTATCATAGTGGTACAATTCTGTTCGCAGTTTATCTTTTATAAACCTCCAATTTTCCAAACATAGTAGAGACTACAGTTTGCATCTGAAATTTTGGACAAATCTGTTTAGTATTCTACAGAAAATGCATTAAGAATAAAAAAATCCCACAATTTGTAAAAAGCCCACAATTTTGTAAAAAGCCCACATTTTGTAAAAAGCTCACAATTTGTAAAATGCCCACTTTTATTTTCTTTTTACTTATATATTGAGCTCCCATTGAGTTCAACAAGTCTTGAGTTTTCTACACCATTGAGAGAGATTTATTGTTTTCTTTATAGGATAATTTGCATCAATGGAAGAAAACATTGGAGCTGGAAAAACAATTCAAAAGGGTGAAAGGGGTGATGGCAGAGTTTATTGCCCTTGTAAAAAATGTTGTATGAGAAATAATGTTAGAGTTTTAATAGCAACAACAACAATGCATTGTAGGAAATATGGGCACATTGATGGTGGATCGAATGACTATCGTCCCATGGTAATTAATTATCTATCTTCATTTTGATTATATCGTAAATTTTTATATTATTTTAAATTTTTAATATTTTTTATATGCGCACTAATGTTTAATTATTAATGTTTGTAATTTTCATAAAGGCACAGTTGCCCCCCAACTTTTTGCAGATGATCAACCAGCTTCCACAACAAAATAGTAGTAGATTAGATGATGTTGCACCAGTACAAGAGAATATTGCAGCAAATATTAGTATTGGAAATGATGTTGTATAAGGTGAAGAACATGAAGCGAATGATGAAGGTAATTTTAATGATCCCATGGAGGTAGATCATGATGACAGTAATGAGACAATTCACATTAATGATGGGACAAATCAAATGCTCCAAGACTTGTATGGTGAGTCAAATGATGATGGTGGAGATAGTAGTGACGGTATTTATGATGTACCTCTGATTAAAAGGTCAAGTGAACGACTTTTTGAACACTCAAATGCAGCTCTTATCTCTACTACATTGTTGCTGGTGAACTTAAAGGTTATGAATAATTTGTCAAACAGATGTATGACACAACTCCTAAGGTATGCAATATGTATATATGATCACATATATGTAAATGTTGATTATTTTCCCTTTTTTTAGTTGTAATAAATGTGTAAAATAATAACTTATATATAAGTTATTATTTTACACATTTATTACAATTAAATAAAAGGGAAAATAATCAAAATTTACATATATGTGATCATATATACATATTGCATACCCTAGGAGTTGTGTCATACATCTGTTCGACAAATTATTCATAACCTTTAAGTTCACTAGCTCTCTGCTATTGTTGTTGGTGAACTTAAAGGTTATGAATAATTTGTCGAACAGATGTATGAAACAACTCCTAAGATATGCAATATGTATATATGATCACATATATGTAAATGTTGATTATTTTCCCTTTTTTTTAATTGTAATAAATGTGTAAAATAATAAGTTATATATATATATATATATATATATATCATAGTTATCAAAACCGTCCAGTCAGGACAGCTGACGGTTGGAACCGGCCTTGCAACCCGGTCAATAGCCTATTCTCACCTGTTTTGGCCGGTTAACCGGACCTAACCGGTCGGTTAAGTAAGGAACCGGCCAGTTTATGCATAAACCGGTCAGTTCCGTACTTAACCGGCCAGTTAGGTGCTCCTCCATGAGTTGCAAATTCCTCAGTGTCTCCTCCATGAGCTGCAAATTCCTCTATTATACTAGCAACAAACTTCTCTAATAAATCATACTCAACACCTTATAGTAGCAACAATACACATGATGACTGATAAATACAAGGCTGGCTAGCATAAAATCCCTGGCAGCATGCAACTCATCAAGTGTACTTGATGACAATTTCTGTTCTCAAAAAAATCAGCAGCAACCTTATTTCACACTCGGCTAGGAACTGTCAGACCCTCTCTCTCTGCTCACACATAGCAGCAGCATAAATACAAAACCTTTCACACAGCATACAAGCAATTCGATCATGGCATCAAGACTGATGCAAATGGTCTGACGCCACTCAAGGGACAACAACATACAACCTAATGAAAATGTGACTGGAAATAATAAATTGACCACTAGAAAATTCCCACTTGGAAATGCACTAAACTGGCTACTGAGTTTTCTGGGTTTTAATGAATCTTTTCAGTGATAAATTTTGTCAAACACATTGTGAGAAGACTGCTGAAGTTGTAATGCTCTCTCAACTTGTTACAAATAGCACTAATAGTGGGTTTCATAAATCAATTCAATACCTCTAAGTGTTGTATATGTTTTTCTAGAAATTTATTGGCAAGCAAACATAGATAATGAAGAATACAAGATCTTCAAAATGTTGCTCATATATATATATATATATATATACTGAACCCATAATTGTCTTTAAGGCTGATACAATGAATTGACAACAGATCTAAGCAGGGACAGATTGTATATTATAATATTAACTCAGCAATAAAACACAGTGAATAATATAAGAGAAACCTGATACATTACTTCAACAAGTTTGCTTATGTATTTTTCGATGATATGTATTGCATTTGCTACCATTTTGATATATTCACCTTTGCATGGTATATAAATGAGCAAAATTTTCATATTTTGTCTCTATTGGCTTGGAATCATGGTTGCAAATCTTAAAAATAGTTTTTATTTATTTATTTATTTTCATTTTATTAAAAAATAATTATTTAATGTATTTTTTTTAAAACCGGTTCATTGAGATCTGATCGCTACCGGTTAGACCGGTTTCGGTTCGAAACCCGGTTCATTAGCTCCACCGATCCGGTCACCAGTTCCGGTTTTAATAACTATATATATATATATATATATATATATATATATATGATTAATAATCTTTACAAGACACTACTTTTTGTTTCTGTTGTAGATTGGTGGGTGAATATTTGTTACCATCGCCAAATACTTTACCTCGAACATATCGAGATCTACGTGCTATTATGAAACACTTTGGAATGGAATATAACACTATAGATGGATGTCCTAAAGATCATATTATATATTATGGAGAACATGCGTTGAAAACAGAATGTCCGAAATGTGGTACCAGTAGATATCGAACAGATCAACTAACCAAAAAGGTGCCTCAAAAGGTTCTTCGTCATATTCCCATAATTCCACGTTTGCAGTGAATGTTCAGGTGTAACAGCATAGCACAGTTTATGGACTTCCATGCAAATAATAGAAGTGGAGATGGTGTTATTCGAATGCCTGCAGATGGTTCTGCATTTAGAGAAATTGAGGAAAAATATGTAGATTTTAAAAATGAACCTCGTAATGTCAGGCTTTCATTGGTAGCCGATGGTGTTAATCCATTCGGAGAGCTTAGATCTACTTACTCAGTGTGTCCTATTTTTGTTATCAACAATAACATTCCTCCTTGGATGTCAATAAAGAGGGAGCACATAATGTTGACTATGATTATTCCAGGTATTTGATACATTATTTCTTTGAATGTAACATTTTCATTTCTCTCGTTGTTTGAATAAATATATATTTTATTTATTTACTTACTTATATATACATATATCATGGGAGTAATTATTATGTTCCGTAATTTTGAACAATTAGGTAAGTACCAGGTCAAAGATATGAATGTATATATTGAGCCTCTTATCGATGAGATAATACAGTTATGGCATGGCATCACTATGTATGACATCACTGAGCCAATCAAGCAGAAGAGATTTCAATGTCGTGGAATGCTTGTATGGACAATTCATGATGCCCCAGGACTAACACATGTTTGTGGTATGTAATATTTCATTACACTTTAATATGATACATAATTATCTAAATTAGATATACCATATTGCATGTTTTAAAAATGATCTCATAGTATATTAATTGTTATTGATCCATCTATTGCAGGTCTTCAAACAAAGGGTAGATTTGCATGTCCTGTTTGTGGCCCTAAGATGAAGTATCGTCATTAAGCAGACTTAAAAAAGATGGTGTTTGATGAGTTTAGGCACTTCCTCCCTAGGAACCATAAGTATCGTACTACTGAAAAACATCTTTTCAATGATAAAGAAGAAACTAGATTAAAACCACGAAGAATGACACCTCAGTTGTGGATGTTGGAATATAACAGAATTAATAATCATCGAGCAGCTGGTACGTAATGTGTGTGTGTGTGTATATATATATATATATATATATATATATATATATATTATTTGTTTATGTAATGTTTAGAATTTTTGTTTTAACTAATGAATTTATTTTATTGTATTTTATAATTAATATTGATCTGATTTATTTTATTCTTTGATATCAAGGTCATCGTCGCCGTGAAGGTACTAATATTGTACTTCCACCTGGAATGAAATGTTATCCTTCTCAATTCGCGAGGTTGCCCTACTATGAGGACCTAAAAATAGCTCATTTGTTTGATACAATGCATGTCGGGAAGAATGTGACAAAAATGTTATGGCGAACCATAGATGGTGCACATGATAGAGATAAAATTGACAAAATTTGTGCTGACATTGAGAAATCAAATCATGCAATGAAAAGTGTGATCGACGGATCAAATGACAATGGAGGTCGAAATTATAATAATATTCCATGGTTATTAACAGAACAACAAAGCAATGATGTAAAAGAGGTCGTTAGAAGAATTAAATTTCCAACAGGTTTTGCTTCAAACATAAATAATATCTTAACGAAGAAAGGTGACTTTAGTGGGGTGAAAACACATGATTGGCATACCTTTATTAAGGTAATTTTTTTGGTATACATTTTTGTTTGTTATTGCTTGAATACATATTTTAAATTTTCCTTTTTTCTGTTTAATTTGGAAACCAATAACGATTCATTTTTTATTGTTATAGTATGTTCTACTGTATCTCTCCCAAACGACTTCAACAACAATGCCAAACAAGTTATATATGGTCTTAGTAAATACATGAGGTAAGTAGTTTTGATTTATACGCAAAATCTAATTGCTACAATTTATTTTTGTACTTGATGAAATGATGTATTAATTTACTTGTAATGAAATATATATTATGTTTCATTGAAATAACCTTGCGTAATGATTTGCAGATGGTTGTCATTGAAAGAAATCCATGAAGATGAAATAAAGTATTGGAAGAGAGAAATTCCTCGGCTAATGTGTGAAATGCAAAAGTATCTACCTCCAACATTTTTCAATGCACAAGAACACTACTTGATACACCAAGTTGAGGAGATTGAAATGTGTGGACCAGTACACACAAGGTCAATGTGGATGGTCGAGAGGCACCTGAAATCCTTGAAGGCTTTGGTTAAGCAAAGAGCACGACCTGAGGGTTCTATGGTGGAGGGATATGTGGTATATCAATCCATGGTGTATATTAGTCATTATCTTCCTAAATTAGCTGCGCCAGCCATGAAGGCGGTGGATTGCATTTGGGACGTGAACTCCATCAAAAAATTTGAAGTGGAGCACCTGTTGGGAAAAGGTAGAATGAAGAAAGTGAGAGGTAAAATATTTATTATGTATAATACATATAATGTTTCATTTTTTTACATCATGTATATGATCATTATATTCATTCAGGTTTTATTCTTTCATATTTTATTAATTAATATAATTTACCATGGTTATAAGTAATATTTATTAATATTGGTGAATTATTGTTTTTTTATTCAGGTGCTCAAGATTATGAGGCACTACTTTTATACATTGCAAGCAATCTTGAGTGGATGAGTGAATGGATTGAAACATGTAAAGCACGTAACGACGGTAGGTTATCATGGCAACTACTGTCTGAATTGATTAGAGAAGCGTATCGTAGTGGAGATGGAAACGTTATGGACAGGGAAATCGATTTAGCATATGGTTTGAAAGATAGAAAGGTAAGCAATTAATTCACCTATTTTATTCATTACTTATTTTATACTATATTTATAATGTGACAAGAAGTTTGATTTTTCAGTTAATTTTCATGTTGTGTAAATTATATGTTTAATTATTAATTGAGAATGCATCTTTTTCATGTTTGGCATATTGCAGTTGAAATACCACAAGGCTATGTGGTGCAATGGTCGTCAATTTCGCGTTAAACGGTTGGATGATAACAGGAAAACTTCTGATAGTGGGATAACTGCAGTATTCCAGGTCACTAATGTTTCCTCCAGGAGTGACAGACATCCTCAAGAATCTGAAAATAGATATTATGGGTTCTTAGATGATATAGTTGAGTGTGACTTTAATTCCTTCAAAATAGTTTTGTTCGACGTCAAATGGTATAGGCTACGAATGAATATACGTGATGATGATAGAACACTTATTCAACATGACAATGGATTTCCAATGGTTAAAACATCGCAGTTTGAAGCAGGAAAAGATCGCTATGTTTTTCCAAGCCAATGAGAACAAGTCTTTTACTCAGAGGTTCCAGGTGAGAAGGAATGGTCATTTGCTATTAGATATGATCCAAGAGGAAGGCCAGTAGAGTATACTGTAGAGGAAGAAGATGATATTGATCAAGAAGAAGATGATGCAGTGGCAGATGAGCAGGAAGATGCATGGACAGATGAAGAAGATATCTTAGAAAATGAACCAGGCATAGGAGATGAGGCAACAATTATTGATGATGATGTCGATGAGGATATTATTGAAAATGACATAATTGATGATGATGATGACATGGTCGATCATTTCAACACCGTTTCTGAATCAGATGTTGATATAGATGTCGATCAGTTGGATGAAGATCAAGAAGATACAGAAGAATATTGATACGGATGTTATGTTCGAGTATGAGCTGGTATGTTATAACTTTATATTTTAATATGTAGGAATTATTGTCTGTTGGGAAAAATACTGAGAGGGGGGGTGAATCAATATTTAGGGCTGACTGAAAACTTTTCACCAGAGATATTATTATGCTGTTAATTCTTTACTTGGATTATTGCACGGTCACGGTTCCGCTCTTCCACGCAGGGTTCCGTTGCGCTTCCGTTTGTTATGTTCCACCTCTTTCCTTGCAGGTTCCGTTCATGATTCCAAAGGGTTAGTCCGTGTTCCACCAAAAGTTCAATGCCAAATACTCTGTTTTAGTTCTTTCGCGTTATAATTGGTTTGCTCTTGCTCCTCGTTCCTTTCTCCATGAAAGCTAGTCATCTCCTTACTAATAGAGTAGACCCTTCCATCATATATTTAACGAATATATATAACTCCACTGTCTACCAGTTTGGATACAATGTCAACCGTATTAACATCGGTTCCTCGATCAACATACAGAGCACAGGGTTTCTTACGGATGTCAATTATCCTTCATCAGGATGCATACATATGTTCACACATGAATTAACTCGTCCTTATTTATATCTATTCTCCATTAAATACAGAGCTTGCCATCAAGGACAATCATATAATAGGATACAGGAAACATATTGCCAACATTGTCTTTAAATAATTTACTAATTATGTGGGTTTGTTGCATGTTGTTTATTATTTCAAACCAATAAATAATGGCCTTACTATTGTTTATTATTTCGTAGGATTCGCATGATTCATTTGATTCTATGGTCAGGTCTCTAAAAAAACCAATCAAACACTTAAATAGTCAAGATTTGGAAGACAAGATTTACCCCCACCATAAATTGCTGAAAAACCGGCCTTCAGTTAGGCTTAACTGTCTTTGACAATTAGTTACAAGATCGAGTTGAATGAAAATGAATCAGATATTCGGGATGAACAAGTATAGTGTTGTATCGGAATACAAATTAGAGGACAACTATACCAAGTCTAAATCAACTGAATCTAGTTCTAGTGCTCTTGAACTTACCGAATTAAATCCAGAAGCAGGATTTACAATCTCTAATGGGAATGGGTATGGTAGTTCCAATATTGGATTGGATGTCCAGAGCTCTGCAATAGGCACTGGACCTGATCGTAATGAACCCCAACTAATTCAATGTGATGAAAATATGGACTTTGATGATGATCAGGAAAACAAGCCAGAGCATTTTGGAAATATTGAAGAAACTGAAGAGGTTTCCTGTGATCGATTGAATCAACTCAGCCATAAGACATCTACTGCAGGCTGGTTTGTATCAGAAGGCGAATTGGTTTTGCTTTCCCATGATGATGGATGCTACTCTTTTCACGATATAACAAATTCAGAGGTGTGGAGGTTTTAATTATTGTACTTAATTTTGGGGTTTATGGGTGTTATAATTTATACATTTTGGGATTTTCTATTAGAAATAGGGAAAATCCTAGGGGTTATATTATTCTCATGGTTTAAATTTCTATATTTGAAATAAAATTCACCAATTTCTGTTTAAAAAAATGATTTGCCTAAATATTTGATGTAGTTTAAATAGGATGTAGTTCATTTCAAAGACTGTTGAAATTTTCTAGAAACTATGATTGGCATTTCAAGAATATTTATGCACTCTCCCTTAACATAAAGGGTAGTTGATGTATGAGTAATACTTAGTATTGTTATTTTCCAATCTCCAGGAGAAGGCTGAATATAAAGCTCCATATGGGCTTACCCCAAACATGTGGGGTGATTGCTGGTTGATCAGAGCAGCTGGTTCAGATGGTTGCTCTGGTAAATATGTTGTGGCAGCATCTGCAGGTTGTACATTGGACTCGGGTTTCTGTTCATGGGACTTTTATAATAAAGAAATTATGGCATTCCATACTGAATCAGAGGCCTTCACTTCAACGTCCAGTACCATCTCTCCAGTTTTGGCAGAGAGGGATGTCTCGAGGAGAAATTTTGGCTTTGCAAATGTTGTGCCAGAGAATCAACATTGGTGGTACAGGCCATGTGGGCCTCTTATGGTATCTACTGCCAGTGCCCAAAAGGCAGTTAATATTTATGATATTCGTGATGGAGATCCTGTGATTTCAATGTGTTTGTTTTGAAAGTTTAGGTTTCATAGTAAATCATCAATGGGCTCTAAAATAAGGCCACATTGAAATCTTGGATACATGTTTCATGCCAAAATCAGTTGTATCTTCCATAAATACACAATCTTGGACCACTCTGTATAAATCTGCTTCTCGGACAATATTGCATCTCCCTCATTATACAGGTGGTGTTCTTACATGCATAGCAAAGGCATTGTTTTGGCAATCATTTTTTAAGTCACTAGATATTGTGGGTACAAGGATCTAGGGTCTCCACATGAAACTGTGTTGCCCGGAGACTCACTCTGCCTATCCTTAAATTTGTAAACATAGTAGTATGCTAATGCTTCTTTCATTTTGTATGCATAAGACGATTTTTTGTCAAATTCCATAACTGTTTTTAAGTTTTATCCATCCCAGTTTTGTTGTGAATGCACAGGTTTTTGGCTCAACACATATCTGTTATATCTTTGTACTTTTCCTTTACTAACTATTTGAAATTTCTAGTTATCTTTGGAGGTGTCTTTTAAGGGATGAGGGGAATTACTTGGATTTAGTGCTGCCAAGCTTATCATTTATTCTCCAAATGAAGCCCTGTAATCTGTAACACTATATGGGCATGCAGCTCACTTGTTAAAATATAGTTGATACAATACGTTGTACATGAAGCCTAGAATTGTGTACATTCCTGGAATATATTAATTTGCAGGCATGCTTAAAAGAGAGATAGGTTTTGATAAAATCAAAAACCATGAACATGAAGAAAAAAAGAGGCAATTATTTTATACAGATAGAACCAAGACACTATCTCCTCATTAATAACAAAACCTCAGTCCAAAAATCATATGTACAAATTCTAGAAGTCGAAAGTTGAAAATTTCTAAAATGGAACCAGGCCCTTTTCAAAATAATAAATTTAGTAAAAACGAGGGTGAAGAAAGTTATCTTATCAAAATTTCCACATATCGTGTTAGCAAGGAATGACTACGAGTCTTGAGCAGTGAGACTGAGGAATTGCTCCTTTGTTGCAGGTTGCAGTTCTCTTCTCCAACACGATGAAAAGAAAATTCTTAGCTTTGGAGTCTGAAGCTCGAGTCACAACTTGGAAGTTGGTAAGGAAAATTATCAGGGTTGTTGCCAGTTAGCTTGGAGTTCGCAGCCTAATTAATTTTCTTTAATGCATTCCTTCAATGCTGCCCCAGTTGTCACTGGCCAGCAACCTTTACAATAAAATTTATTAGACCCGTCACGCTACGAGGAAAATTTGACGTGATCACTGATCATTGATTTCTTATTGTGATAACAAAAATTGGAGATTTACTGTCCTGTTTTAAAGTTTTATATTTTTTCTTTTAAATTGAAAGCGCCGTCGGCATACCGACGCCTTGTAAGCGTCACTCTTTTGACGTTTTGAATGATTTCCATTTTCGTCGGTCTTGTGACGTCTGTCGATATTGCGACAACTCTAGAAACGTTGGAAGAGCGACAGAAAAAAGAGGTCGGAAGGGCGACGTCCAAAATTTCGGACCACATTTTGTCGGAATTGCGACAGTTCTTCCTGGCGTCGATATTGTGACGCTTCTGGAAAGCGTCAGTCTTGTGACACTTTTGCAATACGTCGGTCTTCTGACACTTTTGTACGGCATTGGAAATGCGACAGTTTAGACACGTCGGAAGAGTGACGTTCAAAACGTCGGACGACATTTTGTCGGAATGGCGAGACTTTACAAACGTCGCAAGCGCGACGTTAAAAACGTCGGACCAAATTTCGTCGGAATGGCGAAATTTTACAAACGTCAGTTTGGGAGGCGTCGGAAGAGCGATGAGTGTTTGGAAGCGACGGGAAGTGTCGGTAGTGCGACACTTTGTAAAGGCATCGGAATTGCAACCGCACGAGAAACCACGTTTTTCCTGGCCTCGAACTGTCGCTCTTGCGACGACTGTGTGTCGGAAAAGCGACGATTTGGCCGTCGGAAATTGCGTGAAATGTTCTAGTGTATTGTGGAATTTCTACCTCCCGCACACTAAAAATGGGATGGTGTGGGGGGAATTCCTTGGGGGGAGTTTGTGCTCGGGGCTCAGGAGTCACCATAGGCGCAAATGGTGCCATTCCTATTATGGGCTAGATAAATGAAGTTAGGGGTGGAAAAGGCTTCCATGATGTCGTCATCATAGTAGAAGATGGGGTGACTGGTTGAAGGAAGACCACATGACGTGGCAAGGCTACCTGACTCATCATCATGAGAAGAAAGGTTCACATGCGCATCGTCACGGAGCGTGATGGAAGAAAAAGTAGATGAGGGATCCACCGATGTTGAGTCCAGGATGATTGGTGAATGGAGGTCACGTGAAATAGAAGGGGAAGTCCTAGAGGGGTCTTCCACCATGGATCTCATAGATGATGACAGGTAGAGGATGGCGACCGAAGGCTCCGTCATCTCGACATCAGGAGGGGGAATTTTAATGGGAGTATATGTATCCTCAGGTTTGGCTGAAGCATACTATGCAAGTAAGGGAGAGGTAAAATCGTTATGCTCGGTATCGTACTCTCGAACTACTTTGAAAGAGGTGCGATAATGCTTGAGGTGGGGGTAGAGGTGGGTATAGTGGCCATGGAGCCCACACAAAGCACAGGGGTGGTTTGTGTGTATGGTCTTGGGTTCCTTGGATATAGTCAATAACGGAACAAAGACCTCTAGGACCTTAGATTTAGGAAATGCTACATGGACCATGGCCTTCAGACGAGGCAATTCAGGATAGGTATGGGTGGCATGATCGACAACATCACACAAAGCACAGAAAGGGTACACTTTGGAGGCTAAGGAGGAGAAGGGGTTTTCTGGGAAGCCTTGTCCTTAGGTGCCTTCTTGTGGGCTTTTCCCCCCTCACTTGAGGATTTCATAACAGTAATAGGTTCCTGTTGAGGTGGATGACACACAGAAGCAAAGGGAGGGGTCATGGCGACCGGTTGAATCGGGGTCAAAGCAGTGTAAGGTTTGGGCTAACTGGGCAGGCTATTGGCTAGGGAATCAATGCACCCGAATGGGATCCCCAGGGTCATGTTAGGGAGAGACAAGGTAGCCATAATATTTATCAAAAATACTCCAGGAGGGGGAGCAAGAAACAGTATCTGACCAGAGGGTTAATGGCCAGGCAGGATAGCTCTGAGATGGTTAAGGCTAAGGGGAACCGTTCCGGGAGGGTAGATAGGATCATGGACAATAGCTACAGATGAAGGGCCTTGAGGAGGGGGTCCTAAAGGCTGATTCGAAGTATTAGGAGTAGGTTGCGGAGGGCGGGGTTGCTGACTAGTTGAACCGGTCTGCTTGAGATCGGACCAAGACGATTGCATCATGCAAATATTCAATGAGATAGCCTGGTCAAAGATAGGAGGGGGGATACCAGGGAAAGAACCAAACAAGGAGGAATATTTATAGACTCTGGGTGAGATACTGGTCGTAGGTTCGACTATTTGTTTATTGGCCACCAAAGAGATAATGGACTCAGGAGAGGTCTGAGACTTCGGTTCGTAATATGTCAACTGATCGATGGTGACGATATTTCCGTTATGAGGAAAGAAAATATTACGATGAACCATAGATGGGACAAAAAACATCTCATAAGTGTAGCTACGACCTAATAGAATGTTGTAGACTAATGGGGCATTAGTGACTTCAGTGTCAACACAAATAGTATTTCTTGCAAAAGTAATAGGACAATTGCGGAACATGCTAAGGGGCTGGGAAGAGTGGCCATCCCACACACGGAGGGTGATAGTGGAAGGGGCTAAATCGGGAGATCTGAGTTACTTCCAAACAAAAGTAGACATCACGTAGGTGGATGCCCCCTCGTCAATGATACAATGAGAGACGTTGGCATTCCAGATCTTGACAGGTATTTGGAAGGTGATGGATGTAGGAAGGGGGGGATGCTCTGACTAGTCAACATCGAAGACAATTAAACGATCATCTGAAGGATCCACAATACCCATGGAAGTTAGTAGAGATTTTTGTTGTGAAGGGCACGACTGGAGGACTTCTAGCATTGACACGGCAGCAGGGGATTGTGCCAAGTCATCTACTATACTGTAGAAGTGGGCATCTTTACCAGAAGCAGTGTTTTGGTGTAATGGTCCCTTGGGTATCTTGGTATGAACCTCTGCATTAGGCTGAGGGATCAGTAAAGGACCATTGTGTGTCAAAAGAGGCTCTGTGGGACCTGAAGATGGGGGCTCGGTGGCAGACGTAGCAGGGGGCTTGTTGTACTGGCGAGAATGAGTCTGAAGGTTGAGGTCAGAGGTATTGGGTTGGTCAGAGTCCATCATGAGGATCTGGTAATAAGAGGTACCAGACAGAGGAGGTTGGGTGGCTGCCTTACTTTTAGGGGGTTGGGCAGCCACATATCCTTGTTGGGGGAAAGGATTGGTAAACATAGTCGGTTGGATGGGTGAAGCATTAGGAGGAACCAAAGGGGAGGCTTGATTTCCTCGAGATGCTCCTTGAACTTCCCACATCTGACGCATCTGAGATAAAAGGGGAAAATCATGGGTATAGTGACCATAGACACCGCAAAAAATAAAAGGTTTATTCATGCGAATAGGCCTATCCTACTTGGGCTGAGTTCCCTGTTTTTAGGTTGTAGTGTTAAATGTATTTCCTTGGGGATTTTTTCCTAGATTACCTTGGGCAGATTGGTTTTGGTTGCCTTTCCTCTTATTTTTGGAAGTAGGAGGATTAGTTGCACTCTGCTAAGCATACACCTGACCTTGAGGGGTGGGGGGGGGGGTGGCTGCTGTTGTGGAGCTTGATAAGACAAGGGAGGATAAGGTGCTAATGCTAGAGGAGTTGGAGCACCAGGCTGCAGATACAGATAATAAGGAGGTTGGGAAACACTGGGGTAAACTGGTTGGGAAAAAGGAGGAGGCATATCGCATCCTGGATACATGTTGCTGGGAGGGGGAAAAGTGTTGGAGGAGTTGGCCCCTCCCTGAAGGAAACCATAACCCATGGGAGGATGATTGCATGGATGTGAAAGGGATCCAACGATTCTGTCAGCGGCATGGGATGCCCTCGGTGCATTCGCAACACTGGGTCTAGGGCGATCAGGTAATATGGTATAAACATAACCAGATTTTGCATAGATCAAGTCATATTTCAACAAAATCTAGAGGGAAACTTCCCTGGTTTGAGAAAAGTGAGATGTGACATCTTTTCCAATAGTAGGAAAAAGGGATCTGAGAAACCAGTCCATGCAGACATGGTACTCAAAAGTAGGGGCTCGACATAGGCTATTTCTTCTTCACCATTCTTTAATATGGTCAGACAGGCAGGTAGCAGAAGTTTGATGAAAAGAGGTCAAGATTTCGGAACCAGTATCATAACAAAGGGGAAGCTGGAAGTAAGACAGAAAATCCTTGGAAAGGGTCGCAAAAGTAGTATGATAGGAGGAGGCCTGGTCGACATACCACTTGGAAGCTTCTCTAGTAAGCGTATGCTGGAATAATCGAAGACAGATAGAGTCATCGATGATGGAGTTAGATGAACACCACATGTGGAAAGAACGAACATGGTTGGTTCTAGCATTTCCTTCAAACTTGGGGATGTCTAAAGGAAGCTTGGTTGGCATAGCAGGCCAACCAAGATCATGGTGTATGGGGCCATTAATCAACTGGATAAAATCGAGAAGGCTTAGGATTTTCATATAAGGGAGTAAGGGAGCAGCCAGAATAGTTCCTCTTGCAGCACCACTAGTAGCATTCCAAGTAGTAGGGTTAGGTATGCCACCAGCGTTAGGTCCTGAACCAGACATGGTGAAGATGAAAGGTGGAGGAGATCCGAGGATAGAACCAGAAGGGGAACCCGATGAACCAGAAATATAGTTAGAATGGGGACTTGGTGGAGGATGAACATGAACCCTACGTGGTGGGGTAAGTCTTCCTAATGGAAACTAAGGATGAAGGCCTTGGAGTCTCCAAGATAAACACCTTGGGGGCACAATGATGGTAAAGAGACATGGAACAAAAAAAGGAAGAGAGTTAAACAAGGGCAAGGAGGTGCAGGATCAATTTATTACAACGTTTAGGAAGAGAGGTAAATAAGGGTAGGGAGTTTCAAGATCAATTGATTACAATGTTTATGTCTTGGCCTTACAGCGTAAACCATGCGCTATTCACTTAGGGTGTGCGTGTATGTGATAAGTGTGTTAATTTTAATTAAGCCCAGGCGTGTGTAGAGAAAAAATAAAAAATATGATGTATAACTGTAAATAAATATGAAAATGACAGTAAAGGAAACTGAATACGGCAGTAAAATAAATAGATAAAGATGCATCAATTTAAACCCAAGGAGGAGGGTTTTCCAAAAACTAGTCTATGGGTGGTCAAAATCTATTCAAAACACACAAAATGGCCAATGGATCAAAATTTGGGAGGGACAGGGATCTAAAGGTCAAATCTACTAGAAAGAGGGGCAGAAAACAACAAAAAACCAGAGGGAAAAATGTTGCAAAAAGGGTGGCGAAAGGCTACAACCTGAAGGGAAACGAAGGGGACCCTAAAGGAGGACCAAAAAAAAATGAAAAGGGGTGTTTTGGATGGATAAATAACCGATCTAAAATTATAAGTTCAAATCTGAAAAATGGTTGAAAACAATGAAATCTCAGAGGACATGCTTTAGCTAAACTCCTCCTAAAAAGGTGGAAGCGTACTGAAGCCCTAAGGGGCTTGGTTCCTACTTTAACGAGTAAAAATAAGTAAGTAAAAGTCCATGATGGGTGAAGATGGAGGTCAAACAACCTTGAATAGTGGCCTAGACAAACCCAAAAAAATCACCGAAAAATTCTCGCAAAAAGTATAGGTCGCAGTTTTTGACCTGTTTTCCGTTGAGGTCGTAGATTTTAGGCTGTTTTCTACTATCTAAGAGTTTAGGTCACATTTTTTGGCCCAAAAATTACGACCTGCACTTCCGACTATTTCGAGTGCAGATTTCAGAAAAAAGTGTCACCTCTGTTGCAGTTGATATCTATCACCTGCACAAAGGGCCCAAAAACACACAGAAGTAAGAATTTTTATTGTTTTAGGGTTTTAAAGGTTAAAAAAAACATCAATAAATGAAAAATAAGAAGATTAAGAAAAGCCCTAGGGGTTGAAGTAGCTGGTTATGCAGGGATATGAAAAACAATAGTGGTCGTAATTATAAACCCTTGTGGAGTCGCCAGTTGTTAGTGTGAATTCTAATCACAAGCGTACGAAAAAATATCACTTTAGTTGTGCATAAAAAACAACCCTAACATCAAATATAGTTGTAAATTTACTTAGATCTGTAGTTAATGATCAGAATAAATGCTACAAAAATCCATATCTATGTAGTTAAAGACATTAAACAAAAAATAATAAGAAAGAGTTGCTCCATGCATCCAATGAACAAGACAAGAATTTTTAAAGAATGTTTTGTATTATGACATGTGGAAAGGGAACATAGAAAGATGTTACTAGTCCCCCTCAATGGGATGGGTTCTTGTATGTCATCAGTGCTTCGGATCTAAGATCTCTCTCTCTTGATGGTGCAGAAAACCCAGAAAAAATGGAACTCAAAGGGAGCTCACAAGCAAAAATTAGAAAAATATGAGAATGATGGGAGGATCAAAGTCAGACCAAAAGTATAGATCTAGAGTGATCTTTAGGCAAAAAAAGGTAGTGAATGAATGGAAAAACCCTTCTATTTATAACAAAATATTGAGTTAGTCTAGATATTGGTGCATAATTAAAATATTATTAACCAAATCTAGATCCAAATTTTATGGAATATTTTATTATTTTTGTTGGAGAGAAAAGGAATTTGAATTTGGTCAAGTCCCTTTATTTAGAAATAATAAATAAATAAATGATTTATTTATTATTTTAAGAATGTGGTTGAGTAATAATTAAATAAATAATGTTTTATTCAATTATTTATAAATGATTTAGTTAAATTTAATGAGGAATATTATTTAAATAATGTTTTAAATAATTATTCCTAGAAAATAATAAGATAAATAATGGTTTATCTAATTAATTTTCCTGTTTTAGGTTAAATATGACCAGGAATATTAATTAAACGTTGGTTTAATTAATAATCCCTTGAGGAAAATCAAACAAATAAGGATTTATTCAATTATTCCTCATGGGGTTTCCTTTTTAGACCAGAAACAACTTAACAAATTATGGGTTATTAAGTTATTTTTCACAGTGAAAGCAATTTTACTATGGTAAAATTGGTCCTACATGGTGTACTCTAGTCAATCTAATAGTAACATGTTAGATGACCAAAAATTGGTTTAATAAGGACCCTATGCCCTTTTTAGAGAGAACATCACACTCTTAAGTAATAATGTGCCCCTCCTTATCTCTTGTGACTGTGCCCTACACTCAAGTAATCTCTCTCTCTCTCTCTCTCTCTCTCTCTCTCTCTCTTTGAGTGCATGGTGCAATTTTATTAAACAGTGGGATCATTCCTTTCTCACCGTTAAGCTCAACTATGCTTTCACTATCTCCTACTCCCTTGAGCCTAGCACATGGCGCAACATTAGTCACAAATATCATCATACTATATCTTTCACTTTCTCACTATGTTTCACCTTGAAGATATCCTCCTTATAGCGCATGGCGCATTTTTATTGAATAATGGTGCTTTCTTAAGAAATTGTTGGGCTCAACTACGCCCTCCCCATCGATCCCTTCCTTCTCAATCCTTTCATCGGTCTATCCTGAGAATATTATTTCATGAGCAAGGTAGATATGGGATAGATTATTTTAATACTATTTTTTCCTTTTCATGAATGATCTTCATTGGCAAGTGTACCAACTCAGCATGACAAGGTGATGCTAGAGAAAGATGTCAAGGAGAAGAAGCAAAGAATCACTTGCAGAGAAGAAGCACAAAGAAGAACCATCATGAAAACATGAATCAAATCTTGGACCATGACAAATTTAAGACATTTCATGGTAACTTAGAAGGTATCGATGTTGATACAAGACCTTTGGAGGGTGAAAATGAAGAATAAAGAAGATATTTCATGAAGATTGAAGACAAAGATGCAAGAGAGAAACTTGGAATTTCCACATCATCATGAATTTCCATGTCATCAATGGAAAGTCATGGTTTGCACAAGTGTCACCACAATTTCCATGTGTCTTTCCACATCATCATGTGGAATGTAATGATGTATTTTGAAGAAAATGACAAATGTAAATGTCTGGAATTCCAAGAGTCACATGTGGAAAAAAGAGTTAAATAAAATTTCAAAGGTCATTCATAAGTCCAAGAATCATGAGGGTAGTTCAAGGGTCATGGGGATATGAAAGGTCATTTCTCTTATTACAAATGCACCCTAATAACTCAAGAAAAGGTATTTTTGGAGACTTAAAATCTCGAGAGCTATCCTTGGCTTCTTCAGCTTGGAATAGGGAGAAGATCATCCATTTGGAGAAGCAATAAGTGAATTAATATTCCACTATTGGAGCTAGTGGCTCACCATTGTAATTGTGTACTTGTATCTTTCAATTAATAATTAAAGTTCATTGAGACAACACATTTTCATGTTGTATCGTGAATATTTTAAGACTATTCTTTGGATGTTTTAGGTATATTTTTTGTTCATATGTATTAAATAAATTGAACTAGTTCATTGGATTTGGTGCTTATCTTGTTGAAGGTCTGTTGTATTTTATTTAATGATCGTTGTGTATATGTGATATACTTAGCTATATAACTAACACATGTTTTCTTGCTCTCTTGTGTCTCTCTTAGGTTAGTACTATTACTTCCTTCTAGAGACTCACTCCTGTCTCCCATTTTGTGATTGCCTCCTTTTACACACTACAATCGATGTTTAAAATTGTCTACTTACTTCCTTGTTCAAAGGTTATGCATATGATCTATTATGTTTTCCATTGAAACCAAGGAAAACCTTTAGTTATGGTGGGCCGGTACTCCGGATGGGGCTCTTACTCCAAATGGTGTGAGGTCTAATTGGGACATCACAGTAGGGAGACCCCTTGTATGTTGGTGGTATCCAAAACCATCAACAAGTACCACACACTTCCTAAATTCTACTATAAAATTTACTACCATTACAATCAAATAAATTTTAAATATACTTTCTAGATTATTCTCTCATTGAGTGAAAGAAGCATGTAAACGATAAAATAAATGCATGCTTGTGGAATTTTTTTTAGATAGATTTAATTTTTCTTCATGTGGAAGCATGTTATGATTTTTTAAAGTTAAAAAATTACATTTGGGAGGAGCAACACACCATAATTTTTTTGTTTTCCTACAAATTTTATGTTAAATTTGAAGAAATTTCATACATTCTCTAACCCCCTCCCCCAATGACATAAAATATTAAATCAATGAAAATTTGTAATAAATGATTTTTTGTCTATTTATTGAACCATCTACTTTATAATTTTTTGGATCACCCTTTTTATCCTATTAAAATTTTATGTGAAAATGAATTTTTTTAAGTGAAATAAGCTCAATGAAATATTTTTTTTTTATGTGAAAATAATTGTTTTAGGACACTAAGGCTTCCCAAACTCGTGATCATAATAACTTGTGATCTAGACTTGACTACTGCTCGAAGACAAAACATTAACTTGGCTTGTTTGAAAACCTTTAATAAGGATGAGCTTGATGCTAATTGGTATGGGAATTTCACTAAGAACAAAATAATTATAGCCTTATTGGAACTTCAAGGAGTACTCTTTCCAATCTCTCCTATAATGGTAAATACCATAGATATTCAGAAAGCACCATATGTGGATATATTGCATGACTCTTTATATAGTGGCACTAGGTTGGTTGGGATTTTTGCATCACAAACACCTTTCAAAAGTATTGATTGATTGGTAAAAGGCTTGGATAATTTTGATATTCTTAGACATATTTTCGTCCCAATGACTTGATCAATTTATTCACCCTCAAAACATGAGGAATCTTATGAATCTTCAGACGATTTCCTTACAATACATCTTTTACTATATGAAACTCCGAGGAAGGGATGAATTTTTCATCACCCTACAAGACTTATAGAGTGTGCACCAATGGTATGAGGCAAAACTCCAATCATAGGAAGTTCAAGACATTGGTGATGTTTTGTTACAATACATTATCTATTTTTATTTATCCCTTTGCAATTGGAACAACCACACACCACTATTCTCCATAATAAAACTATATAGGATCATACTCATTCTTCTCTAAATTCATTACTTTAATAAAAAATGGTAGGTATGTTAGAATTTAATCAAGGAATTTTGTGCATAGGGATTCTAATTATTATCCTTCAAAGTTTCATTTGAATATGATGATAGATTTTGTCAGGAACAAATCTTGGGGATCATTCTCCAATTACTTGTAAACCATATAAATATAGATAGAGATCTTAATCAAGTCATTATTCATCATGAAAAACCTTTAAATCCATAAATTAAATTCTTTATCATTATTAATTTACATAGATTCATTTTGACATGGGGTGTTGAAGTACTGGAAAGAGAGATGGTTGAAGTTGGATTTTGAAAATATAGATAATAAGTTAATAAGCAAAAAAACTAAAATTTTCATCTGTCATAAGTAACAAAATATTATAACCTAATTAATATAATTATGAACTTACATCTTGAGTAAATAATTAATTAGTATACTTATTTGAGGTCATACTGTATGAGGAACTACTTGGTGCCAAACTAGAACTCATATGTCTCCTTTGGGCAAGAAAAAATACAAAGATAATACTTATGAGTGAGCATGAAAATTCATGTCATAAAAATATGTAACTATCTCCATTAAGACACATAAAAATTAGGTTATTACTAGATGAAATTATTGAGCCAAATTTGGGATCAAATGAAGACAATAAACACAATCATCCCATCATTTTCTATACAATCTAGCAATAATATTTAAAACTAGTTAATTGAAACTTTAAAAAGGGTTATATATGGGAGGATACTTACATTTTTGGTGGAATAGGGTTAAAAGGATTGAGGGAAGTTAATAGATGAGGACTCATACTTGTTAAGGGTAAATAATGTAGGGGTATCAAGGGTTAGACACTATGATGAAGGGCTAAGCATTATGTGGATTAAAGATCATATGGGTTAAGGTTTATGGGTTAGGGGGATTAAGGTTAGGGGTGAGGAATTATAGGTGCTAGGAATTGGGGATTATGGATCACATGTAACATGGGATAGATTTTAAAGGTGATAAAATTATGAGTTTATGGAAATAGTTGTAGCTATGAATTATAACATAGTTTAAAGGTGGAAGTATCACGGTTTATAATTAGGATTTATGGAAGTTGTGTTGCATAAATGTTAGGGACCATAATGTTGGATTCATAATTATAATAAGAGGGGATGGGGTGAGTGAATCAATATAATACAATATTTATTTATTTAAAAAATTCAAGCACCATAAAAAAATAATCTTGTAAGTAGAACATGAAACATGGGACATGTATGGAAACCTTTAAGGATTAAAAAAAAAAAAAAAAAAAACTTCTTTTAATTGAATTTTCTTTATAGGAACCAACTTAATTCTACAATTTTTGTAGGCACCAACTATTACAATATTTGTAAGCACTAACCTATAGGAGACACTAATCCCCTGAATCTCTTAAGTTTGTAGACACCAACCTATGGGAGACACCAATACCCTCTAAACTCTTATGTATGCATTTTTTCTTCTATGGTCCACTCTATTCTTATCCAATATTTGCAGTCACCTTATTACCCTCAGCTATTTGACTAATCAATAAAAAATTTCTTTGAACCGGGAACTTCCTTCTAATCCCAAATTCTTTAACCGCATACTTTAGTTATCTATCCTTTTGAAATTACATCTCTCATTAAATAAATTTGTTCAGTTACTTCCATTTTAGAATTGTGGTTTACAAAACAAATTACTTATAATTAGATGCTTCCTTTAATCCATATTTTAGATATAGTCTTTAACAACATGAAACCCATCTAATTTGGAACTTCCTTCAACCCACATTTATAGTCCCTTAATACACATGTTCTTATACATACAAGAAAGTGATGTGCAAGAGATTACCACTCTTTTGAACTCTCGACACTTCCGTCAACCTAACATTTCAAATATTTTCGAACATGTGACTTAGCACTACTTCATGTTCCCATATAATATGTCTAGGTGATTTTTATATCAATATATCTAAGAATCCCAAAAATCCATTTAAACTATAAACACTTACAAATTTCATGTTTTTGAGCACCTTTAGACAAAAAATTCTTATGTCAAGGGCTGGAAAATTTTATGTCTAGTTGATATATTTTAGGATATCAGAGATCTGGAAAAGCCTATATAAAAATATCCTAGTGTAAAAACCTCAACTATTTGCAAATTCCACATCAAATGTTGTTACCGATCCATAAGGTGTTGAACCTCGAGTTTTGCCTTTTATACCATAACATTTGGAAAACCTAAAAAAAATTAACACCAAAAATCCTTGCAAAACAAAAACCTTTGTAGTATGGATGACAAGAACTATTTATGTTATTTATTTGCAAACTTCCTATTAGTTTATAGATCATGGGCACCAAAATATTAAAATATTTGCTAATTTGATGTATTTGTCACCATTAGATTATTTACCGAGATATAGGGAAATTTGTAGAAGTTGTGCCATTTTTTAAAAATAATTATATGATGATATGACGAGGGAACTTAACCCTCAGGTGCTAAACCTTATGCACCTTGTGATAAGGGACCATTCCATACTAGGATATTGGTGAATTTGCAAAGCTTTTCCATTATAAAAATATTTATATGTGAGGTTTTGGTAGATGAGTTTTCAAAGGTTAGTGATTTTAATGTTCTGTTAACTAATGACAAAGGTTTGGAAACTTTGGTTTTTCATATCTTCCACATTATAACAAAATTTTGACATTTCATTGAAATTTTTAGGTTTGTTCATAATTTTGAAGTTTCTTAAATATTTCTTGTGCTCATGCCTTAGATCACAACTATAGGTCTTGCCTAACTTTGAAATAATTAACAACATTATCAAAAAATATCCCCCCTTTTCATTAATGTAAACCCTCAAACAAATTTGGCAAAGTACCGAGGAACTCCCCCCTGACTATAAACTCATTATGTTTGCAACTTCTTCATTGGAACTCCCCTTATCTAGAATTTTTATCTTATCTGCAATTTCTCCCCCTTTAATATCAATGGAATACGGCTAATCCCCACAACTGATGTGTCTCCACAACTACAACTCTCCCCCTTTTTTAGATTTATACCCTTGAGCTTATCCCTTACTACTTGTAGATCCAATTCCTTTTTCTACTTATTTGCTAGTAATATATTTTCATGATGAACAAGTTCCTGTGTTGTTTCTCATGAAATTCAATGAATTCCAATTGTTTCTTATCATTTTTCTCCTATGAGTCACTTTCTAATGCTTCAATTTTCTTGATGTGATTTATATTACTATAATATCACACTTCTCCTTACACTTTATTGTTATTGATGAGGTGAGAGAGATATCACTCCCAACTTCTAACTTAGATATTGAAATGCATGTCTAGGAAGAGGTTTGGTAAATATATTGTAATATGGTCTTTATTAGAAATGTAGTCTAGCTTAAAAATCTAATCAACTACCTATTCTCTAAGGAAATGATATTTGGTAGGAATATGTTTTGTCTTTGAATTCTAAACTAGGTTCATTGAGAAATTAATTACACTTCTATTATCACAGATAATCAATATGGGTTGATCATAAATACATTGATATCCTTAGAAGTTTGCTTCATTTAGAGAACATAAGTGAAATATGTTGTTTTTGTAATATATTTTGGTTCAGCTATGTATAAAGACATTGATTTTTTTTTTTTTGCTCAACCATGATACCAAACAATTACCCAAAAAGAAAATTCCACCACCATTTATTTTCTTATTTTCTTCTAATAAGGTGGAATATTTGTTTCTTGAGTACCATAAACCAAAATCCATAGTCCCCTTCAAATATCTTAAAAAAAAAAATTCACTGCTTGCACATGTGTCTCCTTTAGGAAAGATTGAAACCTTGTAACTAATCACACGACTTTCATCATATAAAATCTTAATGTTGTCAAACGTAATAAGATACCAATAATTGACTTGTACAAATTTTGATTACATATATAGATTCATTGTATTTTCTTAACTTGCATCATGTGTGTTAAGCTATGGTAGCTCTAGAAGTACTCTTGACTAGTTTGGCACCTTAACTTGTGGGGAAAATTTATAAGCCTTATGGATGTTTGCTTAAATGGAGAAATTGATTATTAAATTACTTCTTGAGTTTTAACTTAGGAAAATTAAAGTTGATGTGTTATAGTCTTTTATTGACTTATTGAAATAAATAATAAGGTTATGAAGACAAATAATTTAAGTGACCAAAATTTAATCAGATTCATTGATATCAAGAGGTGAGATGAGATATGATATAAACCCTTCATCTCTTTAAAGTGCCACGATTTGATTAGGAGGCTCAAGGTAGTTTTATATAAGTCATATCCATGAGGTGAAGGCACAATTTTGAGGTAGAGGGAATTAGGCAGATCGATTTGTTGAGAGAGAGAGATAGTGACTTGTTCATGGAAGATGGAATACTTTTTTGGGAAAATTATCAGCAATTGAACCAAGTGAAATAGAGACACATTAGCTGGGTGACACAAGCTGCATGAGAAATATTGCAAGATGAACGAGGAGAGTGGCACAAGCCACACAAACTGGGTGACGTGTGCCATGAACAGGGTGATGCAAGCACTATGTACTATTCAATTTTTGTTGGGTTTGGTGAGGTCGTATAGATGTGTATTTGTTGTGGGAATTTCTCCCATGCTTTTGTAAGAAAATTTCATATATTATTGTGCCAATAAGAACAAAATTGTTATTAGTTTTTCCCTTTGTGGGTTTCCAACATAAAATTGTGTCAGCTGTGTGATTGTTGTTCCTATGGGTTATGTCGTGCATTTTATTTTTTAAAGAGCCTAGTAGTGGTTATTTTACAATTAAAATTTATTGGTTGTTTCAATTTATTTTTGGGTATAAAAAATCATTAGGAGATAATTCTTGTTTTATGCTTAGGAAATTTACATGGTATTAGAGCATCCTTGAAGAATAGGAAACATATTTAACACAATTCTCATAGTTTAGTTTGTGTCTTTGCAACACAATGATCAAGTGTTAGCACAAAGGTTGAGTGAAGTAGATATTTTTTAGTCATGGCCATAGGGTTGCACTTTGAGGACATGCTCGAGGGTGCTTCGAACATCACAATATGGAGAGAGTGGATTGCACTTTTTTTGGAGGAGAATGAGATATGGGATCTCATTGACTAGGTGAAACAACTCCCAAATGATACAAAACAACTTATGTGAAGAATAGATGCATCATCTTGGACAATTTGAAGGACCACATAAACCCTCACATTTTTAAGAAGCTAGAGAAAAATGGGACTCTCTCACAAATCTCTATTAGAATTACAACCAAAACATAAAGATGGTACTCTTAGAGAAATTGGGGAGCACCAATATGAACAAGGCAGAAGGTGTGACTTCATACCTCACTCACATTACTCATTTAAGGAATGATCTTGCATGCATGGGGGAGACCATATAAGACCCAGAACTAGAGTACATAGCAATGAATGGATTCACAAAGCAGTGGGTTGTTTTGTTGAAGGTGATTGTGGAAGGGGAGCATGTCCCTAATTGGCAGAGATTGTGGGATGACTTTGTTCAAGAAGAAACAAGAGTTGGACCTCAGCAGATTGATGCATCAAAGAATGAAGATGAGGAGAACTTGGTGCTTGTAGGAAAAGGTAAGAGAAATCCCAAGATAAACGGATCCAATAGTAGAGGGGTGGCCTCAAAGGGTAAGAAGGACATTGAATTCAATAAAATGAAGCATTTTTACAATTACAAGGTAGAGAATTTTTGAGTCAGTGTCCCAACAAAAAAAATAATAAGACCAAGTCATAAATGGAAACCTCATTGGATATTGAAGAATTCTTCAGCATATTTGAGGAAGAATTTAGCCTGATTGCATGTCTATAGAGATCAGTCACCACTAGAGTGTGGTACATAGATATTTCATCTCATGCCATATGATAGGGGGTGTGAGATTTTTTTCTAGCTTGCGGGAAGAGGAAATTGATGTCCACATTGAGCTAAGAAATGATGCTAAGTAAAAGGCAACATGCCATACTATTTTCATGTTTTAGAGGGAGTCTGGACAAACCCTTAAAGTGAAAAAGGTGCTCTATGTTCTAGGACTAACTAAGAACCTCTTGTTAGTATTAGCCTATGAAAGTGTTGACACCTATCAACAGTAAATAAGTTCTGTAAGCCATTTTAGTGACCCTTGAAAAATTATCTCCTATTTATGCCCAAAGTTACAATAAAATTGACCTAGTAGGAGGGGCCCTCTAATAAGAAAACCTCTAAGTTAAAGTCATCATGAGGCTATAATTGGAAAACCCCAATGGATATTAATTTCATGAGTTATGTCTCATGATTGATATTCAAAGTTGATAACCCACCTCTTGAGTCACACACACACATATATGTATATGTACGTTTTATGTACATGTACATAAAACCTCTAGGTTGTAAGTTAAAGGCATAATGAGGCTATGATTGGAAAACCCCAATGGATCTTAATTGCATGAGTTATTTCTCATGATTGGTATTCAAAGTTGATGACCCACCTTTTGAGTCACACACACACACACACATGCATGCGTGTGTTTGTGTGTATGTGTACATGTGCGTGTGCATGTATGTGTACATATACATATACATATACATATACATATACATATACATATACATATACATATACATATACATATACATATACATATACATATACATATACATATACATATATATATATATATATATATATATATATATATATATATATATATATATATATATATATACACATACATATACATATACATACATACATACATACATACATACATATACATAAAACAAAGGTTCTTTCCTTAGTGCACAAAGTATTAATCAATTTAATTGAGGGGTTCAACTATATATATATATATACATGTATGATGATAGTTTGATGCTTTATAAGGAGAGAGATATGTGTGCATATATGAATCCATTAGTATGATTGTGAAGGGTTGTATTATTTCATGTGATGTTTATGCAACAGTTGATCAACGAACTTATGTTGAATTTATGCACAAACTATCGAGTAGTGGTTTTAAAATTTGTAATATAGTTATAATTTGGCATTAGACATCAATATATGTTACAAATGGAAATTGGTATGGTTATTATGGTTACAACTTGTACGTACTATTGTGTAACATAAGGTATATGGTTTAATTTTTTGGATTTGATGTTTGATTTGTCATTGTATTCTATGGTAACAATTGAAAGGTGGTCAAAATTTAGTCTTTGGTTTATTGTTTCAATTATGGAAATTTATTAATAAGTGATCTTTGTATGATTTGGGCACATTGTTTTACAAATTATATTCACTTTTGACAATATTTTGTAAGTTGATAATCAATTTGATTGAAATATTGTTGTGTTGGCTATCTACATGCCTATCTTTCCAAAACCATATTGGCTAAGTTCACAGTCAAAACTCTGAGTCACCTCCCGTATATGGGCTATGGGTTTCTAAGGTATTTTTTTCTATTAGCATTTGTTTATTGGTTTGTATGAATAATTGGCTCATTTTTCTCGGCATCGACCTTTGATATCGTTAATGCACCAACCTGACCTTTGCTCTCGTATTTACTCACCCTAATCTCTTACCAGCTCAAGCCATGCATTATTATTCTTTGTCATTAATGAGCCCTCAGAGGGTTTCACTCCCTCTAGTTTGCAAATTCATATGCTCTACAACTAAAATTTGGCCAGGAAAGGATAAGATTTTTTGTCTCTGGAAAGAAGGATAGAGAACATTTTTTTTATAGTTGAAGTCCCATTTTGACCATTCTTGATTTCCATGTATGATTTATATTGGTTTTCTCTCATCAACAAGTCAAAATTCTCTGAGTTTTTCCACCATGTATACTTTATCCCTATTTTTGGTTTGAATTTGGAATTGATACATTTTTTTTTCAGTCAAAACACAACGTTAATATCCTATTTTGACAAGTACTAGAAAGAAAAACCTCATTTTTATTTTGAAGACCAGTTATGTTGTTTAATTTTGTGATTGGTTTTAACTCTATTCGACTATAGTTTGAGTCAATAACCCTACGCACAAAGGTGTGATGCTCTTGAAGAAAAACTCAACCTCACAACACCGGGCACTGTGAATGTTTCAAACCCACATAACTCATGGCCTACTATGTCAAGCTTGACATTCATGTCGCGTCTTTGTTTCAATGTGTTATATATATATATATATATATATATATATATATATATATATATATATATATATATATATATATATATATATATATATATATATATATATATATATATATATATATATATATATTGTCATATTTTTGGCAGTTACCATTAATATCGACCATGAGACTTTGATAACCATTGCAATGATTATTAGGGTTAATAAATTTGTTATTTTTTTAAACATTGATTCAATAATATGTTGTCGTGTTTGGGAAATCAACATCAAAAGCCTAACCTAATATGTAATTATTTGACAATGTCGCTTGTGGGAGCCCTTGAGGTCATGGGGCTTTGGTAAAACAACCATGATGAAGGTCGTGGGTAGGGTTCATTTTTATTTTGTGCTACCATATGAAAATGATTATTCCAAAACCATTCCCCTATTGCCAAAAATGGTCTGGCACTTTTTTAGGATTTTTTTTTTTGAATTACTTAGTTGTTTCCACTGTATATATATTAATATGTGCTTTGATTGGTTTATATAGCCCATATATTTACTGGGTTTTCCCTTCAATTGGGATCAAAATTGCTCGTAAAAAAATTCCATTGTAGGCTCATAATCGATAACCATTGGTAATATTGGATTGATCATTTTTTATATTAATATTGATTTATGTGATATATATATATAATTTATCTCAAAATACAATATTCATCTCTGTTCATTTTAACAAATTTATTTAAAGAGACATGTTCACTTGTCAACTAATGTTCTTGCTCTAGTGTTCTAGATATTTCAAATGTATATTCCTTGTATATCTCCTTTTAAAGTCATGATTTATAGTTTTTGTGAGATTAAAATGGATTTTTAATGTATTTGTAAACACTATTCCCCTTCCCCCTATTTAGACTTGTCCCATGTTTAGTGTTCGAAACTTATAATTCTTTTCATTTTTTGATGACTAGATCCATATCTTTTATTGCCTACAATTAATTCAGTGAATGTGTTTCAGAATGAGTTTCTACAATAGAAATAGAGGAAGTTGTAGAGGTAGGGGAACAAGAAACAAATACCAACATTTGGGTGTGAGAAGAGATAGGAGACCAAGGGTCTCAATTTATTTTGATGTTGACCCTCAAGAATTAAGGCGACTGCTTCATAATGGTGTAATCAATATTTTAGTTCAATCATAACCCCTAGTTTTTTATTCATCCTCAATTGAAATGTGACCCTATTCTATGCCAACCTAACACTGGTATTCCCGTCCCACCACATGCTTCTTCTCCCCTAGTTAGTCCAAATAAAGATGGTTGGGAAACCATCCCTATGTAGCCACTTCATTCAGTCCAAGGTTGGCCCACTGTCTCTTTTCCTCCTCTTGAGGCACATTTCTCCCATTTTATATCTGCTGCTTCATTCATTTTTCATTCCCCTCATGCAACACCACAACCTTCTATTCATGAATATCCACACCATCACCCTACTCATTAGAACTCCAATCAACCTAGTATACGTATTGGTCTTGTTGGTCAAACATACAAACAAGAAGTTAACCCACAACTTGTTGTTAGTGACCAAAGATAGAAAGAATAGGTTATTCTCTCTAACTCATCACATTCAGTTACATCTCATCCCCTCCAAGAAGAACAACAAGCAAAATATGTTCTATGTCACGGGAAGGGATATTAGTTTATGGTGTTTGGAGGATGTTTTGGTATGGTTTTCAGTATTGTTCATCTTTTGCTGATGAAATACTTGTTTATGATGATGTTTTCTCATTTTTATTGGATACTTTATACTGTGCTTATATGTGTATATATATGGTGATTAATTTTTGGTACATGATTTGTTTGGAAAATAAAATTCAAGATTGTGAAGCTCTATTATGTACAACATTATGTTTATTATGCTAGCTCATATGAGATGCATAAATAATTCAAAAGGAGAGACAAGGAGGTAATAGGAGTCACAAGGGTCTAGTTTGTTTGGAAATAATATAATGTGGAAATGATTTTGTTTATGTGGCACATGTTTTTGTTGTATATGGGGTATCATTTGCTTTTTATTAGATATGTTGTATTATTATTAGCTATGATTATGAGTTATATGAGACAAATTACATGTGATTATACAATATCTTATTTATATATGTATGGAGATAAAGATTATAAACCCCATTCAAATAATGAAAGGGGTACCACCTAATAGATTCAAAACTATGATTCAATTTTTTCTTTCAAAAATTAGTTCATTAACCATTTCATTCAGAACATCCCTCCTCTTATTCTCTAATGACCGTATTAGAAATCAAACTAAAACACAATATTTAAAACATGGGAAATTCCAAAATTGATTTGGATACCTTTAAAGGAGGAAGAATATATAAAGGCAGAGGGAGAGAATTGTGAAGAGATTTATTCTATAAAGTTTTATGGTTGTCATTTCTCCTCTTATTTTAATTTCTTACAAGTTATACCCTAAACTTTATGGTTGTAACAATCTTATCTTACCAAGGGGCGACAAACTAATTGAATCCATCAATGTTTCTAAGGAAATATTCAGGTATCTCGAGTGTATCTCAAGTCTTTCTGATTTAGTTATTATTGTTTGAAGTTCTGGTTGTTTTTACCAGTGCTAACAACTCTCCATTTTGCAAAAATAAATCTACCCATATTTACACTTGTGTAAAGTATTTTAATTTGTTTTCTTTTTTCTTGTCACTGAGCTATTATATATGATTTATTTTACATTGTAGTAGTATGTAATAAGAGTGGTCATAAGATTTCATAGGAGCTTGCCTTTCAGAACTTGGTTGTACTCTTTATAATTAATAAAATCGATTATTATTTGTTACAAATTTATAGTTTTTCATATCTCTGTTTCATTATTTATCTTTGAACAATTTTCTATTTATGTTATTTCGTATATAATAACTTATGCTAATCTAGGGCGTTTTAGCCCAAATTCTGACTAGCTCACTGCTTAATTTTAATTTGATTCATATTTATAGTTTCTTTTTAATGCTCGTTTATCACATTTTATATGTAAATGATGTATTTTTCATGTGTATATTTTTTCTTTACTTGATGTAAATTTTATTTTGTTTATTTATGTACCACAAAACACAAAAAAATACAAAAAACATAACACTTTAATTGTAAATTTTGAGCACATTGTCTCACTATATCGTTATGATAACAAGATTCAAGGATTTGGTTTGTTGAAGTCCGTCAAATAAACAATCATAAACATATTTTGGTGACCATACTAGGGAATGATTGATTCCTTCAATTTTTATGAAATCATGATTAATTCATGACTATTAAATCATTTGAACAACCCAATATTTTCTATTGGATTTGTGATAAAAAAAACATTGCACATTATTTACTTGATTTTATCCTCCAAAACTCAACATCTAAGAAGGATTGTGCAAAAGAGTGGGCCATTATTTCCTGAGACATTGAATTGGAATAAAGGAGATAATCTCTACTGAGACACATGCATCAGCATGAGCACCTAAATTATTTTTAATATATTATCTTATTAATACCTTAATTTGTTTCAATTCATGAAAATTCGATCTAACCTTCGGCCCCATCTAGTTACTGAATTAAATGATCAAAGTAACATTTCCAGCTCCATACTTGATTTTATATTGAATAATGGCTCTAATATCCAGCAATTGAATCATGACTGGTATATTATAGCCCTTGAGATTGACGAAGTTTATGAACGTGAGGTCATGATTAACCAACAACGTGAACTTGAATGCCAATGCATACACGATTCCCATCATTGGTTTTGCATGAGTAGTGAGCCTCTGACTTCCCAACAACTTAGAGGTGACATACCTGAATATAATCCCATCACTTAAATCCAAATTTGTAAGATATTTTTAGAATTCAAAGTGCACATTTGTTTCTTACAAAGTCTCACAAGTTCTTCGTGAACCACCTCACCTACTAAGAGAGTCATGTTTGAACGCAAATTCAACCTCCAAGTGGAACTCAAGGTTCCACTTGCTTTGGATCTTCTTAATCTAGTTCAAATTTTATCGCCACTCCAACCATTTCCATTTTTTCTGTTTACTCACCTTTCAATCCTCAACCATCCAATACCAATCCAACCAAAGTCATTCAAAAATTTGGAATCTTTCATTTTGAAGAGGATGTGTTGTCGCTGCTACAACACCCTCCAAAATTTTATCCCACGCTCAATTTCAGAGCCTTCCTTGGCCTTGTACATTATCGTCACAAACATTGAAACTCATTCCATGTGTGTTTTTAAACTATTTCAGTCCCTTTTGAAAGATAGGAAAAATATCGTCTTTTCACATGTTAGTCATTTCACAATGTGTATAAGCCTGTTTTGGTGGTTTCAAAAGGGAAACCTTGTGTAAATGAGTTTATATAACCATCCAAACATCTATCGCACTCATTCCTAGAGTTTTAAGCAATATCACACAAGTGTCGTCACGGTCGTCGCAAAGTGCATCTTTGGTGCCACACTTATCATAAGTTGTCGTAAAGTTTTCGCACTAAGGGAAATGCATTGTTCATGTGTCGTAAATGATCTATGTTGTTGTGTTGTCAAGTATTATAAGTTTATGATCATATTCAAAGTCTTATCACTGTTCACATCATCCTCATTGATCCTACACTGAGTCAATTTTCAAAAAAATTCTGACGAAGCAACTTAGCCTCATACGACCTTCTTGAAATGTGCATTACATAGTATCAGCCCTCTAGCTCTGACCTTGCCTCTTGAAACTAAGTAATACATTGTTCCTGCCTCCCATGATTGTTGCAGTGGGAATTTCGAGTGCTCAAGACTAAACCTTGGCCTCCATAATTGTGCAATCCATCTCCCCATTGTGGCCTCAACTGTGAATTGAAAAATATCTAGCCTCAAGCTCAACCCTTGAGATCTTTAGCAACAAAATTTTGCAATTACCTAGCCTCCTCTGTCCCCCGAAAATAAACAATGGGTTGATCCAGTTCCCATCCCCTCATCCTGACACAATGACCTCCAAAATTTCACAGTTATCTTCCTCAACCCAACCTATATTGTGCATTGCATAGTCTCAAGGCTCAAGGTTCACCCCTAACTACTTGAATTGTAAAAATGTGTAGTCATTGATCCTCTCTCCCATCTTTTCAACTGGTTCCCGCTCAGCCAATGGATCAACATGCACTATCTTAGAATAGGGGTTCTGTCACACTGATGTCGTCTCATCATGAGTGAATTGTAGATGGAGGTAACTTATCGTGCCATGGAAAGATGATGAAGAAGGAGATGAATAAGGGAAACATGATAAAAGACATATTTGGATTTGAGTATGCAAGTTGATCAACCAAGAGAAAGAAAAGGGACACCAATTTGCGACCAAAACTCAAGGCTTGAGATCATTGAAGACTCCTTACCACTAATCCATGCGGAGGTGGAAAGAAGATCATTTTCAAGTAGACACATAGCAAGAAAAAACAAGAGTGGCTTGACATTTCCACATCATCAAGAAGTCCATGTCAGCATTTTCATGTCATGTCATGTCATGAGTTGTCTCATGCCACACCATTATGGTGGATGAAGTAATTTATATTTCTAAAATGTATTGTAAAGTGGAAGTCCAAAGGACATGTATAGAATATGAAGAATCATGAAAAGTTGAAAAGTCATAGGAAGTCAAATAGTCATGAGGGTAGATTAAGAGTCACAAGGAAGGTGAAGCATCACCTCCTCAGTGGTTAGATATAGACACTCATTGTACCCTCATTGTATGAGAAAGGGACTTTTCACCTTGGCTTATCCCGCAATGCATTAGAGAGACAAGATAGTTCTTTGGGGGAACAAGAAGTGGCTCCAACGCTCCACCACTAGAGCTTGTGATGTTCATTGTATACATGTGTCTTCAAAATTTTACTTAATAATAGAAGCCTTCATTGCCAACATGTTATTTGTACATGAATTATGAATATTTGTAAGATTATTCTATGGATGTTTCTATTTAATTTTTTGTTTCATATTTGCTAAAGTAGTTTAACTATTTCGGTTATTTTAGTACTTATCTTATTGAGAATGTGTCGTAATGGTTGCCACCGTTATCCCATCCTTGTGTATTATTCCACAGGATACTAGAAAAATCTTTCTCATTAATTGGTTGTAATTATTATCGCATATTTTGTGGACTATTATGCTGGATGTTAGATGAATCCTTATTGGTTACGTGTGTCTCTAATATGGTGGTACTATTACCTATCTCTTAGAGGCTCACTTTACACTTTCCCTCCGCAATAGAATAAATTTGACACACATACAACCAAACACTCACCAGAAACATCTTCTTGATTTTCAAAATAAAAAATTCACTCCTATCTGTTGCTGACAGTTAGAGCCAAGGAAAATATTTAATAATTTGGAAACTGGACCATATTTCAAATGGGGCTCCTATCCAAAATGGTGTGAGTTCTAATTGGGACCACATATCTGGGATACCCCTTGAATGTTGGCAGGTCAAACACCATAAATATTTCTGGCGCTAGAAGGAGGGAAATTGGATTTTTATGGTTGATAACCTCATCCACCCTGACCTTACATCTTTTCATCAAGGATAAAACATTCCCAACACCTTCCCTTATCACATTATTGAATTTGGTGAAACTTCTTAGACCGAGATTTTACAAACTTGTGAAATATATGACAATTGTATCTAGGCCATCCATCCTATATACTGTAAGTTTGAAAAATATATTGTATTAATCCTAGGAGTAAACAACCTTAATTATTTTCTGAAGAAGAACCAAACCTCCCCTACCAGGACCATGGTTCCTACGATTGAAGATTTGGTTCTCACCACCCTTGAAGAATTAACAGACTCTGTGGAAAATGTAGAGAAGTCAGAACGACCTCCACCATAAAATGGAGGTAACAGAGATAACGTACTCTTAGAAAATAATTTCCATGGGTTGGGTGGTGAATAAAAAGAGGAAGAAGAAGAGGAGCCACAAGATTCTGACAAAGAGGAGGAGGACAAGGATGAGGATATGGCAGACCAAGATTTGGATTGGATGTCTCAGGGCCCACTTGCACTACCCGATGTTCTACACAAGATTCCAAGACATCCAAGTTTTTTTTAACGAAGTATGAATTTGAAAAAGAAATGAAAGTAGAGGACTATTTGGATAAATTCTACCTACATCTGCAAATTCTAGAGGTACATTGTGACGATGTTGTATGCAAACATTTTCTATGCACCTTAGATGGCAGAGTAGTTTTATGGTATCATATTCTTCCTTCAAATTCTATCTAGAATTTGAATGGGTTTAAGAATATTTTTCTTGAAAAATTCATTGATGACAAAATCCATACCATGTTGTTGAAAGACCCGAGAAATCTTAAAAAGGAGCACAAAGTAAAAGTGAAATATTTTAATCATAGGATTAACTGTATTTTGAATAAATTTATGGCGAATAAAAAACCTCATGACTTCAACACTATCGACTACTACACATCTGCCTTACCAAAAATCATTGCATAACTCATGAAAGGAATTGCGAAAGAAACTCTTGCTGAAAATTATGAAGAAGAAATTACGGCTGAAAAGGACCTGCGTGCGATTTTGGTCATCATAAATGATGAACCGAATAAAGATTCCAAAGACATGGGAAAAAGTTCTTAGACCTCCGTAATCAAGGTCGAGGAGAAAAAATATGTTTATCTTGAGAGCTTGAACCACACCATAAAGACTATGTCAAATGAGCTAGAAAAATTGAAACAAAGGTCAAGCGAGAACACCATGAGAAGCAAGCCTCCCAAGTTCAACTTTCTAAGAAGGACTTACAACTCTAGAAGTAGAAAAAACCAACCATCCAAGCATGTGAAAAGCTCGAACGTTGTGATAAACATTGAAATTATGGTCATGAATCAGTACTGTTCATTACACCAAAAATATAATTACAAAAAAACATGCCCACAATGGAACCACAACGTGAACGCTCTTGCTGAAAATTTTGTTGACACAATACTTTCTCATGAGTAGACTGAGCTTGTGGAAGAAAATGAAGAAAGTGTCACAACTGAAAAAACTCCAAGCACGGGGCATGCAATGAAAACATTCAGTTGCATACTCGCATATGAAAAGAGCATTACCGAAAAGAATTCATTGAGTGATGGCCCAATCAAGACACATAAAAATCAATATAATTTGAGAAGTGAAGGGTTTACCATCGAACAAGAGTTGATGAAGTAGAAAATGAAAGAGAATTTGTTAAGTAATATCACTCTACTCATCAAATAAACCCAGAACACTCAGAGAAAGTCTATAAATGGGGCTGCAAAAAAAATTACTTCTGCAAGAAGTAAGAGCAAATTCATCACTCTGAAAGTCAGGGACTAAGTTACTCCTAGAAATAATTTGACAATATATCTTGCACTATATTACAACATATTTTAAGAGATGAAGAGAGCCCGCACAAATATTTCATTCTTCGAACTGACGAAGATTGCGAGCCAATGAGAACTTCTTATTCATGCACTCGAACAATCTGCCTTGGGTAAAAATGCTTCTTCACATAAGGGATCTGGTAAGTCCCATGGTTCCCTAAAATCTGTACTTAATTCTTTAACTCTGGATTTAAACACACTCTACCCTCTGTTTCTGTTGAGATTGCAACAAGATGATGAGCTTAGTGGAAAGAAGCCGCCTTCACTAAGTGGGCCCGCAGGCTATTTTTGGCGCAAAGTCTATTTTTAGACTATGTCTATTTTCAGACATATGGATCATGTTCTATGAGTTGCAGGATGCTATTTGTGGATGGTTGGTCAAGTTGGAAAAAAATAGATGGATTTATATTTTTAGACATACTGGGCGGAATCTATTTTTAGATTACTAGTCTAAAAATAGATATGTCGAATATTATTAGCTCTTAATAATATTTGGACTATAAACATTATCTTATTCTCTTGGAGCACTTCAGTTAAGTGCACAGATGTGGCACAGGAGCTGACAGAAGGAATTATGTTATTCCTAAGGGTTAAGTGGAGCTATTGCATGGATACTTCAGTTAGAACTCATGTGACAGAGTTTGGTGGAGTTGATTGAGGAAGTTAGTGGAGTTGTATTCAGTTTAACTAATCTAAACATAGTTGAGCTATTTGTATCTAGTTTAAATGATTGATACAATTAGTGAGAGTAGTGTGAATTAATTATTAATTAATTCACTAATTATAAACTCATTAATCAACTAAAGAATACATCAGTTAACTTCAGTGCATGGACAGTTTCAGTGGAGACCAGTGCAGAGATAGGTGAAAGAGCAGGTTAACTATCAGTTGTGACTATATTGTTGCATATTTGCAACAACCAGTGATTGGAGGAGCCAATGAGGATTGCGCAATACAAGCCAGGTGGTTCAAGTTATTTAATGAGCCATCCTACAGCATTGATTATGCAATAGAGGCTGGCTATCAGGTGGCAGAGATTGGAGCATGTGTTTTGCTAGATCTAGCTTGATTAGTGTGTAGCAATTGGAGGTTGTGCTGAGAGCTTGTGAGGATATTTGTACAATGATTGTTACATGATCTCTATGACATATAATATACAGATAGTTGGGGTTTTCAGCTTTAAGCTTTCCCATGAAATACTGTGTTCATATGTGTGATTTTTTATGGTTTTAATGTGCACATGCAATTGATTTTATTTCCGCATGTAATGATCAATGGTAGAAGAGATTATGTATTGTGCATGAAGCTAAAATAGTGTGTGATCAGGAGAATCTCGGTGAATAATATATCAGTTATTCAAATTTCTACATGGTATCAGAGGGATATTGATCATTGGAGCAATTGTAAAACATTGAAGTGGTTGAGTTTTTGTGCTGGTGGAATTCGAATTTGCAGTAGTGTTTTCTTGGTGTCGAAGTTGAGATGTCTTTCAATGGATTGCGATTGGAGTATGCCCTTGAGGGCAGCTCGAATTATATTTCATGGAAGGACAATATGGAGGCGGTGCTAGATGACAATGGGTTGAAGGAGTTCATAGATGCAGAAATTCCAAAACCTACTTCTAGTGATGTTGCCGTACTTGACGCATGGCAAAAGAAGACAACAAAGTGTCGAAGGATTCTGTTGGAAGGTGTGAAGGATCACATAGTGTCCAACCTTCATGGTAAGGCTTCTCCATTCTTGATGTGGAAATATTTGACAGATTTATTTCAAAGCAAGAGCGACCAGAGGAAGTTGGCGCTCAAGGATAAACTCAGAAACATAAAAATGGAGAAAGGCGACAGTATGCCCAAGTACCTCACGAAGTTCATCCAATGCAGGGATGAGCTGGGAAGTGTGGGGGTTACTGTTGATGATGAGGAATTGGTGAGCTTGGCTCTCCTTGAGCTTCGAGAGTTTGAATTCCTATCGGGACTCGATCGATGGTCGGAGAAATTGCCGGAAGTGGGAGCGACTTTGGTCGGATCTTGTGCAAGAGGAGATAAGGCGAAGTACAGGAGACGAATCTTCATGAAGAACTCGGATGAAGAAAAGGGTGTGCTTTGGCTGCCAAAGCAAAGAAGGGAAGAGCAGAAGCATGCTTCTCGGTCGGTGCGAGCGAAAGTAGGACATGTCAAAGGTGAAGTGCTTTCCATTTGTCACCAACACGGACGTTAACTCAATAGTTGTCCATGAAGAAGAAAAATAAGCGGAGTTGTTGAGCTAAAGTTGGAGAGGCCTTAGCCTCTGCAGAGTTTGACTGGAATTTTCACTGATCGCATGCTTAGTCTCCAAGTGTGATGGTTTCAGTGTGTGGTTTCTTGATAGTGGTGCATCTTTTCACATGACAGGAGATCGAGATTTGTTTACTGATCTGGATGAGAAAGATCTTGGAGTGCACATCAAGATGGGCGATGATGGTAGATACAATGCAACTGGTGTCGGTACCATTTCCTTTGAGAGGGAGTCTGGTAAACCCTTCGTATTAAAGGAAGTGATGCATGTTCCAGGATTGAAGAAGAATATGATCTCTGTGGCGATGTTAGAAGAAAAGGGATATGATGTTGTATTTAGCGAGGGAAAGGCTTTCCTGCGTAGTAAGGCAACTGGTGAGACCCGAAGGATAGGGGTTCGAGTTAATAACCTTTATCAATTGCAGGTAGATGGCTGCGCAGCAATGGTAGTCAAGGCAGAAGGAGTGGTGAGCCGGGATGATGGCAAGTTGTGGCACCGGAGATTGGGCCACCTTCACCATAGAGTTTTGAAGATACTGTAGCATATTTCTACTGGGCTTCCGAAGGGTACTCTTGTGTAGTCAGATCAGTGCAAGGGATGTACCTTAGGAAAATTTGTGAAAGCCTCCTTTCACGAGAAGGATAGTTGCGCCACGATGATCCTTGAGAGAATTCACACAGACGTGTGTGGACCTTTCTTAGTAGCTTCGACAGCAAAGCACAGGTACTATGTGATATTTGTTGATGATTTTTCTCATAAGTGCTGGATCTTCTTCATGCAGAAGAAGAGCAAGACATACTAAAAGTTCTGTGAGTTCAAGGCACTGGTTGAGAAAGAATCGGGGAAGCAGGTGAAGGCTCTTAGGAGCGACAATGGTGGTGAATTCATCTTTGGCGAATTCAAGGACTTTTGCAGCGCAAAAGGAATTCAAAGAGAGCTCATAGCACCTCACCTGTAACCCATATCGGGAGATAGGTTGCGGCGGAAGAACAAAGCAAACGTGGGTGTTGAGCAGCCTCATATAGGGCAGTCAGGGCCTTCCACATACACTTGTGCATTTGTGAGCATGAAATGCGCGATGTAATAACGAACTGTTATTCCTCACGAGGGATACTTGGCATGAGTACACACAGAGGAGGCGTTTTTCTAGTAAGAGAGGCTTTGATATTTCCCATTTGAGGATTTTTGGTTCACCGACCCACGGTATCGTAACGACGAAAGGATGCAGGAAGAAGCTAGGCCTGTTGCGAGGAGGTTGGGATATTTGTGGGGTACACGATACACCTCACAAACACCCTACAACTATCGTGTGTATTTTCCAGATAGTGGCAAGACTGTTGTGTGACGAGATATCAAATTTCATGAGGAGAAAGCCATGAAGTGTTCGCTTGAGAAGGAGCTACACTTGCATGCAGATGAGGAGCTATTATTTCCTAAGGATGAGTCTCTGGATGTGGATCAACCACAAGAGGAGGTTCATGGAGTGGAAGAGACCACTCATGCAGTGCCAACCATCAGAGGGCGGAAGCGCACTACAGAAGCTAAGCGACTGGCTCAAGATGCAGAGAAGGTTGTAGGAGCACCTACATCACATCGCAGATAGAGACAGTCACCTGACCGGTATACTGGATACATGGCTCTTATGAAAAAGTGCATCGTGACAGAGCCATCCTCTTTCGAGGAAGTTGTGGAGGATCCCACATGGGTAGATGCCATGGTGGAAGAGTATGACTTGATTGTCAAAAACAATGCATGGGAGATTGTCCCGAGGCCGAAAGGGAAATCAGTGGTGGGTTTGATATGGATCTACAAAGTGAAGCAGGCAACTGACGGGAGTGTGGAGGAGTATAAGGCAAGATTTTTTGCCCAAGGCTTCTCACAGATTGAGGGGATCGATTATGAGGAGAAATTTTCACCTGTCGCAAGGTATTCTTTCAGACGGGCGATTCTTGCTCTCTTAGCATAGATGGGGTGGCACATTCATTAGATGGATGTGAAGACTGCATTCCTCAATGGAGTCATTGAGGATGAGGTGTACATAGATTAGCCCAAAGGTTTCGAGATCTTCAGCAGTGATTCACATGTGTGCAGCCTCAAGAGAGCGTTGTATGGGTTGAAACAAGCACCTTGTGCTTGGTACACACGGATAGACAGTTATTTCAGCAGACTTGGATTCTCCAAAAGTGAGGCAGATCCGATCCTATACCTGATTGTGGTGGAGGGTAAGTTGCTGATCATTGTTCTTTATGTAGATGATTTGATTTTGATGGGTGATGAACTGTTGATACTCTCATGCAAGGATGATCTTGCAAAAAAGTTTGAGATGAAGGACTTGGGCCTCCTTCACTATTTTCTGGGATTGGAAATTTGGCAGTGCAGTGATGGACTGTTTGTTTCTCAAGGCAAGTATGCCCGGGAGATACTGGAGAAGTTCAACATGCATGGCTGCAAGCCTATTGATACTCCTCTTCCTGGTGGATGGAGGAAGGAGGATGCTACTTCGGTGGAGGTAGTGGATGCCACTGTTTATCGACAGTTGGTGGGGTCACTTATGTATCTGGTCAATGCACGACCTGACATATGCTATGTTGTTAACGAGCTTTCACAAGCTATGGTTAAGCCTACCAAGCTCTACTGGAAGGAAGGAAAGCATGTATTGAGATATCTCAAAGGCACATCGGGATATGGATCATGGTACATACAGGAGGATGAGTTGAGGCGGAATTGCTTCATGGATCGGTATCATCATATCAGAGATTGTGTGCCGCGGAAGATCATGTTACTTTCATACATTCCCACGGAGGATCAGGATGCTGATATCTTGACGAAGGCGCTCACCAGGAGCAAATTTGAATATCAAAGAGGCAGGATAGGGGTGGAAGATAATCCTTATCTTGTTGAGAGGGAGTGTTGAGATTGCAACAAGATGATGAGCTTAGTGGAAAGAATTCGCCTTCACTAAGTGGGCCCACAGGCTATTTTTGGCGCAAAGTCTATTTTTAGACTATGTCTATTTTCAGACATATGGATCATGTTATATGAGTTGCAGGATGCCATTTGTGGATGGTTGGTCAAGTTGGAAAAAAATAGATGGACTTATATTTTTAGACATACTGGGTAGAATCTATTTTTAGATTTCCAGTCTAAAAATAGATATGTTGAATATTATTAGCTCTTAATAATATTTGGACTATAAACATTATCTTATTCTCTTGGAACACTTCAGTTAAGTGCACAGATGTGGCACAGGAGCTGACAGAAGGAATTACGCTATTCCTAAGGGTTATGTGGAGCTATTGCATGGATACTTCAGTTAGAACTCATGTGAGAGAGTTTGGTGGAGTTGATTGAGGGAGTTAATGGAGTTGTATTCAGTTTAACTAATCTAAACATAGTTGAGCTATTTGTATTCAGTTTAACTAATTGATACAATTAGTGAGAGTGGTGTGAATTAATTATTAATTAATTCTCTAATTATAAACTCATTAATCAACTAAAGAATGCATCAGTTAACTTCAGTGCATGGACAGTTTCAGTGGAGACCAGTGCAGAGATAGGTGAAAGAGCAGGTTAACTATTAGTTGTGACTATACTGTTGCATATTTACAACAACCAGTGATTGGAGTAGCCCATGAGATTGTGCAGTACAAGCCAAGTGGTTCAAGTTATTTAATGAGCCATCCTACAACAATGATTATGTAATATAGGTTGGCTATCAGGTGGCAGAGATTGGAGCATGTGTTTTGCTAGATCTAGCTTGATTAGTGTGTAGCAATTGGAGATTGTGCTGAGAGATTGTGAGGAGCTTTGTACAATGATTGTTACATGATCTCTATGACATAAAATATACATATATTTGGGTTTTTCAACTTTAAGTTTTCCCATGAAATAGTGTGTTCATATGTGTGATTGTTTATGGTTTTAATGTGCGCATGCAATTGATTTTATTTCCGCATGTAATGATCAATGGTAGAAGAGATTTTGTATTCTGCATGAAGCTAAAATAGTGTATGATCAGGAGAATCTCGATGAATAATATATCAGTTATTCAAATTTCTAGAACACACTCTACCCTCTGTTTCTGTTATCATTTGAAATTTTCAATTATAATGTACAAAATTTCCTAGTAGATTCTGGTGCATCTATGAACGTAATGTCATTATCTGTTGCAAAGTAAATCAATGTGAAATGGGTAAAAAATACGTATAGATCATTCCACTAGACAAATTTATTTTCTATGTGATTGGTGAAATCATAAATGTGATTATCTGCTTATCATTTGAGCACCGAGTTCACTAGTGCAAAAATATAATGATTATGTACATTCCAGAAGAATATGGTGTTTTGTGGAGTCGAGACTGGTCTAGAAAGCTATAGGGGTATTTTTCTATGGACTAGTCACATTTATGGCTTCTGTAAAAGGGAAGAAACAATCAAATCTGGGTGAACTCAAGGAGGTACATGAAACACATGGTTACTCCCTTCGAAGGAAAACATGAGCCAGTTTCTTTTGCGAATCTAATATTTGGAAATTGGTTCTTAGAAAATATTCTGGGATGTTATCTTTCTTAACCATCTCCAGTTCCACCAGACACGTTGTTGGAACTCCTTCTTAGTCCAACTAGTGAAAATGGCATTTTTAGAGTTAGTAGTAGTTGTAATATTATTACTAGTGTAGCACAAGGTCCTACATATGATGTTTGGACATTGTATTTTATGGTTCCAAACCATAGGAGGGCTCTGGAGATGGTTTATTTTTAGTATATCCACGAGAGAGGAAACATATGATCTCCAACTACTTGGAATTCAAGTGCACAAACAACACCGCATAATACCGAACACCCATCTTGGGTTTGAAAAGAGCCATTTACCTCAATGTTTCTACCTTCAAAGAAGTAGGTGAATAAAAAAATATCATATGACAGGTATGTGATACTATACACTGTGTGTCACATCATCTCAAACGATACCAACAACAGATATGGTGTCTAATTTCACATTTCCAAGCTTTCAATATTATTTATGTTCCTAGAATACACAACACAACTACAGATGCAATGGAAAATGTTGTTACTAGGTTATCACCACTTGGGATGGTTTTTCTATAGATATTCTTTATAAACCATTTGTATCTGATAATATCACCAATTTACGTGTTTTCAATGATGAACAGTAGATACTACACTTCATGGAAAACACTGATGTATTCAAGGATGAAACTGTTGACGAAGAAGAGCACGAGAAAGCATTGCAGGATGTAGCACTTGCAAGAAAAGATAACCCCATGCCAATAAGCATGGAATCATTGAAAAATTTGTATGAGTTGCAGAACCACTTTCGAGGGCCAGTCAATGAAAAAACCCACAGCTCATCGTTGTCACACAAGAAAATAAATCTTGGGACAGAAAAGGACTCAAAGTTTGTTAATATTAGTACTTGTTGCACACCACAGGAGAAACAAGATTTCATCCACTTATTTAAGAAGTATCGAGATGTATTTGCATGGACATATGATGAGATCAAAACTTATGACACATGAATAATCCAACATGTGTCTCCAATCTAAGAAGGGGCTAAGCATTTTCAACAAAATCTGCAGAAGGTACATCCAATGGTTAAGCCTATGATTCAAAAGGAATTTAGGAAACTGTTGGATGCTCGGACCATATAAAAAGTGTGACATTCTACCTGGGTATTGAAATTGGTCCTAGTTAGAAAGAAGTCTAGAGAAATTTTCTTGTGTATTTATTTACACAACTTGAACCATGCCTCAGACAAAGATAATTACCCTGTGTTTTTTATCAAACAGATAATGCAACAGTTTCAGGGTCAGATATGTTTTCTTTTTTGGATGGCTATTCAAGTTACAACCAAGTTCTAGTCTTAGAGCCTAATAGACTAAAGACTAATTCTACACAAAGTGGAGTACGTTCGCATTTAAAATAATTCCATTTGGGTTGATCAATGCCAGTGAAAAATTTCACTGCACCATGGACATCACAATCCATAGAATGACCGAACATAGTGTAGTGGTGTATCCTGATGATTTCACGGTGTTTTCTAACAAGAGATCTGATCACATATGCCACCTAAAGAAAATATTTTAGTGATGTCACAAATATGGGATATTCCTTAATCCAAAAAGAGTATTTTCGTAGTGTCCAATGGTAACCTCTTGGGCCATATCATTGCTAAAAGTGGGATTAAAGTAGACCCAGAGAGGGTCAAAGCAATTATGAAGATTCCCTTCCTTGTAAAAATCAACTTCTATGCAGTTCTTCCTGGGGAAAATTAACTTCCTCTACAAGTTCATCTTTGATTATTCTCAAATCGTGAAGCAAATACAAAATATGGTAAAGAAGGATGTGGTTTAAAAAAGGGACAAAAGGGAAAATCACACTTTTTCCCATTTTAAGAAAGCTATAGTAGAAACACCTACTTTATACAACCCAGATTTTAGCAAAGTTTTTCTGTTATACACGTTCGCTTCTAACACTTCTCTCGTCGTTGTGATTATGCAAAAGGATGATCAAATCAATGAGCAACCAATATATTTCATGAGCACTAGCCTCCAAGGACCTGAAATTAAATACCTCACCATAGAAAAAAAAATCTTATGTAATATACAATGCGGTGAAACACTTCTGAGCCTATCTCTTGAAAAATTATTGCGTCATAATTTTCTCGCACCCAGCAGTCAAATCACTATTTTTTTCAGCAAGATTTAGGTGAGAGAAGAGCGAAAAAGATGACTGGTTTACAAGAGTATGGCTTAGAGTCCAATCCAGTTCACATAATCAATGTCCATGGTCTATGTCAGCTAGCAGAAGAAGCATTATATGCAAAAGAAGAATATCCTTCCAGATGGGAGCAGGAGATCAAAAATTACAATGTTGAGTGAGCTTCACCTACTATCGTTGCAAACTCTTGGTACACAGATGTGATCCAACCTTGAGCACAGTACTGTTCCCTCTCACCTTTCTGCACAAAAAAAGAGGGAAATTAGACTTAAAGAATTATCTTATCAATTGGTGCATGGGGTGATTTTTAGAAAGAACCATAATGAAGTGTTTCTCAGGTGCCTAAAAGCACATGATTTAGAGAAAGTACCGTGCGATCTCCATGACGGACCAATCGGGGGACACTTCACGGGTAACAAAAATGAACATAAAGTTATGGGGGTGGTTTCTATTACCCCACGTTATTCAAATATTCTCACGCCTATACCTACAAGTGTTCGGCATATCAAAGGTGTGCTAACTGAAACAAGAAGTCAGCCTCCCCATTGTATCCAGGGAGAAATTTAGGGGCGAATATTTGCAGATGGGCTAATTTTCCATGCTTTTTCCAAAAAAAATATTTGCTAATTCCCATTTTTTCCTAAAAATGATTCACCTAAATTTGATAAGAAAAAAATATTTAACATTAAAAATCGCCAAAATTTTATTGAGACTATATAAAATCATTAGAAGTTGGAATATTTTTACTAAAATGTCACCAAGCATTTTATATTTTTCATATTGTGGATTAGTAAGATTCACTAAGGTTTCTAATCTTTAAGATAAATTTCCATCCTTAAAATTTTCCTTGATTGTAGCCTATTGTAGTGGAAGAAACATTTCAACATTGGGGTTTAGATATCATTGGAGAAATCTTTCTGCATTCATCAAAGAGGGACTGCTACATCCTTACTGCTACAAACTACTTTACATGGTGGATAGTGTTAGAAATGCAATTTTTCAAAGTCTGGTCACCATTGCATTTGTGTCTTCGATCCTCTCTTGTCCCCTTAGCCTGTGTTTGAAGGCACTGTAGGGTTAAAAAGTGTGTTAAAGTTTTTATTATTTTCCACGAAATCCAAAATTTTTTGAGTCCAATAGTTTGTTTTCGTGTCTTAGAGTAATTAGGGTAAATCTTTTTCTTAATAAGTCTTTAACTATCTTGAGTAGTTAAGGTGATGTATTTAGTTTGAGAGTATTATTTATCCATAATGATATCTTCTTAAATTGAATGATCCAAGGTTAAGCATAAAATGTCATAATTGTCTTCTATTTCAGGAATAACAGGAAATTTCTACCTTTCCTGAAAAGTAGTGATTTTCCCAAAAAAATTGGTTTAAAAAAGAAACACATAAATAACTACCTTTTCTAAAAAGTAGCTATTTTCTCAAAACTTGTATAAGGAGTTGAAAAGGCACTACTCTTTTGGAACAATTGAAGGTCAACTAAACAGAAGGTACTACCCTTTTAGAATGTAGCCATTTCTAGTTTGAGCTTCACTAAAAAAAGGGGTTGGCTATTCTAATTGCTAAGGTTAGTTATTCTAACGCTACTAATTAAAGGTGAAGCAGTTCAAAAATAAAGTACGAGTAGCAGTTAATTAATTATTTGGTGTAGTGAGTTGGCACCTAAAATCAAATCATTCAATTTTGTGTCAGTTAACCTCACCGAAATCAAGGACATGTAGAGACCAGGGGTCTACATTCACTATTTCCCATAACTATTTTCCCCGAGAAAGCTACAGTTCGAAGTTATCTTCCAAAATTTTTTTAGAGTTTCATGGCTTTCCTATGTTCATTTTTTTATAGGTGTTCATTAACATTTGAATTGGACGTTATTAAACAAAAATGGGTAAAATTGGTAAGGTAAACCGCTCAGAGCTTGCTAATATGTGGTTTTTTGACCACCGTGCAAAGGGAAAATTTTAGGCAGCTGGATCGTATCATTTTTTTAAGAAACTCTCAGGGGATAATTTTGCATTTGCTCAAGAAATTGCCAAATATTTTAATGGAGAGTAGGTCAAGCTAGGGTCTCAGACTTCCAAAATATCCGAATCCATCATAGCACAAGCTACCCAGCTGTCGTCTTCAGGTGAGTCATGGCTTGAAAAAAATAATTGTTTGCAAAGGACTTAAATGCATACATTAAACCCGGCCATGCAAATGTGAGTTGGAATCCTATTGATCATATTTCCTATTTCAAGCCTGAATGGTAGGGAGTTATCACTATATTTCAATGTTATATCACCTGCGAGGGTAGGTTCTCTATAGTTCATCAGTATCAAATGGGATTTTTATCTCATATTTCAGGTTATAAACCGATGAACCTCCTTTTCTTCCTTCACAAATCTATGATGAAAATGTATCATAAGATACAATGAACCCCAAATTATTATCTTCATAATATTTATCGTTGGGGGTTAATTAAAATGTTGGTGGTGTATCATTTAAGGAAGAATAGAACCACGTGGAAAAATTTTCTACCAAATGAGGGTTTCAGTAGTATTAATTCAAGAAGAAAAGTAGGAATGGCTTCAAAACAGAACACCCAGGAGGAATATTCGAAACCCGCACCTATACTGACCCCTTTACATGTTGATAAATCATCTTGACAATCAAGCAGGCAGACAAGAAGCTCATCAAGAAGAGCTAGAGTCGAAGTTACTGTTCTGTTGACGGCCAAAATTGTATTGCCGAAAAAAAGGGGGGTCTCCCCAGTAAAAGGTCCCAATTAGACCTCACACTGTTTGGGATAGGAGCCCCATCCAGTATGTGGGCCAGACTGCCACCATGATTGTTTCCACTCTTGGTTGTCTGATGAGAAGATGATAGAGTAGAGGCGAGGATGAAATGACCAATAGGTGAAGCAAAATCAGCCCAAGATTAACGAACCATAAATGAAGATGCAGGCAAGTCTAAGCAACAAAAATAAAAAGGGGATATGCCATAACTGGGATCAGTGAGCCGAAAACCAATGAAACATACATGAAACAAAACACGCCAGAAGTTAACTACAAGGTAGTTCACAATAGATTACAGCCATGGAAAGGACAAATAAACACTAATCCAAAAGAAAACATACATACAACCACTGAGAAATATTTCATAACCGATGGCATGCATGAAAGTAGACGTATAACATAATGAAGTACGAGAAAACTAGTACTATCACCACAAAAAAACATGTGAATCAGTTCCACGAAGGAGAATATATTATTAATGTTGCTGCAACGTCAAATACATGTTTACAAATCATTAAAAATCAATAGTGGAACATGGGTTGTTCATCTCAATGCATGATACAAAACCCTAGCCTCGCTACCTCTCTTTCTACTTGATACCAAGAGCTGAGTGCCTTTAACTCTCTACAAATAATTCCTCTATCATACTGGCCTTCATTGTCGAGCTAAAAGTACTTTTACTCTTTCTTGAAGTTGTACATATAGGTTTAGATGACTCTTGAGTTTCCCCCTTGACTCTTGGTCTTCCTGACTGTTGGGCTAGTTTGTGACTTGGGCCATTTGTGACCCGCGACCCTGGGAAATCCATGACCTACGACCTCGGGCAATCCATGACCTGTGACCTTGAGCAATTTGGGACTTGCGACCTCGAGCAGATCTGCGACCTACAACATTGAACAAACCTGTGACCTACGATCTTGGGCAATCCGCGACTTACGACCTTGAGAAAATCTGCGACCTGTGACCTTGAACAAATCTGCGACTTGCGACCTTGGGCAATCTGTGACTTGCGTTCTTCTTTCAGTGATCTCTGGGCTTCGTGACAAGATTCCTTTTCCTGCATCTCTATCTCGTGAATGTGACTAGGTGCCTTTGAGCTTAGAGTGAGTTTCTTGGGGATTCGTGAGAATCCACTTGCTTTGAAAAGGTCCCCTTGCTTGTTGGGGAAATCATTGGCTCTTTGTGCAAACCGAAAGCTTCTACTTGCAATAAAATAGCATAGGTCACATGTCTTCATGATCGAATAGTAATACCGCTAGGGGTGTATTTAATTAATTGCAAGAGTGAAAAAAATAAATTTAGAACCTTGTGTGGTCAAGTGTTGTGCCACTTTGTCATCAAAGAGAATGTATTGTGTAGGCCATCCCTACGCCTCTTCAATCACTATAATGTTCGTTGGTAGCGTTATGGACCGAGTGCCAAATGTGGATCTGTAGTTTAAACTGTTTTTGTAGTTGTTACTTCATAGGGATATGGTTCCATCGATGATACATGATGTCCCTTTATCCTCTATGAACATCGCACCATATAGAAATGAATTTATGAAACGTGGGTATAGTCATGAATCTACGGCTTCCACTTCACTAAGGGCTCAATGCACATACTAGAATTATCCTTGCATGTTTAATCCATGTAAATAACTTGTTGCAGTAGTGAAAGTGAACAATGATTAGTTCTGAATAAGGGGATAGACCCTGATGAGATGGATCCTACGCATATTCAACTCTTGAATTTCTAGACACAGCTGAGTTTGTTGAATACCCATAAGGAAGAAGCCAATGGCCACGTAAAGGAGGAATATCTTTCAGTTGCTAACCATGTTTTGTTGCATAGTCGATGATGTATTTGCATAAATTCCAATCATATTACGGATGCGTAATTTTATGAAAAATCGCTTCTTCCATGACCATAGTGGCTTAAGGTTGATAATGCACTAGGCTCCCACTATGATGCAACACATTTCAACTTTGGGCTTTATCAGGTCAACGCAAGAGACATCTGGAGATCCCGACTCAAAATTCTTGAAGCTGTTGGTGCCTCTGCCCCCATTATCAGAAATAAAACCATCCCTTAATCGTCCTTGGAAAAAAAGGGTTTACTGCAGCCTTTCCTCGTGACCTTGTGTCAAAAATTGGCAACAAAACATTGATTCCTCAGTCACATACCAGGAAATTTTGACAAGAAAAGTATGATTCTCTCATGAATGGACAGTTGAAACTACATCTTTCAGAATCGACATTTTATAACGCCTCCGTCACCGGAGGCATCGACCTTGCAGGTTGGGGTATAGATTTGTCTTTTTGAGATTAGCTCCTACTTCCTATCGGTCCAGAAACTATTGGAAGGGGAGCGTTAACTGGGACTACGCCCTCATTGTGTTATCCACAAGGAAAATACGATATGCACTAATGATACCTCTTCCATTTTCAAAAGGTTTGCACCGAGATGTCGATAAGGGGGAGGCCCTTTGAAATGGGGCCTTATCCGAGGGTTAATCCTACGCATACATGAGGATAATGATTAAGCATGGAGAGGAAATGTGATTTTGTTAAAGATAGGGAGCAATCCTTCGAATAAGAGTTCCCAGTTCTCAAAATTTCCCATGAGCCTACATGTTGACACGTTTGATTTTTTTTTGGAACCATGGTGATGCCGCTCGTCATGTTCCTTCCCCAAACACCACTAGAAGGCTCTCTTAGTGTGTGCACGTAGAGCATGAAATTCATAGGTCACAGGATTGTTAAATTACGAGGTAGCAACTCATGTTGCCTTCTTGAGGCAAGGTCTTGTGACCTTAGCAGTTAGTGCGACTTGGTGTTTCTAACGTGAGATGCGACCTCACAAAGGTCGCAAGGTCGCAATTTCAAACCAAGTCGCATATTACGTTCGCTCCATTAGTTTGTGACTCAGTGACCTAGAAGGATAACACAACTGTGCTCTTGATGTGAGATGCGACCTCATGAAGGTCGCAGGGTCACAACTCCAACCCAGTCACATTTTCATCCGCTCCATTAGTTTTGTGACCCAGCGACTGGTCACGCTTTTGGTGCAGTCGTGCCTATGGATGGTGAATCAAGGACCTGGACTCCGACGTGTTGACCAATGTGGCAGCACACCTTATAAGGTGACATTATGGGAGCAGTTTAAAGCATCGAGCCATCACTTGCATGAGGTCCTCACCAAAAATGCCGAAGGATAGATTCATTACCCTCGGTCTTGCAGAGTACATCGCTGCTCAAAGTCATCAACTTTGAAAGGGGTGAATTGTCAAAGAAAAACAACTTGTGTGCAGTTATTATACATCCCTGACATGCCCATTTGTGCTTTATCAACAACATGATCTAGTTTCCGAGGTGCATTGAGCATGTAAATGTGCATCCCCATGATGCGTGTAAGCCTCCTCCTTCTCTCACGAGCTTCCAACGGACATGGATTGCAAAATGGGGATTAAACCTCAACACAGTCGCAACCTCAAAGTGTAGGTGTTCATTAAGTGCCAATACTTTCATGAAATATGGTTCCTTGGGCAGCTGATGAGGCACGTAAGTTATTGAATACAGATTTATGCCTATGCCACATCATGACCCTTTTTATATCCCCAACGGGAAATTGTGTGAACCTTCCTTATATCTTAATCAACTTCAGCCTTTCGCAGATGAAGGTATATGGGTTTATTCGTAATTCCGCCAATGCGTTGAAGTCATATATCAAAATTCTTTGGAACAACAGCGCATTGCGGAGAATTTCAATTATTCCGGTGGCTTTACAAAAACAAACGGATTTCTTTGCCCCGAGAGATACGAATTAGTGGGCCAATGCCATTCCTATGAGAGGTTTTCTCAATTCCTTTTTCTGTCTTTATGCACTTTTGATGTCAAACATCTTTGTCATTCACTTCCATGTAATGCGATGCATGTAAAAATGTCAAGACATTAATATGGGTGGCTAAAGTATGTCATCGAGATGGATCTTTAAATTCTTGGGCATTCCTCGTTTTTCAATCCTTTATAGGCTACTTATTTTGGACCATGTTATATGTAGGCACACTGAGGTAAATCTTGGTATTCTTAAATCATCCAAAAGAGTATTATAACCATCTTTTGCCCTCATCTTGGATGGAGGACCAAACTCTACCATAAAAACAGCCGTATCAAGAATTGTTGACCATCGTTTCCTGATTGGTTTGAGAGTTTTATCATTAATCAATTTATTGCCATCTTCCACATGGTAATGATCAATGCGTTCCAAGGTCAAAATTATGTCAGAAGGAATATGTCTGCATCTCTCTTCAAGGCAGGAAACATAGTCTTCAGTGCAACAACCTTTCTTGCTTGAAACTAAGGGGGGTCCTTTCACCATATATTTTTTTATATCTAGTAGATAGTTGAAATTTGATGCAATTAAAGACATATTTGATAGTGCTCCATGAAAAACTTCTAAAAATTGCAGGCAACCTGTAGGGATCCAAGTCCTTCATGATTTTGGAGCAATCCATGAACCAATGATCCTTGCTGCTAAAAATTCTCTAGTGCCCCAACCAGCATCAACACGTTTCCTTCCGAGAACATCCATGCACCCTTTAATTAATGGATCTTGCAAGGGCTTGAATATCTCTGAGATGGAAGACTCGTGATGCTTCCTTTAAAGCAGGACTTCCATCCAAGGAGAACTTTGATAAGGTCACGTGGAAAATTGTTAATAACCTCAAGCATTATAACCGAACATGGTTGTGCATTCACATTACCCCATCCACTTCTGTCAGTTGCATCCCGACATTTTTCATGAAAGCATTTTAAATGACTTTTCACTTCACCAACAGTCTCAACTCATTTCCTTGCCAAAGCTGGACTAATTTTTACAGAGCCTTGTCATCCGCCTTGACAAGGTTTTTGACTGTAGCCTTATTTCTTGTCCCTATATAGATATGGTATGAAAGTGTCATGTTCCGAAATTTCACCCTTGTTGTTCAGCTTTAGTTTCTTTCCCTCGGTGTGGTGATGAAATTTTTGGGTATGTCATCCGTGGGATTGACCTGTAAGAAACATTATAATATCAATTAGTTTACAGTTACCCTATAGAGAATGATGCCCCCAAATAATTTACATGAGCTTGGTGAAGTGTCCAAACAGAATGCCTAAATGATCCGTGGTGAAGGGCTTCTAATAGGCATATGTTATGTACATAAAAGCTTCCATTTAAATGTCTGCGTGATGATACCCCCCCACACATAGCGTGATTGTAGAAAAATCATCTTGTCGTGTTGATGAGAAGGTTTGTGAGGGGCTGGGAATAGGTCATGGGGATGTCATTGGCTACAGGCCGGGTCAAACCCTAATGGCTAAGTGAGCAGAGGGGGACCCAAAATTTTTAATATACCCAAAATTTTGGGTGGTGTTGTAGCGGCTACAACATGTTCCTACACCTATAATTCAACCAACAAATGAGGTTTATACTAGAATGAAAAATTTACCTAAGGAGCCACAAACCCTAGAGTCTTTCCAGCAAGAAAATGAAAGAAGGTATAAACAAAAGACCACTCCACTTGAAAATAATGTTATTTGTAAATACAAAGAAGAAGTGGCTTCCTCATCAAGAAATAAATGCAAAATGAGACTGATTTTTTCGTATGGATCTTCAATGGAAGCTAGTAGTGTGGAGAAGGTCACCCATTATCCATTAGCAAAAATCCTTGTTTAAGAGATTAGACAAGATAGGGCAGAAGTCAATGTGACTCCAGTAGTAGAGGAACCAACACTAGCTCAGGTTTATTCCTCTCTAAGATCATCAACCAAGGGAAAGAGGCAAGTTTCAAAGATTAGACAAGAGAGGGAAGAATAAAATGTGACTCCAGCAGCAGAGGAACCAACAATAGCTCATATTTATTCCTTTCTAAGTTTATCATCTAAGTGAAAGAGGAAAGTAACAATCTAGTCATACTCATCATTTGAGGAAGAGATTAGTGAAACAGAGCTTGAAGATGAGCAATAGAAAAGAGTTTAAATCTAGGGAAGAAGAAGGCCTCCATATTCTTAACCCATATAGTCAAAGACCTCATACTAGATCCAAAAATAAGCTTAGGCTAACTAGCAAGCTAATAGTTAATCTTGCTCTCAGAGATGATATTATAAATATAGAGGAGAGTCCAGAAAATGATTCAAAGCAAAAGAAGGCTCAGAAGAAGAAACAAGAAAAAAAGAGAAAACCAAATAAGAAGGTCAATAAGGAAGAAGGTCTTAGGTTGTTGTCTCCTATGCTAGATTCCTTATGTTGAATATCTAAAGCAAGAAAAATCTGAAGATCAATATTATTTTGGGCCAATCTATAGATTTATCAGAAATTGCTACATTTTCCAAGAGATGGATTTTTTTTTATTATCATAAGAACATATAAGGGCAGGTTGTTTTGGTCTCAAGGAATTAAATTACAAAGTGATTAAGTATATGCTACTTCATTGGTAATCTTTCCTCTTCCCAGTCAAGTGTTATCTAGTGAGTTTTCTTCTAGATGTTACATTTGGTTAGTAGTTGCTGCACTTTTTGTGGATAAAGATCCAAGTCACATTCATTTAGTAACTGTTGCACTCTTTATGGAGAAATACCTTCCAAGAATCAAGGATCAGTTATCCACCTCAGCTTAATCAGTTCGAATTTCATATTATCAAGTTCTATTTTCATACTTTTGTAAATAAAATATTGTACATCAAACATCCTTTCTATTTTTTAGATAAACTTTAAATATGCTTTCGTATATTTAGAAAGTTGTAATAAAGTTCCTATAATAGAATTGCACATTTTGTGGATCTTTAACAGATTACCTTTTTGTATATATATTATGAAAAGAAATGAGGAAAAGGTTCGTGAGTTGTTCATCTCATTGCATCCTGAGTTGTGTACTTTTTTGAGCTTATAATATCCAAATATACTCTCGAGGATTTATGAATGATTTGATGTGTGTATTGGGTAATTTCCTTATGTGTTTCCACATCTTACAACCTCATTTACAGATTGTGATATATATATATATATATATATATATATATATATATATATATATATATATATATATATATATATATAGATATATATATATATATATTGTCTCATGTTTATTTCAGTCTTATGATATAACTGTACATGGTTATCTATTTCTAGCAGTCTTGTTTTACAATATTTCTTGATAAAATGTGTATGGTATTCCTGTTCATAAGCATTCCCTATGACAGAAATCTTTAAAATGTGTGATGATATTCTTATAATTCTTGTAAAATATTTCTTTCATCAATAGATTACAGGTATGGAATCTTTTGATTTCATTTCATATTAACAGTGGATTTCTATCCTTTAAACCCATTGTTCTTTTCATATTCTCCAAACTACAAAATTTTCTTTGCTACCACATCAAACACTAGTACCCCCATATGTGTGAGTTATTTATCTGTTCAAAATCCTTTTTTCAGTGTGTGAGAACTCCAACCACCTTCCAAAACCTAATCCAACTATAAGAAAATACCTTGAGCTTAAGATTTGTCTAGTTAGGCACTTGATATAATCCAAGTGTTGATTCCAGCACTAACATATTTTGGTGTGTCTTCTAGGAGACAAAGATCCTAAACTAAGTATTCTCCCGAGTTTCTTGCATGAACGCTTACTACTAGTTTTTAAGGGTGAATAAAAACTAGTCACTCTTTATGACTATAATTAGTTCACCTAGCGACTCCACAATGAGGACTAGGGGTTTCAAGGCTGCCTACTACAAGAAAAAATCAGAGATCACCTCCTGTGACTCTAGTCTCTGATCCATAAAAGATCATAAAGGATGCAAGAGGGAAACAAAACAAAACTGAAGCTACTTCAAATTTAGTGAAAAAAGTGCATTCGAAGTATATTCCAAAATAAAAGGTACCATCATCTATTTTAAAATCAAATGAAGTTTCAGTTTCAAAGGATTTAGTAGAAGGTTCAAATCAGTCCTCAATTGTAGATTCTACTGTAATATCTCAAGTTGAAACTAATTCTATAAAAGATAAAGTGGATGATGTTAGCCTAGTTGAAGCTAAAAGTACCCCACAGTAATCATTTAGTAAATCAGAGATAAGTATTACTCCAGAGAAAGAATAAAAATTAGAGGTTTTAAGTGTCAGTAAAGAAAATAAGGAATCAAAAGTCTTTTTTTTTACACAAAGGGAATTAGAATAGGTATTAGATATTTCACCCTTCTTAGATAGGGCTATTTTAACTCAAGAAGATATTAAAATAATTTTGAACTTTCTTCAAACTCATCTTGAATATTAGTCCTCTCTTAGCCCACAACAAGAGTATTTTCACATGTCCCAAAACCCATTTATTGTCTGCTCCTCTTCTCATCAAGGAGAAGGTAATATTCCTAAAAATATTACCTTTAATCTCTCTTAATTTTTATTTCAATAGAAAAAAATTGAATTTTCCCAAATCCTTCAAGAATCTACATTTGAATCAGATTCTCCTGGAGAGGTTGAAATAAAATCCTCTTGTGTTCATTTATTTGATAATCCATTGTTCTCAACTCAAAACCCTGAAGAACCAGCCCAAGAACTTCAATCTTCTGCTATTCTGGAACAAATAAAAACTCCACATACTAGAATTTCACACACTCAAACATTTGTATCAATGAGTGATCTGTTGATTGTACCTCAACAAGTCATGGCTCAACCTCCTCCTACAAGGATGAAAAATATTGTTGCTACAAGATATGCAGTGCTTGTTCTCCCTCAACCTTTGCATGCCCTTCCTCAAGGGAATTATCTAAAATATTTTCCCAAATATACAAGGGAGGGAGAAGGGATATCTATTGAAGAGAATTTAGTTTCTTTTTATAGTTATGTCGATAACCAGAACATTGAACATGAAGATGTTTGGTCAAGACTCTTTTTTGAGAAATTGGATGGAGAAGCACGTAAGTGGTTCAAAAATCTACCATCAAATTCAATAACAAGAATAGATTCTTTGGAGGAACTGTTTGTAAAAAAATGGGCTGACAGTAAGGATTACTCGTATTACCTTACGAAGTTTGGAGCTTTAAAGAAGAAGATTGATGAGTCATTGGAAAATTTTACAAAGAGATTCAATAAGGTTTATCAAAAGGTTCCTGTAGAAGTCAAACCTCCTGAAACTACATCTATGATAACATTTTCCAACACCTTAGACTCCAATTTTGCTTTTTGGTTAAGAGCTGAGAAGCCACAAACATTGGTAGCTATGCAGGAGGTTGCTATTGGAGTGCAGTCAAATATTTTGGCATCAAATAAACTGAAAATAGAAGAAGGGAAAGGAGCAAAGGATAAGAAAAAGATGAAAGAGGAAAAACTGCCTTCTTCCTCCAAATCTCTTATAGCCGAAGAAAAACTTGATCAAATGTCTAGTTTAATTAAAGTTGTTGCTTCCAAAATGCCTAAACTGAAATTAGAAAATTAGGTTGTTGTTAGACCTATTCAAAATGAAGGAAATAAAAATTAGGCTTCTTTTAGGAGACCCTTTCAGCCTCAAGAGATTTTACAATGTCCAAGAAAAAATCTCGATGATTAGAATGTTCAACCTCCACTAAATCATTTTGTTAAAGAAAATCAGCAAGAACAAGAAGAGGAAGATGAAGACATAAATAAATTTGGGAAGACATCACAGTCAACTTGTTTGACTCTGCAAGAATATGAAGATCAATCTAGGATAAATCTATTTTCAGATAACGAAGATACTCGTATTTATGTCCAAAATGAGAAAAAGAAGGCTAAAAATTAGACAAGAAATTATAATTTGAGGTCTAAAGCAGTTTTCCAACAACCCCAGAAAAAACAAGATTATGAAAAACATGCTGCCAAACAAAATACAAAAGTTAATGGTACTCCTCCATTGCCTAACCTTCCTCCAGTTAGGAAAAATACTATAGAAAATAAGGATTTGGTCCCTCTCATTTTCAGTTTTGAGTTATAACTAAATAAAATCAATATTCTGGTTCCACTCCTTGAACTATTGAAAAATATAGCCTATAAAGAATCATTTAAAAGACTGTTACATCCATATACTCCTGCTCCCGACTCAGTAAATCTAGAGGATGAACATCCTACCATCTACTTGGGTAGCCATGTCCAAGATCAGAATCATGATAATTCTCCACCTTTTTATATTTCACAGAATATTCATAACAAGATCCTACATAACTTCCTATTAGATTCTAGGGCCTCTAGCAATCTAATGCCTAAGAAAGTGATGGATGAAATAGGACTGGAAATCAGTGAGAAATACCATGATATTTACACATTTGACTCTAAAAGGGTAAAGTGTTTAGGAGTCATCAAAGATTTGGTAATTTCCCTTACCCATATCCCCATGAAAAGTATAGTAATGGACATAGTGGTTGCAGACATACCTTCTAGATTTGGAATGCTTATTTCCAGATATTGGTCCAAAAATTTGGGAGGCACCCTTTAAATGGATATGACCTACGCCATTATCCCAGTCTTTGGAGGAGAATTCAGGAGATTTTATAGGGAAACAGAAATGGAATATATAATAAGTGATCATCAAAACCCCTCAAATCATTATATATATGCAGAAGAGAAGGAGTTAGGGTCATCCATATTTCACCTTGTTTTTTATGACATAAATTTTTAGCTTTAACTTAGAATTTACAAGTCATAAATGAGCAGAATTTGGAAACTGGATAGATCTGGAAATTATATTTTGATAGAGCTTCATCACAAGAGGGATCAGGGGATGGTGTAGTTCTTGTTTCTCCCACTCAGCAAGTAGTGACCCTATCATACAAATTACAATTCATCACTACCAACAACACTGCTGAGTATGAAGCCGTTGTTTTGGGTATGAAAGAAGAAAAAAAATTGGGAGTTGAATAGTTGGTTATTTTTGGTGATTCAGAATTGGTGGTACAACAGGTGATACATAATTATCAAGTGAAAAAATAAAAATTAAAAAACTACAGAAATTAAGTGTGGGATTTAATTGAACACTATTTTTCAACGTTCAATTTAAATTATGTTTCCAAGGAAGAAAATGAAATGGCAGATTCACTGGCCATAGCTGCTAATAATTTTAAAGTTCCTCTTGATGTTTAAGCAACATATGATGTCCAAATAAAAAACAGACCTTCCATTCCTGACAATATCAAATACTGGAAAGTATTTGAAGATGATAAAGAAATTTAGAAATTCTTGGAATGTGTAGAGGATTTTTCAGACATTCAGATTGATAATGAGCGGGACACAGTTGAAAGTCAAAACAACAAGCCCTTTAAAAATAATATAGTTGGAAAATATATTGTTGATCTAAAAACAAACTTTATTCCTAAAGGCTTGGTCCCTTTAGAGAGGTTGTTAAACAATAATGATGTCTTTTTAAAGCCAAATAGTAAGACAGATGGAGAGAATACAGTTGACTGCAATATTGGTATAGAAAATGAGCCTAGATCTGTTAAAGTTTATAAATTTATTCCACAAGAAACTAGAACTAAATATGTCAATCTGTTGAAGCAATATGAAAACATTTTTTCATGGTCCTATAGTGATTTGAAGACATATGATAGAAGTATAATGGAACATAAAATTCCTCTCAAAACAGAAGCAAAACCTGTAGCATAGAATAAAAGACATATTAATCCCATGTTACTCCCTATTATTGAAAAGGAACTTAGGAATATGTGGGAATCCAAAATAATTCTACCCTTAAGATTTTACAATTGGGTATCTAATATAGTCCTGGTTCGAAAGAAGAATGGTGGAATTAAAATTTACGTTGATTTTTCGCAATTTGAACCGGTGTTCACTAAAGGATAATTATCCTTTACCCACAATGGACCATGTTTTGCGGTAGGTAGTAGGCTCAAAGAGGCTGTCAATGATAGATGGTTTCTCGGGGTATAATAAAATCTCATTTGATAAACAAGACAGGGAGAAAACAACTTTCACTACAGCCTGGGGAACATTTATGTACAATAATATGCCTTTCGGTTTAATGAATGCAGGTGCAACATTTCAGCGGGCAATGGATATTTCCTTGCAGGGGAAAAGGACAGGTTTGTGGTAATTTACTTGGATGACATAAAATTATTTTAAAAATATGATGAGGATCATTTAAAACATTTGTAGCAAGTGTTTAACAAGTGTATAAAATTTGGTTTGTCTTTGAACCCAAAGAAATCATGCTTTGTTATTCAAGAGGGAAAACTATTGGGGCACATAGTGATAGAAAATGGTATTTTTATTGACCCAGGGAGAGTTGAGGCTATACAAAAAATTGGTTTACCCAGAAATATGAAATAATTACAGCCATTCTTGGGTAAAATTAATTTTCTCAGGCGTTTTGTTCTGAACTTTGCAGAATTAATTAAACATATAAATGTCTTATTGAAGAAAGATGCAAAATTCAGATGGAAAGATGAATAAAAAAACTCTTTCATAGCAATCAAATCTGCCTTGATTGAAGCCCCAATGTTAATCAACCTTGATTTTGAGAAGGATTTCCTTACTTTTTCATATGCTTCTCAAGAAATTATTGCAGCAGTTTTACTACAAAAGAACAAAGAAGGCTTGGAATATCCAATTTCCTTTTTCAGCCACGCATTAAGAGATGTTGAGTTAAAGTACAACTTGGTTGAAGAATAGGCATATGCATTAGTAAAGGATTTAAAGTATTTTTGAGTTTATGTTCTACATTCACAAGTCATTGATTTTGTGCCAAATATCATTGTCAAGGATGTATTGTTGTAGCCAGATACATATGGCAGGATGGGAAGATGGTTAAACAAAATTCTAGAATTTGACATTGAAATCAGACCTACCAAGCTAATAAAGGGACAAGGCTTAACCCGCTTGATGGCAGAATCAAATTACAAAGCTCTATATCTGAACATGGAGGTAGTTGAAGAAACAAATAAAGAAGGTATATCTAATTAACCTGAAATATTTTATTCCAATTGGTATAAGGATATAGTGTAATTTTTATTAAATCTTAGTTGTCCTCCAGTAATGGAAAAATCAAAGAAAAGGGATTTTAAATCGAAGGATGTTAAGTGTTGCGTAATGGAAAACAATATTTCTTGGAAAGATCTTGTAGGGGTCTTGTTGAGATGTGTAGATGAGGTTGAGTCACAATTTTTTTGTCAAAGATACATGCAAGGGTGTGTGGTGGACATTTATACTGGAAAGTTGTCGCAAATAAAATTCCAAGAGCTCACTATTATTGGCCAACTCTTTTCTTTGATTTTTTTTCTAAAGTAAAGGATTGCAATGGATGTCAAAAAAATTTCGGTAAGTAGAAGGTTCTCCCACTACCTCTCATTCCCATTTCAGCAGATGCCCCTTTCTAGGAGTGGAGGTTAGACTTCATTGGTGAGATTCATCCACCATCATCAGGACAACACAGGTGGATTCTTACAGCCATGAACTATTTCACCAAGTGGATTGATTCCATTCCTACGAGGAATGCCATTAACACGGTAATAATTAAATTTCTGTTGGAAAATATTATGTCTAGATTTGGTTGCCCTCATAAGTTGGTGACTGAAAATGCAATGGATTTTAAATCATCCAAGATGAATAATCTATGTTAGAAATATAATATTGATTTGACTCATTCTAAACCTTATTACCCCCAAGGTAATAGGTTAGCTGAGTCATCTAACAAAAGTATAGTAAGAATCATTAAGAAGATTCACCTGTGAGGGGAGATTTTCTAGACTATATGGGTATCAGTCAGACTTCTCATGCATTTCACAGGGGTAAAGTTACTCAATTTTCCCTATTAACTCTACAGAAGTTTGGAAAAGATGGTAGAAAATGTCTAGCATAAGCAAAGTATTCTTGAAAGTAGCCTCTTCCACCACACTTTGATCAAAATTATTTTTTTACACTAGCTTGAGCAGAAGAGCATAACTTGGGAAACTTTCATGCAAGCAGATGCCTTTTTTTCTTCTAGTAGCCAACCTACTATCTCTAGTTCCCCATCAACACCTTCAGCACCATCTAGACATGTGGAGGTTGGCTCACCTAGCACCATTCTAGTGAAGAGGAAGACTGAGGTCACTAAGACATACCAAAGAGGTAGAAGGCTTGTGTTTTCTCCTCAGATTGAGGAAGGGGTCATTACAGCATGAGGCATCTATGTATGATGAGGAGCATGATTTTGACTTAGTAGACTTGGAGGAAAATGAAGAGCATGGAAACTTAGAGAGGATCATCAAGGAAAACGATGCTCAGTTTAAAGAACTCCAAGACAACTTGGCAAGGGATAATTTCATCATTTCCTTCCTAGAGCAATAAAACAATTAGTTGATGGAAAAACAATTGTCTTTAGAGAAAAGTCAGTTTGAGGCTAGTATGCATGATGTGAAATGAAAATCAGTGGTTGACATTGAATAATAAGAGAAGCATGAAGAGTAGGTGACAAGGAAGAGACCAAGGACCATGGGTCTCAAAAGACCATTGCAGAAAGAAAGAGGGCAAAATCCACCAGATGAGGAGTTGACCTTTGAAGAAATAATAGCCATGGAAATTAATGAAAATATGGAGTTTTGGCTTGAGAATCTCAATATTCACTTGGAGAATCTCCTTGAAAAGGCCAATAGGGAAAACAAGATGCAAAAACACATGGCTAGCCACTACTATGCAAGAAATCAAATTTGCAATGTCAAAGTCAAACAGTTGGAAGTCAAACTAAAGGAAACCCTAAAAAGTCAAAAGGAGAAGGAAAACTTGGATATTATTGATGATGCTTCCCTAGTGGTATAACATACCCCACGAGGCACCTCTAGACCAATTTTGAGGATTTTTGGAGAAAATTTTGAGAAATTTTGGTCAAAATTGGAAATTCAGAAAACCAATCATACTGGAAAAAGCGTAGCATGTGCCACGATATTATTTTGTTGGGGGGTTCCATTAGAGGAAAAATTAGAATATTTGGATTCCTCTTGATGAGTAAATCAAATATGAGTTAGCATTTGAGCCATGTCAGCCACTTCTGGGGGTGCAAAATGCCTAAAAACATGCTAAAAATCACCTTTCTAGACTATTTTTGGAGCCTTCACTATGCTTTCTGAGTACTATTAGGATAATGAATATTTGGAGGGCTAGGAGCCATCTTTTTGAGTTCTTGATGAGCCTATCATGTAGAAAAAATCTAGGGCTTTCTAGTGGTACCTTCAAATCCTGATTTGGACACCTGGAAGGCCTCCAAAAGTCAGTTCTCCTCAGCTCACTATGCTTTCTCTGAGCACGCTACGCTTTCTCCAAAAGCCAATTTTCACAGAAAATTTGACCTAGTTTGACTTTTTGACCTATGTATTCAATGAATGATGATGTCATGAGGTGTAATTGATCCAGATCTTTGGGGGAAGGCCCCTAAGATCTAAAAAGTTGAAATAGATTTGACAAGATCTGCAAAATTAGAAGGCCAGAAAAAAGAGAGAACACAAAGAAAATAAAACCACAAAGAAACTTGTTTTATTAAAATAGAGAATAACTGTAGAAGCTACATTGTGGCGGACAATCTTTCCTTTTACAAACTGAGGCTTGTTATTTATAACATTTTTGAGTTACAATACCATGTGTAGATACCATAGGCCAATACCATGGGTAGATACCGCTTACAATACCATGGGTAAATCCCATGTGTGGATGAATACCATGGGTGGATACATAGCATGAGTAAATTACAATACCATGGGCGAATAAATATCATGGGTGGATGAATAACATGGGTTGATGCCATTTACAATACCATGGGTAAATTCCATGGGTGGATGGATAACATGGGTAGATGAATATCATGGGTTGATGCCATTTTCCATTCGGATCATTCCTCCCTCCTTAAGAAGTAATGGTCCCCATTGCGTGAAGTTCCCTCCTGAGAATCATTTTTTGAATATGAAGAGGCACTGAAGATAAGGGCTTTGTGTAGTTAACTCATAACAGTGATGAACAAAGATCCGAGGATAGAGATACCCTGTAATGCTTCTGACCAACTGTGATATTAACAGTGTGCGGCCTATAAAATGGACTTCTAGGAAGTGTGGGTTTGTGGATGAATCAAAACCATGAAAAACGAAGATCTAAGGATAGAAATACCCTGTAATTCTTGTGACCAACTGTGTGACTAACAGTGTGCGTCCTAGAAAATGGACTTCGATGAAAAAGATTTTGTGCGATTGACCCATAACCGTGATGCTGATTATTGATGAAGTAGCAGGTGCCTACATAGCTTGGGGTGGGAGGGAACGTCTCCAAATAACCCAAGCCGAACGCTGATATGATGAAACTGATGAATGTGAAGCAGATGCCTACTAAAGCGGGGTGGGAGGGCACGTCTCCAAAGGGAACCTGCTCCGAATGCTGCTCCAGATTTAAAATGAGCATAAATCAGTCAATATAACTCAAAATATTTATCATAACTTGTTTTTGAAAATGGAATGATCATTTTGCATCTTCTCATGTGTTTGAAACCACTATCTGGAGACTCTAGACTCTCAGATTTGCGCTGGAATTGTCTCGTCGTCATAAAATTTCTGAAAAAATATTTGATTTTAAATCAATGATAACTCCCACACCCGGACTCTGATTCGACCGATTTGTTTTTTGAACTAGGGTGCTTTTTCAAGAGGAGCTCAGATCTGTAGCCATTTCTCTAAAATTTTGCATTGAAAATTGTGAAAAATGACAGGAGAGCCGCCGTCCACGAATTGTCGTTAGAACATTTTCTGCAACATTGTTGATTTAGAATCAGCAATATCTCCCTCATCTAAACTCCAATTCGGCCGATTTGTTTTTTGAATTTGGGTATTTTTTTGGAAGGAATCCAGATCTGGTCTTCGATTTTGTATAATTTTCACCAAAATTTTCAGATCTGATCTTCAAACTCGCCACCCAAGAAATTCATGGAGTTTGCTGAAGATTGTTGCCAAAAATTGAAACTGAAATATGCTTCAAACCCTCATTCCCATAGATTCGTAACCTGAATCTGATACCACTGATCCAGATCTTGGAGGGACACACCCAAGATCTAAAAAGTTGAAATGAATCTGACAAGATCTGCAAAATTAGAATTCCATAAAGAAGAGAGAACACAAAGAAAATAAAACCATGAAGAAACTTGTTTTATTAAAACAGAGAATAACTTTAGAAGCTACATTGTGGTGGACAATCTATCCTTTTACAAAGTGAGGCTTGTTATTTATAGCCTTTTTAAGTTACAATACCATGTGTAGATACCATAAGCTAATACCATGGGTAGATACTGCTTACAATACCATGGGTAAATCCCATGTGTGGATGAATACCATGGGTGGATACATAGCATGAGTAACTTACAATACCATGGGCGAATAAATATCATGAGTGGATGAATACCATGGGTTGATGCCATTTACAATACCATGGGTAAATTCCATGGGTGGATGGATAACATGGGTAGATTAATACCATGGGTTGATGCCATTTTCCATTCGGATCAGTAATTGAGCTGGTAAATAGTGAAATAGGTTAGATACATGCTTGTAAATGTAATTTTTGGTCAAATGTATCTAGTTTCCTATGATGAGGTGAGTTGGTTGACCCCCACTACACATTAGGGTTTTGTTGAGATTATCATGTAATCAAATCCAAAATTGATGGATTTGACCACTGGGAGAGGGTAGATGCTGTTTTGGTCTATATCTATCATTTTTAGAGTCATTTGACTGGTTGTACATTAGTGGATTGTAACTATTGTAGCTTGTACTTTCACTTTCATATTTAGAAATCAAAGGATGTAGTTGCAACTATTATCTAGGAATTCATGTGAAATGACTTTATGATCATGTATTTTCTCTGTTATAGTTTTTATTGAATGTTATATAGCTCCTCTGTCATATATTGTATCTTCAGTGGCTTTCCTTACATTTCATAGGTATAATTCTACTGATTTAGCTTAGTTTATATGGAAATGTAATTTTGTGTTTCACGCTTCCAGTTTAATGAATTCATTAATGAACATGCTCATTAAATCTCTCTACCTTTTCAAACTCTCCACTATACCTACAAAACCATATATCCATCATAAATCCATTTCTACCTTGATCCTTTTGTATTTTTTTTCAGCTGTAAGCCCTTTGATACCTAGATGTAGCTACTTGGTTTCATCCCTGATCCAACATCAAAATCTAAATTTCTAAAAACCTACCTCTTCCTAACATATCTAAGCTAATATCCTTCATGTCACATTTAATCCTTGGTTGTGATCTCATTGAGAGAGCCCTCTCAGCCTGGTAGGGCAAGCAATTAGGTCAAAGTGATATGTGGTTACCTTTGTCAGACTCCTTTTTAGCCTTCAGAGAACTGGTGGAGTGCTAAAATTATGGTGTCGTTGCCGGAGAACGAAGTGACAAATATTCCCTGGGTTACTAATATTTTTCATCAAATTCTAGGCCTATGGGTGATAGGCCCTACTATTCGTGAAGGCTGATTCAAAATTGCAGATAGGTGAGGTACAAAAGAAAGAACATTTTGGCTTCGAAAATATATAAAAGATCGAATCCTGATCCATATCCAGCTTCTCCAGTTGAAGATCTAGAGAAAATCATCAGAAAGCAGAGATATAAACACTCAGAGATTCAGTCGGGTCCATCTACATTGGTATGGTATACATCATTTCCTGCAAAAATATTGTTCCTTAAAGATATTCCATTCGATTTGAAATTTTAATTATCTTTGTTTAGATCAAAGTCGGAAACATTTTTATCTGAAATAGTGTTTGATCCCTTGAGGTTGTCTAAAGTTATATCATTCTCTGAAATATTATTTGATTCCTTAAAGCTTGAAGATAACACATTATCTAAATAATCCAAATCTGAGTCAGATTTTGATAGGAAAGTATGGAGTCGGTTTTATAGACTTGAAAAATTATCCAACCAGCTTCAATATACATCTGAGAAAGCTACCATACAATATCATCAAGAGTCTTTGTTTACTCCAACACCATCTTAATTAGTTGTCTCTTCTTCCATTCCTTCTACTTCATTTCATCCTCATAATCCTTCTTAGTCTACCCCTCCCATTGTTACTCCTGCACCACACTCAACCAGGTTCATGGCGAGATTTTCACGTGTAATTTTAACTAGTCAACTTGAACCCTTACTACAAGGCTATGGTCAAAGACTTCCTTTCTTTGATTAAACCTCAGAGATTGTTGCCAGACAACACCTAGTGAAATTCATTGATTTCATTTATTTAGAAGAGATTGATGCCGATGATTTAAAAATAAGGATCATTGCCCAAAATTTCTCCGGTGATGTAAAAACATGGTTTCATTCTTTGATTGCCCATTACATAGAAAATCCGGAGAAATTTACTGATGCATTTATAGCTAGATGGGTAGTAAAAAATAATCCACTTCAAATTATTTCTGAGTATGACAACTTAAAAATAAATCCTAATGAGTATGTTCATGATTTTACTGCTCTCTTTAACCGGGTATATAACTCAATCCCCAATGATATCAAGCCTCCTCTAGGTTTGGATCTCTTGCACTATCCAGATGCTTTTGATTCATATATGGAAGATCAATTCTGAGAAAGAAGTCTTGCAACACTTGAGGAGATGCTGAAAAAAGAAGTTAGTGTCAAAGAAAATTTGACAATTAAAAAAACAAAGACCAAAGGTCAAAGAAAGGTGACAATCAAGGAAGAACCATCCACATCCTCTGATGCCAAATTGGATACTCTAATCAGGACTCTGGATATAATGGTGGATATAATTTCTATCACTGAAAGGCAACCAGAAACATAGGTTCGGAATCCTAATCTCCGAGGTCAGCAACAACAACCTCATATTAGGATTAAATAGAGGGAACAAAGAGCTATAGAGTAGCCATCAGAGCAGCAGATCCACACTCCTTTGCAACAGAATTATGCTCAAGGGGTTGAAGAGGAAGAAGATATTTTGCAAGAGAATCATTTCTTCACGGAAGATGGACAACATATTTTCCTTACAGAGTATGAAGAATACATTGAGAAAACAAATTTACCGAAAGATGAGGACTATATGCTTGCAAATGATGATGAGTTGGAGGTCCAATATGATGACTATCAATGGGGTTATCTTATTTCTCTCTAGTCACATTAGAGGTAATATTATTTGAGAAACTGATATGTTCCTGTCACTCTTATTCAGAAGAGGACAACTCAGCAAAAAGATACTCAACCCATGCAAAATCCCCAAGCTAGTCAAAACAAGGGAAATGAGCCTTCAACTACAAATTAGAGTAAGAACAAACAATCATCTACAAGTACATAAAACAAAGAGAAATAAGGCCAAAATAAGGAATCTGAAAAAAACACCAACCTGACAAGAGGGACACCACTATAAAAGAGGTAGATAAAAAAACCAATCTATTTAGCTTAGGAAATGAAATATCTAAGTTGAAATTTTCTATCCCCTTAACCAAGATTGTGAAAAATAACCAATACAAATCTCATGTTGCTAAAATGATGAAAGAAAACCCTATGTTAGATATGGTTAATGTTGAATATGATCAACTCAAACTCCTTTTTGGTCCATCAATAGATGGTCAACTAGAAGATAGTGAAGTTCCCCCATTTTTTCTGAATTTGAGGGTTCACCAGTGTATCCTCCATAATGCCATGCTTGACTCTGAAGCTTCTCTTAACTTGATTCCAAAGGCCATAATGGAAAAATTGGTCTTTTACATAACCCGACCTTACCGTGACCTTTACTCTTTTGATTCTGGTAGAGTATGTTGTCTCGGTCTTATAAAAGACTTGGTAGTTTCAATTGAGAAAATTCCTGCTAAAAATGTCTTAATGGATGTGGTAGTAGTTGATATACCTCCACAATATGGAATGTTGTTGTCAAGGTCACAGGGAGAAAATTTAAGAGGTACTCTGCACTTGGATTTATCTTATGCCACCATCTTGGTTTTTGGCAAACTGAGGAAGTTGTACCAGAAAACAAAAATGAAGTATATGATCACCAGTAAAGAAAAAATAAATAATCACCCTATCAATTCTATACATATTGATCTTGAGTCATTTATTTTGTTTAATGATAGTGGTTTTGATGATTTAGATAGTCAGATTATAGAAGTTGAGGAAATTCCAGAAATTTCAAATAGTGTCCGAGTAGTTTTGGATGAAAGACAAGGCAATAAGCCTAATACTTCAGAGCAGACATTAGAAAAATCAGAAGAAGGAACTGAACAAGTTGAAAAAGTGGTTCAAAAGGAAGAAAAAAATCAGACTGTAGAATTCCAACTTCCTGATGATGAGAATGGTCTTTGGACCATGGATGTTGATGGTGCCTTAGGGAAATATGGGGAAGGCATCGAAATTTGGATCCATAGTCCAATTCACCAATCATGTAAAATTCCAAAAAATGTGAGATTGTGTTCCTATAATTTAGAATTCAATTGTTCCAATAATGAAGCTGAGTACGAGGTATTGATTATCGACCTCAAAATTCTGAAAAAGTTAGGTGCAAAAAAATTTATGTTTATGGTGACTCAAAGCTTGTAATTAAGAAGGTAAAAGGGGAATACCAGGTAAAGAATCCAAGGACGATAGCATATAGAAATGTTGTACTTGACATTCTCAAAATGTTTCTTGAATATACATTTTTAGTTGTACCAAGAAGTTATAATCTTATGGCAGATTCACTTGCTACAACAGCATGTAACTTTAAGATCCTGATATTCTCTAATAGGAAGTTTTAAATTCATGTCAAACACTGACTAGTTGTTCCTGACAATTTGAGGTATTGGAAAGTATTTTGGGATGACAAATAGGTGAATAATTTTCTGTAGATGGAAGGTGAGTTTGAAAATTCTTATATTGATGAAGTATATCATAAATATGATCAAGTGACCGAGGCTACTCATGTTGATGTATTACAACTGAAAGATAACAACATTCCAAGGGGCCTTGTACCTTTGGAAGAGTTGTTCGATCAAGATGATGTTGTCATAATGCCAACCATGATTCCTACCAAGAAAGGTGTCGAAGATGTGAATATTGGAACAATAGACAATCCAAAAATGGTTAATCTTTCCAAGTCCTTATCTCTAGAGATGAAAGATAAATACATAGATTTTTTATTTGATTTTTCTGATGTATTTGCTTGGGACTATGTAGATCTGAAATTATTTTGCAAAAATATCATCCAGCATACAATTTCAGTCAAGTCTTATCAAAATCCCTTCAAACAAAACTTGAGAAGAATTAACCCAAGATTGTTGCTGTCAATAGAGAAAGAGGTAAAAAGACTATTTAAAATTGGTATCATTGCTCCCATTAGATTTTCAGAATGGAGGTCAAATCTTATTCCGGTGAGAAATAAAACGGGAGAAATTGTCTTTGTATTGATTTTAGAAACTTGAATAAGGTGTCTTTAAAATATAACTGTCCCCTCCCTAATATGGACCATATCCTACAGAGAGTGGTTGAGTCCTCTCGAATGTTGCTTCTTGATGGATATTTGGGATATAATAAAATCTTAGTGCATAAGGATGACCAAGACAAAAATGCTTTCACGACACCTTGGGGCAAATTGAAGTATGCTAAAATGCCATTTGGGCTCAAGAATGCAAGAGCCACTTTTCAACAGGCAATGAATATTTCCTTCACAAATGAAAAGGATGTTTTTCTAGTAGTTTACCTTGATGATTTGAATTTTTTCTCTCATTCTGATGATGAGAATTTATATAATTTGAGAGTTGTATTTCAGAAGTGCAAGATGTTATGATATTTCGACACATAGGAAATAGTTAAGAATAACTTAGTCTAGTGTAGAGTTAGGTAAAGTGTGTTTCTTTACCATGTACATTTGTAACTTATAATCTGACGGTTATCTCTCACCTCGGTATTAACTACACTTGATCTGTGGCTTAACACCCGATTGGTCCATGATCTCTATTTAAAGAGCATGGAGGGTCATTTTTCTGGTAACCGTTTATGAGAGAAACATATGTAACTTTTCTTTTTATATTAATAAATTGCCTAAAGTGGCCGCGTTGGTTCAGGCCGTGGACTGTTTCCCTCTTTGAGGGTTTTAACCACATGATTATACTGGTGTACTGATTTGTGATATGTTTGTGAGTGGTGAAATTTGGTTCTTGATATACGAAACTTACCCTGTAATTTCCTACATGGTATCAGAGCTATTTTGAGGGCCGCATTCGTTGTTAATCAAAATCTGAAGCCGGTTTGACTGCATTCGAATGCCATTTTGAAGATATACTATTATAAACATTTTTGGATTCGAAGAACTGCTCAGTTGTGTCTGGAGCATCTGTTACAGTGAGGAATGCCTTTCGTTTCATGCAAAAAGGTTTCCGGCTACCCAAGTTATGACATTTTAGATCTGGAGATATAAAGCATCTGTTTTGCAATTATATTTGTTAATAGTTCTTCTTATTTCGGTTCCCTTTTTTATTTTCAGTTTTTAGGTTTTATTTATTTTCCGGATTTATACTCTCTTCTCTATGTATGCTGTTTGTTGTGCGCTGTGTACGATCTCGGAAAATCAAAAATAGGAAAAGTGATTTTTTTTTCTACGTATGCTCTTTCCCCGCGTGTTGTGCGATCTCGAGAAACCAAAAATAGTGAAAAAATTGATAGTTTCCGGTAAGGCTAACCAAAAATCTAACATTATGTCGTAAGGATTTGCAATTCATTTTTTTTTTGCTCAGTTTTTTGTGCAGGAAAAGGCACGCACACTGAAGAGTAAAAAAAAAAAACTTCCTCCTTTCAAACAATAACATGATCCTTTTACTGTCTCACTTGTTGAGGGGTTAGTTTATGAGAATAGAGGTCTTAGGTTCAAGTCTCCTTCTCTAGCTTCTTTTGTAAGAATTTTTTGTTCAAAGGGGCAGATTTTTTTTTTAAAAAGCCGCACTTCATCCTGTTCCCATAACTATTCGGCATCTACAACTCATATTTTTCAAAAGGCATAACTTCTTCATCCGAAAGCCGTTTTTCGAGCCGTTTTTTTGGAACAGCCTAATTTTTCGAGATCTTTCCATTGGAGTAGTTAGTTTCAACTTTTCTCAGCTTCAATTTTTTTTTTAAATGGAAAGTTCATGCCCGATTATTCTTAACAGCACCATTTATTTCCAATGGATACCTCACATGGTAGATATACTTAGAAGTAAAGGGCTTTATAGAATAGCCACAGGACAAAAAACTAAACCTTTCAATGATGATAAAGTTGCTAAATGGGAAAACAAACATGATCAAGCATGAGGGTTGATAGGAATTTCCATTGTTCAAGATCTTCGGTTTCATATCCTTGACATTGACACCCCTAATGAAGCCCTGGAAAAGCTAAAAAAAAAATTGGCATTCAAAATAAAATTAGGGCCCACCAGATTGAAAATGAGTTGCTTACTTTGGACCCTAATAATTCCTCCTCGATTGAAGATTTTTTGTCCAAATTCAAGACCATTCAAATTATTTTAGAAGGTTGTAAGATCAAAAAGGAAGATGGTAGCCTCATTTATTGCATTCTTGCTAAGCTTGGCCCTGCATACTCTGTATTTGTTTCAACCTTCCATTCCACTAGAGAAGCCATCATTTCTTCAGGAACTGCCTATAAGAACCCCTCTTTTGATGCCTTTTGTGATTCTTTGATAAGAGAATAAGAAAAAATCTTACACCTTGGTCTTATCACTTCTGGAAATGCTTCTAAGAAAGCCTTAGCAGCCCAAAAACAATCATATCAAAAGAATCCCAAGAAGCAGTATCCTGAAAATTATGGTCCGAAACCAAACAAGGATCCTAAGCAATTTCAACCACAAACTGACAAAGAACCTCACCAAAATGATAAGGAATATAAAAACAAAGGAAAGAAGATAGATAGATGTTTAGTCAATTTAGTGTCCTAAATTGCTAACATAAATTGTCGACCAAGGCTAGTAAACTGATGAAGTGTGATGCACTATATGTGCCTAAGTATCCATTTTTCTTACTTCATTTTTTTTAGTGTTTTATTGATGTTTTGGAGTTTTTATGTTTGATGCTTAGTATGCTACTCTATGCTAAAAATATGAAGTTAGATCTATGTCAAAAGGGAGAAAATGAAATGTTAATAAATTAATTAAAATGGAGTTTATTTGCAAATTCTGTTCCTAACTAGAAAATGATGAAAACAGAGAATCCTAATCCATAGATATTACAGCTTCTAAATGAGCATTCATGAAATGAAAAGTCACTCAAAACACTACAACTTAATCTGATTCATTTAGTTAGAGATTTGTTGGAAGAGCTTGTGAAAAAGATTAATTCTAATGCAATGAGGATCTCTTAAAACATAAAAGGAAATGCTGAAACAAATAGTAACTTAAAACATTATAGTGAAATCTCATTCATTTGATAGAAGTTTATTGAAAGAGCTTGAGAAAAAGATTACTATAATGTAGTAAGGCTCTCCTATGAAATGCTGAAACAACTTATAACATTACAACTAAATCTCATTCATGAGTGAGAGGTTTATTGGAAGAATTTTTGAAAGAGATTAATCATAATGTGATAAGGAAAAACAATCAATAACTCACAATATTACAATTAAGTCTCATTCGTCAATTAGAGGTTTATTGGAAGAGCTTTTGAAAGATACTAACTGTAGTATAATGATGATCTTCCTTTTAACTAAGTAACAGAAAATGAAATGCTAATAACTCAGAATATTACAATTGAATCCCATTCATTTAATAGAGATGTATTGGAAGAGCTTGAGAAAGAGACTAACTGCAATATCATGAGGATCCTTTATCTAAGAAAATGACATGAAACATAATGCTAAAAGCTATGATTTCAGAAAGCAGTTTAACTAAAGAAATATGACAAAACAGAATTGAAAATGACTTATCTAGAAAACAAGTAAAACCTCATCGAATAGCAGGGGCCCTCTGTTACCAATTTGGTGAAATTCTTCAGCTCCTTAAAGTTGTAATCAAAACATCAATGAACTGAAATTCTTTATTGATAGACTCACAAATCTACCTCCCATTCCATCTTAAGCTTTGTTACAAAACACTCTCTAATCCTTTCTCTTCTTCTCATATTTTTTCACTACTCTTGATAGGAAAAAACTTCCCTTATTTATACAAAAATATGAGAAGTTATCTCATTAATGAGAGTCTATGAATCTCTCCCTCTATTTCTAGAGTTACAATCAAAATAGGAAATGATAAGACACGTCTTTTTAGAGTTTCAATACAAATAAGAAATGAGACACATATCTTCTTAGAGTTTCAATACAAAAAGGAAATGAGACATGTCCTCATGATCCCACGATCTTCTCCACTCAAATTCGAATTTGGTTTTGGGAGGCCACATAAAAGTTTTTTAGAAGATTCCTTTTGACCTACACATGTCACAAAACTCATAACACATATATAGATATATGAAACTATGTTAATTTTCTAGTTTCTAATCATAAATTCACTTTAAACACATAAAATAAATAACTTTGGAAGACAAATATCCTAACCCATATATTTATGAAAATAGTTACTTGATGTAGGGTTTTAGGTCAGATAGTTATGAAATGAGAGCTAAATGGTAATGACATAATGAAAATATGTATGAATATGGAAAACACTTTTGAGACTCAACATACCCCCCAACTGAAGTTGTTGCATGTCCTCATGCAACTATTGCAATGATTCATTTGTTCATGAGTTGATATTTTATGAGTTTTGAATCATATTGATTCGTTCCAAACTTTTCTTTATAATATTTTCTTTTGGCAAAGTATAATACATTTGATTGCAACATTTTTTTCTATGGTTGGTTCTTGTGTGACAACTGGTTTTTTTGAGCAATGGTTCTTGTGTAACAATGTTTTATTTTCTTTGTTGCATCAAAGTTCATGAAAACATTTAGAATAAATTACTTCATCAATGAATTGATCATTTGCAAGGCATATAATCTTTTGGATCATGTTGCAACAATAGTTGGTTGGGAAGTATATGCGGGTGGAAATGAAATGAAAATGTTTGATAGTGTATGACATGTGGATATGAAATGATGTCCCTTCCCCCCAAACTAAAGATATGCCAATGTGAAAAAGGGAGTGAGGAATTTTTCCAAAGTTACAATTTTAGCATTCTAATGAATTACATGACTAAAAATTAGAAAACCACATACCTTCACTTACCTTAAATGTGGATGAGTTGTGTATACTGAAGAGTGTGGCTGTTGATGTTGTTGGATCAAGAACTATGTAAACAAATGAATTTGATCTGCTTCTTTGTTCTCTTTGTGCTGATGACAAGATTGGGATCTTTATTTCTACTGATACAAATTGATTCTTGCTGCAAAATGCTGAAATGATGTCTTCAATTGTTACAAAATCGGATGGTACAATTCTAGTCATGCGAATAAATGTGTTGATATCAAGCATGAAGAGAAGTCATTGGATTACCAACCATTGATGAATGTCGTTAACCAATGCAAGGCAAACTCACCATTAATGTCAATGAGTGCCAAGGTACCTAAGTACATCTTGCAAAGTGCGAATAAATGGGCTGATGTTGAACCACTTGCAAGATCTGACGATCAAGGGACATTGATGTATTCCCATGATTGTTAGCGAGAGAACTTGTCATTAATGCATACAAGCCTCAAAGTACTATTAAGGACTCTAGTCTTGGACTTAGATAATATGCTGATGTTGATAGGCCAAGACTTGTTAGAAGGGAGACCTTAAGGAATACTCTATCATCTAACGCGAGCATGAAAGAATAATTTTTGAAGGACTATGGATTCAATAATTTGCATTGAAGCAAGGTTTATTTGCAAAATGACAAGGATAGGAAAAGGAAAATGGAAATGGACAATAAAAAATGGAAAATGACAATGGGAAATAAGCATGTAGGTGAGCTTCTTGCTTTTATTTGTGGAGTAGATAAAAAGTAATGGAAAGTGTATGTAAATGAAGGATAATGAACAACTAACTCTTGTTGGGAAAATAATGGTGGTTTGCTTTGAATTTCTTGGTTGGATTTACAATTCAAAAAGGGAGGAAAAGTAATGGTCTTGATGGATATGAACATGGACTTGTTTTTAAGTTTCTCATGAAATCGGTCCTTTGAAAACCAATCGTGCACATAATTAGTTTCCTTCAATGATCATTCGATCATCCCAAATCATGCGCACTTGACATAAAGAACATAAGTGTGTTAAAAAAGAAGTAGCTAATTTCTTTCTGATTCTTACGCAAAAATTAAATGTCAAATGAAACAGATTAAGGTAAATCAAAAAGTTCTATATTTGATCCAATTCATGATATCGATAACAATCCATTTTTAAATAATAACCATGAAAAATAAATCAACTCCCTATTATCGAATGACTTCATGCACTGTGCTTAGTAAAACAATTGACATCACAAAGATTCGGTGTGTTCTGCAAGTTAAAACTTTATAGAAAAATACACATCAACAATATTAATGCCAAATGTTTAGAAATCATCTAAATAATCTTCCAATTGTCCTGCAAACCATTATTAAGAAGGATTTTTTTTTTAAATTTTTTTTTTTAAATTTTTGATTTTTTTTTTTTAATTTTTGAATTTTTTTTTCTTTATTAAGAAGAAATTATTAATAAAGATTTTATTTTATTTTATTTATTTATTTTTTAAATAATATATATATATATATATTTTTAATGAAATAAAACATGGATGAAATAATTATCCTTATGAATACTTTTGAAACAAAGTCATGCCAATGCCTCTTTCATGCAAGATAAAAATAAAAAGCTTGAAATTTCTAAAGTAAAGTTCGTAACTATGAAGGAGATGAAGGCAGAATCCTTCTCAATTTATACAACTTGCATTTGATGCTCATGTGATAATGTCTTTGCCTCAAATAATCCATTTGTCACTCATCACGTGCCACCACAGATGAATTCCGCCACATTTTTCTTCAAATAAGGAAATCAGATCCTTGATTATTTCTCAAAATTGAATTTTATAAAACCGTGATTGTTTTCATAACAAAAAAAAAAAAAAATCTCTGACGCACACTGCAAATTAGTGCTCTGAAGAACCCTGAATTTCTCCCAAATGGCTACAAATTTCAGAAATTTTCGTTAAAATTACCTAATTCACCCTGTTCCCGAAAAAACCCATGTTTTAGTTTTTTCTAATTCGCCTCGGTTTGCTCAGAAAATTCGTTTTAAAATCGGGTGTTTTTGACAATTACGCATTTCGTTTTCTGGCAATTACTTGTGGTTTGATTTATTTTTATTTGCAGGTTTTGAAGTGTAATGGCTTGTATCTCACAGAGAAGTTCAGATCGATCTCTCTCATTCTAATTACTTGCAATGGAATTTGCAATCTTCTCTTCATCAACAGTCTGAAATCTTCTCTTCATCAACAATTTCTTCATATGATACACTTCCATTGTCTGTCCCTACAATTGAATTTGTAATCTTCTCTTCATCAGCAATTTGAAATTTTCTCCTCATCAACAGTTTCTTCATGTGATATACCTTCATTATGTGAAATTTTTTAAAAATGATTTCTAATTACTGTTGTTTGAGGAAAAACGAATATGGAAAAAAGAAGGTTTATTTTATTTTTATTTTTTTAAATTGCAGTGCATGGGTATTTGTGTGGATTGAAGGACTGCATATATGCGTAAAGCCAAGCCAAAGATTGGCCTCATGCGTATGCATGGGTCTTATTTCCATGAGCCAATTTATTTATTTTATTTTAAATTAATTTTTTTTTTTAAATTGATTTGTTAATAAAATTATATATTATATTTTCAAAAATTCAAAAATATACATATATATTTCATTAAACAAAACAATTATTGAAATTAATTTTTTTCATCATTTTTAAAGTTTATTGTAAAATGAAATGAAATGATGAAAATATAATTTATTATTATTATTAATATAAAAATTCTTTTTTCTGATCCTCTAGATCACACAAAGTGCAGGAGGAGAGCATACTTGAGAAATTATTAATTTTATTTATTTTTAGATGTAAGAAATAAGGCTACCTAATTACACTTCCCCGGCAACGACGCAAAAATGTTTAATCAATTTAGTGTCCTAAATTGTTAACATAAATTATCGACCAGAGCTAGTAAACTGATGAAGTGTGATGCACTATATGTGCCTAAGTATCCATTTTTCTTATTTCATTGTTTTTAGTGTTTTATTGATGTTTTGGGGTTTTTAATGTTTGATGCTTAGTATGATACTCTATGCTAAAAAGATGAAGTTAGATCTATGTCAAAAGAGAGAAAATGAAATGTTAATAAATGAATTAAAACAGAGTTTATTTGCAAATTCTGTTCCTAACTAGAAAATGATGAAAACAGAGAATCCTAATCCATAGATATTATAGCTTCTAAATGAACATTCATGAAATGAAAAGTCACTCAAAACACTACAACTTAATCTGATTCATTTAGTTAGAGATTTGTTAGAAGGGCTTGTGAAAAAGATTAATTCTAATGCAATGAGGATCTCTTAAAACATAAAAGGAAACACTGAAACAAATAGTAACTTAAAACATTATAGTGAAATCTCATTCATTTGATAAAAGTTTATTGGAAGAGCTTGAAAAAAATATTACTATAATGTAATAAGAATCTCCTATGAAATGTTGAAACAACTTATAACATTACAACTAAATCTCATTCATGAGTTAGAGGTTTATTGGAAGATCTTTTGAAAGAGACTAAATGTAGTATAATGAGGGTCTTCCTTTTAACTAAGTAATAGAAAATGAAATGTTAATAACTTAGAATATTACAATTGAATCCCATTCATTTAATAGAGATGTATTAGAAGAGCTTGAGAAAGAGACTAGCAGCAATATCATGAGGATCCTTTATCTAAGCAAATGACATGAAACATAATGCTAAAATCTATGATTTCAGAAAGTAGTATAAGTAAGGAAATATGACAAAACAGAATTGAAAATGACTTATCTAGAAAACATGTAAAACCTCCTCAAATAGCAGGAGCTCTTTGCTACCAATTTGGTGAAATTCTTCAGCTCCTTAAAGTTGTAATCAAAATAGCATCAATGAACTGAACTTCTTTATTTATAGACTCACAAATCTACATCCCATTCCATCTTAAGCTTTGTTATAAAATACTCTATAATACTTTCTCTTCTTTTCCTATTTTTTCACTACTCTTGATAGGAAAAAGCTTCCCTTATTTATACAAAAATATGAGAAGTTATCTCATTAATGAGAGTCCATGAATCTCTCCCTCTATCTTTAGAGTTACAATCAAAATAGGAAATGATAAGACACATGTCTTTTTAGAGTTTCAATACAAATAAGAAATGAGACACATATCTTCTTAGAGTTTCAATACAAAAAGGAAATGAGACACATGTCCTCATGATCCCATGATCTTCTCCACTCAAATTCGAATTTGGTTTTGGGAGGCCACATAAAGGTCTTTTAGAAGTTTCCTTTTGACCTACACATGTCACAAAACTCATAACACATATATAGATATATGAAACTATGTTAATTTTCTAGTTTCTAATCATAAATTCACTTTAAACACATAAAATAAATAACTTTGGAAGACAAGGATCCTAACCCATATATTTATGAAAATGGTTACTTGATGTAGGGTTTTAGGTCAGATAGTTATGAAATGAGAGTTAAATAGTAATGACATAATGGAAATATGTATGAATATGGAAAATAATTTTGAGACTCAACAATAGACATTGCAACTTTTGCAATCGTGATGGCCATTTAGAGTCCAAATGTTTTAAGAAGATGGAAGCCTTAGAAGTAGCAATGAAGAAGCACAACATCAATTTGGAGCACTCTTCACCTTCATCTTTAGGAATGACACTTTTTTTCTTGTGGTTTTCAAGCATCAAGATCTGGTTATGCATTAAATGTATCTTCCTCTTCTCATTCTCATGAGTGGCTCATTGATTCTAGAGCTGCTTATCACATGGCCAAAAATAAAGCCATGTTTTCTTCTTTAAATGATTGTAACACCAAACATATTTATGTTGGTGATGATATATCTCTTAGTGTTGTAGAATATGGAACCATTCATCTAGATAATGGCAAGTTTAATGATGTACTATGTGTTCCTACCTTGTCATGCAACCTTCTATATGTTTATCAGATAACTCATTCAGGAGAAGGAAAAACAGTAGAATTCTCACCTCATGATGTTGTAATTAAGGACCTCAAATATCCTAAACATATTTTAGCAACTGGCATTGCTGATGATTCCACAAGGTTGTATAATTTTGACAACTTTGGGTCATCATGTCTTCCCTCCATTTTTGTTTCTCACAATGATGAAGTGAGCAAACTTTGGCATGAGCGATTTGGTCACTTAAACTATCGCTCTCTTCAAACTCTATGTAAGGAAAATATGGTGATGGGTCTTCTTATGGTATCTTGCCGAGAAGGTGTTTTCTTCGGATGTGTACTTGGAAAACATCATTGGGATAGTTTTGACAAACATGCCTCTCGACACGCTTCAGCCCCTTTGCAGCTTGTGCACAGTGATTTATGTGGTCGACTTCCTGTTGTTTCTTTCTCTAGTTGCAAGTACTTATTAAATTTCATTGATGACTTTTCCATACGCACTTGGGTATACTTCTTAAAACTCAAGAGTGAAGTTTTTAACATGTTCTTGTCCTTTGAGGCCTTTGTTGAGAAGCAATCTAGACATTAAATTCTTAAGTTAAAATCAGACAATGGAGGAGAATATGTTAACAACAAATTTATCAACTTCTGCATTCAACATGGCATTCAATTGCAACATACTGTTCCATATACTCCACAACAAAATGGTGTATTTGAAAGGAATAATCGCACCTTAAAAGAAATGGCTAATTATCAGGGATAATTTTAAGGATGGAAAACTATCTTGAAGTTTAAAAAATTGGCGAATCTCACTAGTCCCTAATATGCAAACTATAAAATTTTTATTGATGTATTTATAAAATTATTCAAATTTATAATGATATTATATATATTGTCTATATAATGTTGGCGATTTTTAACGTAAAATCATTTTTTATTGTAAAATTTGGGCGAATCATTTTTATAAAAAAATGGAAATTGGCGAATCTTTTTTTTGGAAAAACCATGGAAAATTAGCCCACCTGCGAATATTAGCCCCTAAAATTTTCCATGCTAATTATATGCTTCAATATAAAGGACTAGGTCTCAATTTTTGTGTAGAAGCCATTAACTGTGCAAATTACATAGTAAATCGCACTTCTACTAAGGTTTTAAAGAATATAACTCTAGAAGAAGCTTGGAGCTCAATCAAACTAGATGTAAGTCACTTTCGTGTTTTTGGAAGTGATGCTTGGGCCCATATTCCAGATGCGAAACATAAAGCCTTAGAACCTAAGAGTGAAAAATGTATTTTTGTTGGATACTCTGAAGATGTCAAAGGATATATACTTCTTCAACCAAAATCCAAAAATATAATCATTAGAAGAGATGTAAAATTTGATGAAAATATATTGGCCTGCGAGCCTAGTTCAGTGGGTGTGCCACCTTTGGCCTGCGAGCCTGATTCGACATATGTGCCACCTCTCTCTCTCTCTCTTCTATTTTTAATAGCATTCCTTCTAGTTCAGATGATGACAGTGAGGATGAAAATCCTCTTCCACCTCTTGAAATTGTTTCTTATACTCCACTGCTTCCAAGATGGGTCCGCTCTACTTGGGATGTAGTAGGTTCTCTTGCAGGTGACCCTACCGATCGACAACATACAACTTCTCAGTTCAAAAGAGCCTCTTCCTTATTGGCTCAGGTTCCAGAAAAACTTGATCCAAAAAACTTTGAAGAAGCCTCTGGTCATCCAGATTGGGATGAAGCTATGAATGAAGAGCATCGTTCCTTATTGGAAAACGAAACTTGGGATCTTGGTCCTCTTCCAAAAGAAAGAAAACCTGTCAGATGTAGATGGGTTTACAAAACCAAGTTTGGACCAGATGGAAAAGTGGATAGACATAAAGCTCATCTTGTTGCTAAAGGATTTTCACAAGTTGAAGGAATTGACTATACTGAAACCTTCTCCCATGTTGCCAAAAATGAATTCTATCCTCCTTTTTCTTTCCCTTGCTGCCTCCTTTAAATGGGAAGTCCATCAGATGGATGTCAAATCTACCTTCTTACATGGATATTTACATGAATAAATCTACATGGAACAACCCCCTGAATTTATCCAAAATGACTCTAGCCTTGTTTGTCGCCTTAGGAAGTCTCTCTATGGTTTCAAACAAGCTCCTCGGGCTTGGTATGCCAGAATGGATAGATTTATATTAGATAATGGATTTTCTAGGTGTTATTCTGGCAACACTGTCTACACCAAGAAAGTGGGTAAGTCCTTCACCATCCTTGTTATTTATGTTGATGATCTTATCCTTACTAGTAGTGATCCAGACCATATAAACCATGTGAAGTCTAACCTCAAAAAGAAGTTTGAAATGAAATACTTAGGACACTTTCATTATTTGCTTGGTCTTCAAGTATTGCAATCCAAGGAAGGCATTACCCTCTCTCAGTCCAAGTATGCCTATGATCTTCTACACCACTTTCACATGGAAGACTGTAAGCCAGCCCCTTCTCCCTTTCATTCTTGAGTCAAGCTTTCAGTCACTTGTACTACCCCTGTAGTTGATGCTACCTTATATCATCAACTTGTTGGTTAACTTTTGTATCTAACCCATACCCATCCCGACCTTTCCTTTGCCATTGGTCTTGTCGCTAGGTTTGTACACCAACCTCATGAAAGTCACTGGAAAGTAGCTAAAAGAATACTTCGATATATTCGAGGTACAGTTCAGTTCGGGATTCATTATAGTGCATGAGCATCTCCATTGTTGATTGGTTTCATTGATTCTGATTGGGCTGGTGACCCTGATGATCGAAAGTATACTACAGGATATATGTTCACTCTTGGTTTAGGAAGTATTACATGGTATTGTAAGAAAAAAAGTGCCATCTCTCTTTCTTTAGTAGAATCAGAGTATCGTGGTGCAGTTGAAGCCAACAAGGAAGCCATGTGGCTTCGTCAGATCCTATATGAATTTGGTTTTCATTAGCAGCATCCAAATACACTTAGGTGTGATAATCATAGTTCCATTCAGCTATGTAAAGATCCAGTTCAACATCAACATATGAAACACATTGAACTCCACATATAAATCATCAGAAAGCTCATTCATGATCGTGTTCTTTAAGTGTCGTACTGTCCAACCAATGATCAAGTAGTTGATATATTTACAAAAAGCTCTCACATAAGTGAATTTTACCAAACTTTGATCCATGCTTGGAGTTCAGGAAAGTTGACATTAAGGGGGGATAGGCTGTAATGCCTCCTTCCTTCTCCTATTGTGTCACTTTTGTAAATCCTTCAATCCTATCCCAATTTGTTCTTAAGGGGGGATGCTAGGATATTTCGACACATAAGAAATAGGCTCCTTTTGTGTCACCTTTGTAAATCCTTCAATCCTATCCCAAGTTGTTCTTAAGGGGGGATGTTAGGATATTCCGACACATAGGAAATAGTTAAGAATAACTTATTCTAGTGTAGAGTTAGGTCAAGTGTGTTTCTTTACCATGTACATTTGTAAATTATAATCCGATGGTCACGATTTGTAGTGATCCGACGGTTATCTCTCACCTCGATATTAACGACACTTGATCCGTGGCTTAACACCCTATTGTTCCATGATCTCTATTTAAATAGCATGGAGGGTCATTTGTTCGGTAACCGTTTATGAGAGAAACATATGTAACTTTTATTTTTATATTAATAAATTTCCTGAAGTGGCCGCATTGGCTCAGGCCGTGGACTGTTTCCCTCTTTGAGGGTTTTAACCATGTGATTATACTGGTGTACTGATTTGTGATTTTTTTGTGAGCGGTGACCTTTGGTTCTTGATCTACGGAACTTACCCTGTAATTTCCTATACAAGAAATTTGGAATTTCACTCAATCCAAAAAAGAGTCTTTTTCCATGAAGGAGGGCAAACTTTGTGGCCATATCATCTCCAAAGATGTTATCCATATTGATCCTTCCTAGATTGAAGCTATTTATCAAATCAATTTTCCATGCACTAAGATGGAGATCCAAGACTTTAATGGTAAGATGAATTTCTTGAGAATATTTATCCCAAATCTTGTTGAGCATCTTCGAGAGATGAACAATATGCTTAAAAAGGAAAGTGAGGTAAGGTGGTTGGAGGATGATAAAAAGTCATTTAATTCAGTAATTTTTTCCTTAAGAACAACTCCTATTTTTATCAGCCCCGACTATTCCATTGGTTTCATCATATTTTCATTTTCCAACTAACATACTTTCACTATTGTTTTGATGAAAAATAAGGATAAGAATGAGCAACCAATTATATTCTTCAGTTGTACCATTAGATATGTTTCCCTTAGATATAACATCATTGAGAAGAAATCCTTGGCCCTGGTAAAGGCTTTGAAGGAATTTTAATTGTATATCCTCCATTCACACATTCTAGCCTATGTCCCTAATGCAGCAGTGAAGGATGTCCTAATGAAAATTGATCTGGAAGGCAGAAGAGGAAAGTGGATAGCAGCTATGTTAGAGTATGACTTCGAGATCAAGCCTACAAATCTAATCAAAGGTCAGGGATTGGCCAAGCTGATGGCTGAATCCAATTTACATGCACTTGAAATCAATCTCATTTCATTTTTTTCCGAAGAAGAAGATGATGGCTCACTCATACATGTATCAGAAATTTTTCTCTCATATCCTTGGTATGTTGACATCATTTATTTCCTTCATCATCTTAATCCTCCTCCAGACATATCTAAAAGTAAGGGTAGGTAATTAAAATTGAAATATTCTAAGTACTGCATTTTAGACAACGCTCTATATTGGAAAGACCCAGGAGGTGTCTTGCTAAACTATCTGGTGGAAAATGAAGCTAATGAGGTAATGACGGATTTCCACAAGGGATATTGTGGAGGTCATTTGTTTTGGAAAAATATGGCAAATAAAGTGTTGAGGGAAAATTATTATTGGTCTAATCCCTTTGCATATTTGTATAAAACGGTGATGGGTTGTCATGAGTGCCAGATATTTCAAGGTAAGAGGAAGCTGCTCTCGCTACCTTAGGAGCCTATATTCGTGCAAGCACTATTTCAGCAGTGGGGCCTTGATTTCATTGGATAAATCCACCCCAGATCTTCCGCCCAACATAAGTTGATCTTGATAGCTACCGACTACTTCACCAAATGGATTGAAGCAAACCCAACAAGGCAAGCTACAAATTTAGTCATTATTTAGTTTTTGGAGACTAATATTTTGTCCCCACAAAATCATTACAGATAATGTGGCTACATTCAAGTCCAAGAAAATGTTTGAGTTTTGAGAGAAATACAACATCAAATTGGGTCACTCAACCGCATATTATCCGCAAGGTAATGGATTGGCTAAATATTCGAACAAATATTTAGTCAACATTATAAAGAATATGTTGGAGGCGAACAAGAAAAATTGGCACAGTAAAATTATTAATGCTTTGTGCGCGGATAGAGTGAGAAACAAAAATTAAATAGGTATGTCTCCTTTTCAATTGGTATATGGAGTCGACATAGTTTTCCCTACATCACTTGCAGTCCAAGTTATGAAACTAGTACAAGAAGCAGGTAGTGAAGTGAATGATGTGCAACACCGGATCGATCAGATTATCCATCTTCAACAAACCAAGGATGAGATATTTCAAAATAACTCAAAGCTTCAAGAGAGGATAAAGAAGGTATATGATTGCAAGACAAAAGAAAATGATTTAAAAATTGGTGATGTGGTCCTCCTTTGGGATGCTAGAAAAGAAGAGAGATGGATACACAGTAAATTTTAGAACTTATGGAAAGGACCATACAAAATTTAAACCTTTATAGGACAACATGCTTATCTATTGGAAGAAATGAATGGAGAAGATTGCATAGGAGGACCAGTCAATGGTAGGCTTCTCAAGCACTACCTTTTTTGAGTAGATTTCAGAAAGTTTCTTAATTCCATTTTACATATCAGTTTAATTTTTCTGCAAAAGTGTGAAGCATAGAATCATTGGAGCTTGGAGCCCGAAGTGAAGGCCATAAAGTTCCATTTATTTTCTGTTGTTTTCAAAGTTCAATAAAATTCAAGTCAGTTCAGTTTTGAGTCATTTTTCATTATTTAGTCTTGTATTTTTATTTTGAATCCATGCCCAATGGTAAGGCTACATGTTCTATGGTGTTCTTGACACCTCCAAGGAGGTACCACCCCCAGTTGGAGAAAATGTTAGTGTCAGTCTATACAACCTATCAACAATGATTAAATGGGCTCTTATCATGTCTTTTTAGGTTCTCATAGTCAATTTTTTGTCATTTCATTAGGTTTTCAAATAAAAATTTGGTCACTGGGTAGTGTGTCTAGGAATATTACTGCTCCTTCCAAACAAAATTACATTCTAGTCTTTCCATCAATCAGTTGAGTGTACCATCATTAAAATTTCATCATTATCACTTGAGTCATCACCATCACGATTTCATTCAGCTCAATATATCCATTAGGCCATTAGGGTTTCAGTCACCAAATCTGTCATTCCATGCATAAAATCCGGCAAAAGAGGAGTGGTAATAGGTAAATTTGTTCAATAAATATTGGTTTAAAATGTAATTTATGTTTCCAATATCTAATAAGTTCATAATGTTTATAAAGCTGCACAGAAAGTGTTAAAGTTGCAAGTTTTCAAAAGCAAAGTGGAAAGGACATGTAGTGGGCCACCCTAATACCATGAAGAAAAGTGACTATCACAAGATATAAAATACCCAAAAAAGCTCATTTTTTCATTCACCTCATTCAAGAAGAGCTCTTGTTCATAATCAAGTGAAAATTCATAAATTTCATGTAAAAAACACTCCAAATTTGGTGCCAAAAGTAGCCACGCTGCGCTTTCTGCCCTCCATGCCATGTTTTCTCTCTTGGAGGAATAAAATAAAATTCTAGAGGATTTTGAAGGATATCACAGTTTTTATCATCAGTGGAAAAGTAATTACGCCTAATTTAACCCCTCTTACAACTCAATTTTATAATTTTAGTCTGTAAACCCTCCATTGACCTCCATGCTGTGTTTTAGTGGCTAGCCCTATTTTTCAATTTTTTCAAGACAAATATACTATCCCACATTTTTTTTACCCTCCCTCACATCCAATAGCATCTCCTATAGCCTTTACATCCCCTCATTCTCATTTCCCAAGTCCCAAACCCTAAACCCTATTCCAATTATGAAAATTTGGGCAGTTTTCCTCGATAGGATTGTGTTAAAATTTCCTAGCCCAATTACCTCAATAATTTCAGTCCATTCCACTTCCTAAATCTTCCTGAAACCCCTTCCCATCCCCCTAAATTTTCCCACTCTCATCTCCCTTCCCTAACCCACTCATCCTATCCCTTTTCTCCCTTCCCATGTTTTGACATATTAGGGTTTTTCCCCCTTTCAAGCAACCAAACGGAGGAGAAGAAATATTATAAAAAAGGAGGCTAGGTGATAAGGAATGAGCCCTTAACAACCCTTGAAATGATGTCTACACCATTGTCCAAGCCTTGTTTTCAAGCAGTAGGGTGTCTTACTTTTTGTGAACTAATTGAGAAAGTAAAATACAATGCCACATTGACCAAATTGTTTGGCACTCAACTCAAAAGGGATCAAGTAACAATTGCAGGGGTTACTTTCACTATATCAACTGATATAGTAGTTGAGGCCACAAGGATACCTAATTAGGGTGAAAAATGGTTTAAGAATAAATATCTAAACCTTTACAATTACCAGCCCTATATCATAACACATTATAGACAACACATGAAGAATATTTTTCCTGTTGGGCACCTCCTTGAGAAGTACACACCACTCATGAAGATAATCATGAAGTACTTCACCTATGAGGGGAGATTTTCTAAAATATATTGGTATCATGTCAGACTTCTCATGCATTTCATAGGAGTAAAGTCACTTAATTTTCCCTATTACCTCTATAGAAGTTTGTCAAAGATGGCAGAAAAGGTCCAACATAAGCAGAGTAGTTTTGAAAGCAGCCTCTTCCACCATGCTCTGATCAAAATCATTGTTTTACACAATCTTGAGTAGAGTAGAATCACTTTGGAAACTTTCATGCATGGAGATTTCTTTTTTTCAAGATTCTAGTAGCCATCCTACTAGCCCTAGTTCTCCATCAACACCTTCAGCACCATCTAGACATGTGGATGTTGGCTCACCTAGCACCATTTCAGTGAGGAGGAAGATTGAGGTCACTAAAACATACCAAAGAGGTAGAAGGCTTGTGTTTTACCCTTATATTGAGGAAGGGGACAAGCCCACATCAGCAGAGAAGGAAACACCATTACAACATGAGGTATCTATGCATGATGAGGAGCATGATTTTGACTTAATAGACTTGGAGGCTAGTGAAGAGCATGAAAACATAGAGAGGATAATGAAGGAAAAATATTCCTAGATCAAAGAACTCCAAGACAACTTGGAAAGGGCTAGTTTCATCATTTCCTTCCTAGAGCAAGAAAACAATAAGTTGAAGGAAAAACAATTGTCTTTAGAGAAAATTCAATTTGAGTCTAGTATGCATGATGTGAAAGGAAAAGTAGTGGTTCACACTAAATAATCAGAGAAGCATGAAGAGCAGGTGACAAGGAAGAGACCAAGGACCATGGGTCTCAAAAGAGCATTGCAGAAAGAAAGAGAGAAAAGTCCACGAGATGAGGAGTTAACCTTCGAAGAAAGAATAACCATGGAAATTAATGAAAACAAGGAGTTTTGGCTTGAGAAAGTCAATATTCACTTAGAGAAGCTCCTTGAAAATGCCAACAGGGACAACAAGATGCAAAAACAAATGGCTCGCCACTACTATGAAATAAATCATATTTGCAATGTCAAAGTGAAACAATTGCAAGCCAAACTGAAGGAAACCCTAAAAAGTAAAAATGAGAAGGAAAAATTGGAGATTCTTATTGATGCTTCCATAATGGAATAATATACATCGTGAGGCAACTTTGGACAAATTTTGAGTAGTTTTGGAGAAAAAAATGTTTTTTGAGAAATTTTGGTCAAAATTGGAAATTCAGAAAACCAGTCATACTAGCAAAAGCGTGGTGTGAGACACGGTATGCTTTTGTTGGGGGGTGTCCATTGGAGGAGAACTAAGCATATTTGGATTCCTCTTAATTATTACATCAATTTGAGTCAGTTCTTGAGCCATGTCAGCCACTTCTGGGGGGTCAAAATGCCCAAAAAATACCTTTTTGGCCTATTTTTGGAGCCTTTGCTATGATTTCTGAGTGCTCTTGGGAGAATGAATATTTTGAGGGATAGGAGCCACCTTTTTTAGTTCTTGATGAGCCTATCATATAGCAGACATCTAGGGTTTTCCAGTGGTACCTTCAGATCTTGATTTAGACACTTGGAAGGACTCCAAAAGTCAATTCTCCTAAGATCACTATGCTTTCTCCTGGTTTCGCTACACTTTCTCCATAAGGCAATTTTCACATAAATTTTGACCTAGTTTTACTTTTTGACCTAAGCAGTTGTTGAATGATGATGTCATAAGGTGTAATTGAGATGGTAAATAGTGAAATAGTTTATATACTTGCTTGTAAATGTAATTTTTTGTCAAATGTCTCTATTTTCCTATGATGAGGTGAATTGGTTGACCTCCACTACACATTAGGGTTTTATTGAGCTTATCATGTAATCAAATCCAAAAATAATGGATTCGACCCCTGGTAGAGGGGAGATGTTGTTTTGGTATATATATCATTTTTAGATTCATTTGACTGGTTGTACATCAATGGATTGTAGCTATATTAGCTTGTACTTTCACTTTCATATTCATAGATCAAAGGATGAAATTGAAACTATTATCTAGGAATTCATGTGCAGTGAGTTTATGATCATGTATTTTATCTATTATAGTCTTTATTGAATTATATATAGATCCTATTTCATATCTTGTATCTTTAGTGGCTTTCCTTATAGCTCATAGGCATAATTCTATTGATTTAGCTATGTTTATATGGAAATGTCATTTTGTGCTTCATGCTTCTAGTTTAATGAATTCATGAATGAATGTGCTCATTAAATCTCTCTACCAACTTAGACTCTCCACTATACCTAAAAAACCCTAAAGCCATCATAAATCCATTTCTACCTTGCTCCTTTATATTTTTTCAGAAGCCCTTTGATACCTATACCTAGATACTTGGTTTCATCCTTGATCCAGCATCAAACCCTAAATTTCTCAAAACCTACCTGAGCCTATAATATCTATCCTAATATCCTTCATGTCACAGTAAATCCTTGGTTGTGATCTCATTTAGATATCCCTCTCAGCCTGGTAGGGCTAGCTACTAGGTTAAAGTGGTCTATGGTTACCTTTTTCAATCTCCTTTTCAGCCTTCGGAGAACTGGTGGAGTGCTAACACAAACTACATCAACAGGGTGATGAAGTCTGCATGAGCTGAGTGTTGTAAGCTGCATGAATTGGGTGATGCAGGCTACATGTAGGGTGACACAAGAACTGTGTATGTTTCAATTTTTGGTGGGTGGTGAGGCCATATGGCTATGTATTTGTTGTGTGAATTTATCTTGTGTTTTTTTAAGAAATTTCCATATCTTCCCAAGCCAATAAGAACAAACTCATTGTTGTATTTCCAGGGAAAAGTTGTGTAGTTGTGTGATTATTTTTCCTATTATTTATGTTATGCATTTTATTTTTTGAAGAGCCCAATAGTGGCTATTTTACAAATCAAAATTTAATGGTTGTTGCAATTTATTTTTGGGCATAAAATTTTGTTAGTAACTAATTCTTGTGATTGGCTTAGGACATTTACACTGTGAATATGGCAGTGCTAACAAGTGTACAATTTCCCACTCCAAAATTCTTCAACATTTCCTTTAAATATTTTGTTTGAGAGATGAATGTACATTTACCTGATTGAATAACTTTCATTCCTATGAATAATGACAATTCTCCTAGCATAGAAATCTCAAACTCATTTTGAATTTCTACTTTGAACCTCTGACTCATTTTGTCAACATCACTTCCAAAGATGATATCACCAATATAGACAACAATGATAAAAAATTTCATTATATATTTTGACGTATAGGTTTCTATCTACTGCTCTTTTGAATCTTTGTTGTAAATATTTTTCAAGTTTTGAGTACCAGACCCTAAGAGCTTGCTTTAGTCCACATATAACTTTCTTCAATATGCATATATAGTCTTCATTTTTAGACAACTAAAATCCCTCTAGTTTTTCATTATAAGCTTCTTTTGAGTCTCCTTTCAAGAAAGTGGACTTGAATTCCATTTGATAAAATTTGAAATTTCTAAACTTGCAAATTCCAAGAATATTCATATTGGTTCAAGTGTTAAAAATCAAGAAAAACTTATTCAAAATAAACACCTTCCACTTGTGAAGATCCTTTGCAAACCATTCTAGCCTTATTCCTCATGTTTGTCCATCCTCATTAAATTTGTTCTTGAAGACCCAATAGGTGCCAATTACATTCCTATATTTTGGGCTAAGCACTATTTCCCATGTCTCATTTTTCTTTATATGTTTTATGTTCTTCTCCTTAGCATTGACCCTATAAGAAAAAACTTGTTGTTGGTTTCTCCCTTTGTGGGTTTCCAGGGTAAAATTGTGTCAATTGTGTCATTTGTGTTCCTATTGTTTCTGTTGTACATTTTATTTGTTAAAGAGCCTAGTGGTGGTAAGTTTACAAATAATAATTTATTGGTTGCTACAATTTATTTATGGGTATACAAAAAATTCAGATACTAATTCTTGTGTTGGGCTTAGGAAATTTACATTGTATCAGAGAATCCTTGAAAAATAGGGAACACAATTAACATTGTATTCAAAGGTTATATTGTGGTTGTGCAACATTGTGATCTATAACTAGTGAATAGGTTGAGTGAATTAGATATTTTTCAGTCATGTCCTTCGGGTTTCACTTTGAAAATGGACTAGAGGGTGCATCAAAATTCACAACTTGGAGAGAGCACATTGCTCTCGTGTTGGAGGAGAACAAGATCTAGGATCTCATTTACCAGGTGAAACAACCTATGGTTGATCCAACATAATTTTTTGTGCACAAGATGTGGTATTTGAAGGCTAGGTGCATCATATTAGATGATGTGAAGGAAAAAATAATCCCTCATCTTTCCAAGAATAATTCTGCTAAAGAAATGTAGGATACTCTCACAAATATATATCATAACAATAAAAAAGAAATACATATGGTACTCCAAGAGAAATTTAGGAGTACAAAGATTGCCAAGACAAAAGGAGTGGATTCATACCTCACTCATGTTACTCAAATAAGGGATGAGCTTGCAGTCATGGAGGAGACATACACGACCCATAACTAGTGCACATATCACTTAATGGATTCATGAAGTTGTGGGATATTTTTGTGAAGGGGATTGTGGAGAGGGAGCATCCATAACAAGAATTGTATCTCAATAGAGTGGTTCATCAAAGAATGAGGATGATGAGTACTCGCCACTTATAGGAAAAGGTAAGAGAAATCCCAAGAAGAAGGGATCATGCAATAGTGAGGCAACCTCAAAGGGTAAGAAGTATGTGAACTTTAGTAAAGTGAAGTTTTTTTCCTATCTCATGATGGGACATTTTGTGATTCAATGTCCTAAGAAGAAGAAGAAGAAGAATATGAATACCAAGTAAAAATTTGTGTCCTTAGTAGATATTGAATAATTCTTAAGCATATTTGAGGAAGAATTCAAACTCGTTGCATGTATATCGTGCTCAATGACCACAAGGGTGTGCTACATAGATAATGGTGCCCCATGCCATATGGAAAGGGTGTGTGAGTTATTTAGTAGAATTCAGGAGGAGGACATTGATCTCCACATTTTATTGTGAAATGATGCTAAGTACAAGGAAATAGGTTGTGGCATTGTCATGTTTCAGAGGGAGTCTAACAAACCCCTCAAAGTGATAGAGGTGTTCTATGTTCTAGGACTAACCAAGAACCTCTTGTAAATATTATCCTGAAGGGACAAAGGGTATGTGGTGATATTCTATGAAGGGAAAGCATACATATGACCCAAGGGCACATAGTTCAAGTGCACAAAGGTGATTGGTGTGCACAAGGGAAAGTTGTAAACGTTGCAGCTTGAGAAAGCACGAGAATTGGTGAGCATGGGTTTTGATTTTTGGGAGCTATGGAAGTGGAAGATAACACATATTCATCATGGAGAACTTAATGTGCTAATACATATAGTGAAAAGGCTATCAAATTTTAGTGCATATAGGCATGACCCTTGCACATGTTTTGTTATGGAAAAATATGCCAAGACAATTTTCCGACCTAGTGACAACATATCCAAGGGTGTGTTGGGTTTTATACATTTGGGAATAATATGTGGGATTATGTCTTCTATATCCCTTAGTGGATTTATTTACTATGTCACATTTATTTATGACTACTCCAAGAAGACCTCGATTTATTTTCTCAAAACCAAGAATCAAGACTTTGAAAAATTGCAAGTGTTCAAAGCTCTTGTGGAGAATAATTTGAGCATACATATTTGTGTGTTGCGACAAAAAAATGGCTGTGAATATACCTCGAATGCCTTCATTGAGTTTTGTGTGAGTGCAAGGATAAAAAAGGAGTTTATTGTTCCTTATAATCCTCAATAGAACATAGTAGCAGAGAGGAAGAACAGAGCTACAGTTGGGGTTGTCTGGGCTATGTTGCATGATAAGGGGCTGCATATGTTTTTGTGGGATAAGGCTTGAAATACCACATTGTACATTAAAAACAAGAGTCCCCATAAGGTTATGGGGAGGATGACTCCTAAGGAGGCATACATAGGAAAAAACCAGATGTGGGAAACTTCAAGATATTTGGGCGTCTAGCATATTGTCATGTTCCCTATAAGAAGAGAAAGAATTTGGAATTAATTGTAGAGTAGGGGAACTTTGTTTGATACAATGCGACTTCCAAATCTTACCATGCATACATACTAACACTCTGGAAGATAGTGGTGTGTTCCAAGATGTACAGTTTGAGAAGGAGATGGTGTTTAGGAAGTCCACATAGGATGGTGAATCAACATATGGAGGAATTTAGAACTTGTATGGATAGAAGGAGGAGAGAATACATAATATAGGTCCACACAATAGAGTACAGGGCACAGGTACTATTATTTAGGCTATTTAGGAGGTGTTGTAAACCCTCTGGCCAGGAGGGTCAACAAAAATAAATGAAAGAAAATGTTTGACACATGGTTGTAGAAATCAAACATAAAACATATATGAGCAAAAAAATAAACCACTGCACACTACTACAAATAAATCCAAATTTCTGACAAAAAGTGGAAAATGAATTAAACCATAAAATACTGCTAATATAAATAGCTACAAACGAAAAGGAACTACTGCAAATATTGAAATTTGAATTCCTTTCACATTAACACAAATAGAAATTTACATCATATTCCTTTCACATTAACACAAATATAAATTTACATCATATGCAGGCCTCCCTAGAATGGTGGCATGGAGGATGTGCAACCTCTCACATTGTCCTTACGTAGCCACCAAAACCCTTTGCAACGCTATATAAATGAAGGGACATACTTCAACTCCAATGAATGCGCCTACATAATCCGTATCCCTAAACCTAGGAGGGAATATTTTAATATTTCAATGGAAATATATTTAGCTACATTTCCCTCCATTCACATTCCATGACACATGAATTTGATTTATGTTTCATTTGCTTCACATGTATATTTAACTTGTAATTTTACATTTTTCTTTCACATTTACATGTAAATTTTACATATTTAATTCAAATTTACATTAAATTTCCATAATTAACCCAAGTTCACACTTGGACTCCAACAGACCCCTAACACAAATCTTGGCTTGTCCCAAGCTAGTTTTAGGAAAACAACTATGCTCACTCATGTTGGCACTACATGATCCCACCATGCTCACTGATGTTGTCACTACATGATCCCAAACCTACTGTAAATGTTGAACTGTAGGCTACTCCCTAATCCTATACTCTACTTTGTGCTCCCTCTTGCAACACACTTCTTCCTCTACCTATGGGTGTCCCAACGTCTTGCTCGTAAGACTCCATCTCTTTCCTCCTTTCGTGGGTGTCGTAGCCTCTACTCAACCTCTACTCACAAGAACCCACTCTATTCTTCTCTAATATACTCTGTCTACCACAACCTTCATCCAGTTCTCTATTGCTCTCCCTTATTCCATTGTCCATTTATGTTGCATCTACTTATATTCTCTACTTTTTGTCACTTGCTAGTGCTATTGTATTTCTCTTCTTTTGTAGGGGATTTAATTTGCTGGTCTCAGGTCTATAGGAATTATTTGGAGATGAAAGAAACAAAAGAATACATTAAAAACAATAGAAAATCAACAAAGGAAATAACTTCAAAACTTGGCCGATGCACTTACAATTTTGGGTTCTTTGTGGCCTTGGTCATTGCTCCCCAAACACAATTCGTTGGAAAATTTTATAAACCTTCCACTAGCCTGGAAATTTCACCTTTTTTTTTTCCTTGGAATAGTTGGTTAGTATTATCCTTCACAAATATCGTAGAAACACCCTCCATCATGAGTCACAACCTTATTTCCTCCTTGTTCTAAATTATCCATTATTAAATAGAAATATTACAAGAAGTCATTAGGGACAAACTTGGACCATCTCTGTAGAAAACTAGAGGCATCTCAAAGTATAAATACTTTTACGAGTTTCATTGGGACTATGGTAGAGCCCTCTCTATTACTAGTTGTTCTTTCCATAACCATAACAAAAATTTGCAACACTTTGAACATCCCTCAAGTCCACTTAATAGATTAAAAACAAGTATAGGGCTTGTATCATCCTTCCATCACACATCACCCTTAAGGAAACACTGAATTCACACGAATCCAAATTCTCCCACGCACGACGCTTTCATCTAAACATCATTTTTCCTGTAGGAGTGAAACTATTGGCTAGAGATTAACGCATCATGTTGGTCATTACCTCTATCAAAGTCCCTTTTTCATGGAAGAGGCATCTACATTCATGTGTAGTGTTAGCCCTCAAATCTACCTTAGGCTGAAATAAGGTAAAACTCAAGGCTACATCAAACCACGCTCAGCCTCGTAGCTAGCCCTACGAGGACAGGAGAGGGCTCTCTCCGGGTCTATCTCAGAAAATGTTTTCAGAGAAGCTGAGATGACTTATAATGAACAATGAATACTGATTTTAGGCTAGTAAAGAGATAGGAATGTTTGATTTTGATTTTTTGGGTTTTCGTTGGAGAAATGGGAAAAAACAATTTTGGGTCCGGGGATAAGGTCAGATCTTTGCAGATTTCGAGCTGGGGCGAGGTAGGCAATAGTCTTAATGCTTTAGATTGGATATATGGATGGATCAAAATGAAAAGGAGTTGAAAAGGGAAAGGATGAACATGGATCCTTTTCAAACAGGCGAAAACATGAAAAACTAAATGAATTCAAAGGCAGAGCACTGTGAACAATGGATTCAACCTCATCTACTCATTCATTAAATTTAAGAAGCATAAGTGAAAATGGCATACATAAAACATGAAGGAACTTACAATAAACTGAGAGAAAACACCATTAAGAACAGAAAGCCACAAGAATCCCAACAGGTGCTGCAAAACCTCTGATCTTTCCTTAGCCAAAATATGAAAAATATGTACAATGTGTGCCAAAGTTTCCCAAGAGTCCAACCTATCCAACCTCTGAAAATGATTGAGAAATTACATCATATAGAGCATCCTAACCCCTTCCCATGCCTCTAGGGGTCGAATTCCTCCTTCTAGGAGCAGTTCCAACCAAATTCTAATCAAGGAACTAAAATCTAGGCAGCTAACAACTTGCCTCTAAAAGAGTGGAAACTGATTCATTTACATGATTTTCACTTTTTTGAGAGTGAATCTTCTAGAATAGGTAAAAATGAGCCAAATTTACATGCAAACCATCAATTTACATCATGAAAACCCAAAAATTTCATCCACAAGCAAAACTGGTCCCAACTGGCCGAAATTCTGAGCTGGAAGTTGAAAATTTGACCAAAAATCTATATGGGTAGCGCGCCTGAGCTATATGGGTAGCGCACCTTTCAACCTGATTTTGATGCACTTCCTGGCATCCAAATTGAGCTCATGATAGCTCGTTGGAAAGCCCTAGATGTTGGCTATCCAACCCAAGTGGAATTTCCCAATTTGGAGCTCATTTTCCCCTCCAAAACTTCATTCTCCCAGAAGTACTTCCTGCTGGTGCAAAAGGTGGCAGCAAGGTGGTTTTCATGGTGTTTTTGGGTCTTTTGACCATCCAGAATCTGATGAAATTATTCGGAAATGCATGAAAATGCATAAATTACCATGAAAAACCCAAAAATTAAAATATTTCCTTCATCAAGTGTCCCGAAAAAAAGTGAGCACATCGACGCGCTACCCGTATAGCGGAAAAATCTGTTTTCGGACCAAAATATTTCAAAATGAAAAAAATTTCTCCGAATTTTCTCAAAATCAGAGCGAAGACCCTCCATCATGTATCATGTCCAGCCAATGAATCCTCGACCAAAATCCGGAGCGGATCAGGCCTTTTCCGCCATTTTAGTGCTTCGCTCAACCTCCTCTTCAGAATCTTCATTCTCGCTTTGCAGACATGCATGCGAGCCCAATAATGGCCTTTCATGTGACGAAGCATGTCTTTGTCTCTGTTGGCCTTTGCCAACAACTTCTCCAGATGAATGTTAACATGCGTGAGGCAAGAATCTCGATCAGCTGGTGTCATGTCGCCGGGTCTTTTCCGGGCCAATTGTCGATCCTCACGGATTCGCCGCAGCTCATAAAGTGTGTGCTCATCCACTAGCTGTTTGTTACGCTGCTCCAGGTATTTTATCACCCACTGAGCCTTTTGCAATTTATCTTTCAGCGTGTCATTCTCGGCCCTTTGCTCATGGATGATCTCTTTCAGTTTCGAGCTAGGAGAGCTCACATCAACATCAATGATCGTGAAATCCGTGTCCCGGCCTCCTGATGGGCCCTCATCATGCATGGGCTTCTTTCCCCTATCCTGGATCTGTACCTGTGTTGAAGAATAAGACGAGACCCCTTCCACATCATGTGGAGATAATACTCGCTCTGCTGATGGATTCGGCGAGACCCCTTCCACCCCGGGTGGAGATAATACTCGCTGTGTAGCTGCAAATAAGGCCCCGTGGCCTCGCTGGTATGTCACAAATAATGGAGCACTGATATGCTCGACCTCAGGGATGTCCGACTGATGTGAAGGCTCTCCCTCATCATAAACTACCTCGGGAGGCGGCTGTGGCGCTGTGAAGAAGTCACAGGAGATGAAATCCTCCCAAGTAATGCCCTGCTGTGGAATCACTGTCATACTCCTGCTCATAAACTGAATCTATCTCTGACATGGCTCTGAAAACAAGATTTTTGCAATATGTTTGTTGATATAGGTGTAGTGAAGTCAAAGTTTCAATGTATGCTCAAAACCCAAATATATTGCACATGTACCAAAACATCATAAGAAAACAAGTGACAGTGGTAATAGCTCTGTTTTAGTGGCATAGAAACAGTCTCTGTATTTGGATCACAAGTGAATTTGACAAATGAGTAGACAGTGCAAATGTAGTGTACAACCCTTTGTAATGCTGGCCAAAATTTGTCAAAGGAGCAAACAAATATGGGACTATGTTTTATCAATGGAGAATGGGAACAATATGACAATGACCACAATGAAACAAATGGCCATGACAGTGGTAATAGAATGATGATGGCAGCAGTGGTAATATTATGGTGATGGAGGATATGGACAAGTCAACATAAGACTATGTAAAAACATGAAAGGACATGACAGCATTGGTAAGATGATAAATTAAGGGCGGGAGGATTATGTACATAATGTGCTAGGGCGCCACTAGCAATACATGCATGAGCATATATACCAATCATAAAAGTTCACAAACCCTTCACAAGACTGTCCATATATATTTGAAACCCTTAAGGAATAAATCTGCATATAAATGTAGGGTTTATACATTTCTCTTCAACCAAGGCTTGTTTCCCAACATTAATAACACCACAATCATGCTAAAATTTACTGAGCAACCTTTAGAAACCTACTTGCAAGTCGATGGAGGCGTTTGAGCTCAAAATCGGACGCAAAAACAAAATTTTTTGGCTCTGTCGCTGTATGGGTAGCGCCCCTGCCCAATGGGTAGCGCTCGGCAAGTGGGTAGCGCCCGTGTTAATTAACACTGGCTGTACTCGTTATATGGGTAGCACCCCTTATATGGGTAGCGCGCACTTTTCTATGAGTAGCTACATAGTGAATTTTTCAGGAGGCTTTTGGAGGCTTTCCCGGTGTCCAAATTGAGCGTGTGATAGCTCGTTGGAAAGATCTTGGAGTATAATTTCCAACCCAAGTGAAATTTTGAAATTTGGAGTTCATTTACCCTGTCAAAAAGCAAATATCCCAAAAATTGTCAAAATGAATAGAATGAGGCTGCCTCAAGGCAGAGCGCTGTTGCAGTCAACTTTTGAAGGTCTTCCTCAACTCCAAATTGAGCTCATGATAGCTCATTGGAAATATCTTTGTGTCTAGTTATCCTTTGACTCATCAAGCAAGTCATTTAGCCAACCATGCTAGGAGAAATATTGATTTTCCCAAGGTCACTTCAGAGGTGCATTCAATTCTCCTGAGGCAACGGTATTTTTTGACATTTCTATAAAACCATGATACCTGTGTAAACAGTGAAAGAGGTTTTTCTTCCTTGGGATGTTTTGTACAAAAACCTCTTTCATTTTTCAAAAATTCATCTTTTATTGCTCTGAAATAGCATTTGAGTGAAACTTATCCCGATGTGTGAAACAAGGAATTTTGTCGAAATGAAGCAAAATGAAGGGGATAAGGGGCTTCTAAATTCTTGGGGAAATTTTTGGAAGTAGGGAGGGATGTTAGGAAGCAGGGGAAAGTGGAATCTCAGAGATTGAGTGAGGGGAAGGGTTCCAAAAGGGAAAAACACAGGCCTAGCCTAGAAAATTGCCAAGTTGTGGCAAGAAACTAGGGTTTGTGCAAAAATGAGGAATTTGGGGGATCTCAGTGATGGGAAGTGTTTAATAAGGTACATTAAGGATAGGGGAAGGTGTGTGAACATCAGGATACAAGTTTTTTCAAAGATTTGACCATCCAAGAGAAATTACCTCCAAACTTTGTGAGATAAATGGACCTTACTCAAAAGAAATCAGTTAGCATGAATAATGATCTCGAAATGGAAGTGCCCTAGTAAGCAAAAGGTATCCATTTTCATTAAAAATGAGTGCAAATACTCAAAATTTTAAATTTGAAATTGTATAAAACAAAGTATTTCATACAGAGATTGGAAAGAAGGGCTTTTTGATCAAGTTATTTCGTCTTTGCTGAAAGGAAAAAAACCATACCTACCACACATCATTTTCTAAAGAAATAAAATGTAATCACTGAGACTTAATTAAAATGACCTTACTCAAACTTGAGATTATGCAGAATTTTTGCTTGGAAGAGGTGTAAGACTTTTCTTCTGTTTATGTGTTTAAAGTTTATTTGTTTTTGCTGAAACTTAACATGTATATCAGCAACATAATTCAGCCATAGAATACAAAACACAACAACAACATAATATAGGAGTTCACCCCAACTCTTGGGCTACATCTCCTTTGAGCTTCGTCAACATGACTAGACTCTTTGGGATTAAGGTAATCAAATTATTTTACAAGCTTCAAACTTAACCACAGTGAATACAAGAATGCTTCAAAGGGATGAGAATACCATTTTAAATCCCTTTAATGGCTGTCCAATTCCTGCAAACAACTTTAGGCTTCCATGGGCATACATCCTTCTGTCGGTGCACTAAGCTTCTCTGAGTTTCTAAATGGCACAAAATCCCTCAGATTTCTGTTTCTGCTCCTGAAACCACTACTGCTGCATCCAATAATAATCAGACATCAAATATCAACTGATAATTTGCTTATATTAAGCACAACATCCCCAAAATGGCTCTCCTCCACGGTTTTCCCAGGGCTGCCCACGACTTCATATCAACTTCTAGAGCTGTAGAAGTACTCAAAATGATCTGAAACCACTTCCATTGGTTCCATAATGACTTAAATAGTCAAGATAGAGTTTTGTTTCATCAAAAACGGCCTCCGGCTGCTCCGGTTTCGCCTACATACTCTATTTGGAAAATGGCCTCTAGAACTTAAATGAAGCTTTTCGGCTTTCTAAAGTTCTTAACAGGCTCTGCAAACCATCCAAACAGATTCAAAAGGCATGAAATAGCTAAGAATGACTATTCATTTACCTTAAACAGAGAAATACAGTCCAAAACACAGCCTTCTCCTTCTAGGCCCTAATGGCTCCTTCATCTTCTTCGAAGCTTAAACCTCTGAAGATGACCTCTGTTAGACTTCAGACCTATTCCATTGAGTCCAGAATGTCGAAGAGACCCAAAATAAAAAAAAAAATTCACTCCAAAAGGATCTCCCATGTGAAATATATGGCATATTTACTAACTGCCAGTCTGGCCTAAACAAGCTCCACTAAATGTGGAGACACTGCCAGTTAATTGAACTAAACTGGCACATCCGCCTAATTTGGGGGAACGGGCGCTAAATTGGCGGCAGCATTAAATGTTGCAGTTAACAAACTCCGCATTCACATGCGCAATAAGCGCTAACTGTTAACTGTTTGAACGTTGCCACATTAAAACATGTGTTATTTAGAATTTGGGTGGAACACATGTCAAGTCGTAAGCCCATGGTGTATTGGTAAAGCGTTGTGGTAGTAGCAATGAAGACTCGGTTTCAAATCCCGCTGGAGCCAAACAAAGTTTTAACCCGCCATTCAATTGTGACTTGGGGCCACGTGGCGGCCTCCGGGCCTGCCACGTGGCAGCTCTTAATTGGACCAAAAATTACACAGTTAACTCAACAACGAATTGTAAATTGCCACTTGTCACAAGACGGTTGGTCCACAAAGAATATTATGTGGAATATTCTATGGAATATTCCATGGAATATTCTATGGAATATTCCAAGGAATATTCTGAGGAATATTCCCCAAATATTCTTTTTTTAATATTTCCCAATTTCTAAAGTCAAACTGGCCTTTTTTAACTGAAATTGAAGAACTTCAAAGTTGAATAAATTCTTCATACAGCGTCGGTTTTCAGTGTCGTTCACGGCGTTGGGATCGTATCGCCAAGGCCTATCCCGTCGCTCAGGTTCCAAATCAATTTGAGCATTTTCATTTTTGAGCTTTTTCCCAAGCTCAGATTTGAGCCCCTGATCACACCTCCCAAATGAGAGGCTTTTGGTCCCCAAAAGCTTACTGAAATGCTGAGCTGAACTATAGTACAGCAAATGAGAGAATAACAACATCCTCTTCTCTTCAGTCTTCAAAAATTTTCCTGAATTGCCAACTGTTCACATGGCGAATTTCGCTGACTGAGCCATGTACTTGTGCCGAATCCCGACCAAGTTTTCTTGCCATACCAATCTGCCATACTGAAACCAGAAATGACACTTGCTGAAATTTGTGCCCTTTTTTCTTGTATGCCTTTCCAACTCATGGAATCTTGCATTGCTTTGCACTGACACTTCGTTCTCTGCACCAAATGACACCAAAAGCATCTTGTGCAACATATGACATCAACAACCAGTTGACAATAAAATGTGCTATACAAATGACACACAAACTCTGTAACAAGTGTGCACACAACCGACACAAGTCGATAAACAACAAGATACATCTTGACAAACATATGTGTATGTATCATGTACAATGAACTATATACAGTTCGCTAATTACACATACAACCTCGATGTACATGTGCAACTTCAACTCTTCTTTTCAAATACCAACAAGGACATCATCCCAAAAACATGTGGATGATCAAGAGCTGAACCAAAAGACATTGCTGCAACATAAGTGAGTATCATACTCATCTTTTACACCTCCATGGCGAAATTTTGCAACAACAAAGAAATTCCTTCAACTGAAACTTCTTATACATGCAATCTTGCATCAAATTTTCAACTGAAATACATGCATACCAAACTGAAATTTGCATGTACAAAATGAGTAATGATTTACTGCAATAAGAAGTCCATACACTTCTCACCAAGCCACTTCCATGGCGACTTTTGCTGCTGCAAATTTTCCTCATGTGAAACTTTCCTTTCCACATCAATAATGGACTCCATAGATCCACTTGCGCCAAACTTTTTGTCTTCTTGTTGCATGTGCGTGGGACGATGAGTTGGATGCAAAGTCCAACAATGAGAGACAACATGTCCCTTCTAAATCAAGCAGCCATAAAACACACTATTGGAGTTTGTTTTCCAAAGTTAATCTTGAGGTAAATTGGATAAGGAAAATAGTCTTCAATCCTTTCCAAGACTCAGCTAACAACAGCTATCCTTCCAACTCAAGAAAACTCATACATGCAACCATTTTGCAACCAATAAAACAGTAAATCTCTTATACTATTTTAAAACCTTTTGCACCATAAGGAATGCTCAACCCGAGCTCTGATACCATCTGATCTGAAAATGGAAGGTACTTGAAAAGGGTGCAAGGTATCCATTTTCATTTAAGTAAATGAGTGCAAATACTCAAAATTTTAAATCTGAAATTGTGAGAACAAAGTATTTCTCATACAAAGATTGACAGTACGGGGCTTTTACTGGTTATTTCACCTTTACTAGAAAGGATGAAACCAGAGGCTACCTGGCCCACATACTGGCTCTGCCTAAAGAAATAAAATGTAATCACTGAGACTTAATTAAAATGACCTTACTCAAATTTGAGATTATGCAGAATTTTTGCTTGGAAGAGGAGTAAGTCTTTTCTTCTGTTTATGTGTTTAAAGTTTATTTGTTTTTGCTGAAACTTAACATGTATATCAGCAACATAATTCAGCCATAGAATACAAAACACAATAGCAACATAATATAGGAGTTCACCCCAACTCTTGGGCTACATCTCCTTTGAGCTTCGTCAACATGACTAGACTCTTTGGGATTAAGGTAATCAAATTATTTTACAAGCTCCAAAATTAACCACAATGAATACAATAATGATTCAAAGGGCTGAGAATACCATTTTAAATCCCTTTAATGGCTGTCCAATTCCTGCAAACAACTTTAGGCTTCCATGGGCATACATCCTTCTGTCGGTGCACTAAGCTTCTTTGAGCTTCTAAATGGCACAAACTCCCTCAGATTTCTGTTTCTGCTCCTGAAACCACTACTGCTGCATCCAATAATAATCAGACATCAAATATCAACTGATAATTTGCTTATATTAAGCACAACATCCCCAAAAATGGCTCTCCTCCACGGTTTGCCCAGGGCTGCCCACGACTTCATATCAACTTCTCAAGCTGTATAAGTACTCAAAATGATCTGAAACCACTTCCATTGGTTCCATAATGAATTAAATAGTCAAGATAGAGTTTTGTTTCATCAAAAACGGCCTCCGGCTGCTCCGGTTTCGCCTACATACTCTATTTGGAAAATGGCCTCTAGAACTTAAATGAAGCTTTTCGGCTTTCTAAAGTTCTTAACAGGCTCTGTAAACCATTAAAAAAGATTCAAAAGGCATGAAATAGCTAAGAATGACTATTCATTTACCTTAAACAGAGAAATACAGTCCAAAACACAACCTTCTCCTTCTAGGCCCTGATGGCTCCTTCATCTTCTTCGAAGCTTAAACCTCTGAAGATGACCTCTGTTAGACTTCAAACCTGTTCCATTGAGTCCAGAATGTCGAAGAGACCCAAAATCAAAAAAAAATTCACTCCAAAAGGATCTCCCATGTGAAAGATATGGCATATTTACTAACTGCCAGTCTGGCCTAAACAAACTCCACTAAATGTGGAGACACTGCCAGTTAACTGAACTAAACTGGCACATCCGCCTAATTTGGGGGAACGGACGCTAAATTGGTGGCAGCATTAAATGTTTCAGTTAACAAACTCCGCGTTCACATGCGCAATAAGCGCTAACCGTTAACTGTTTGAACGTTGCCACATTAAAGCATGTGTTATTTAGAATTTGGGTGGAACACATGTCAAGTCGTAAGCCCATGGTGTATTGGTAAAGTGTTGTGGTAGTAGCAATGAAGTCTCAGTTTCAAATCCCACCGGAGCCAAACAAATTTTTAACCCGCCATTCAATTGTGACTTGGGGCCACGTGGCGGCCTCCGGGCCTGCCACGTGGTAGCTCTTAATTGGACCAAAAATTACACAGTCAACTCAACAACGAATTGTAAATCGCCACTTGTCACAAGATGGTTGGTCCACAATGAATATTCTGTGGAATATTCTATGGAATATTCTGAGGAATATTCCCCGAATATTCTTTTTTTAATATTTCCCAATTTCTAAAGTCAAACTGGCCTTTTTTAACTGAAATTGAAGAACTTCAAAGCTGAATAACTTCTTCATACAGCGTCGGTTTTTAGTGCCGTTCACGGCATTGGGATCGTATCGCCAAGGCCTATCCCGTCGCTCAGGTTCCAAATCAATTTGAGCATTTTCATTTTTGAGCTTTTTCCCAAGCTCAGATTTGAGCTCCTGATCAAACAAGCTGTAAAATGACCCAATGGAACTTGACATGATGATGAAAACCCTCTGAATGATGGTACACTCAGCTGAATGGTGACATGGACCGACATTTGGACAAATTTGAAAAGATTGAAAACAAACCCTAGACCTATTGCCTAGTGACCAAATTTTGCTTGAAGACTCATTGAAATGACAAAATTTGACCTTGACACCTTAAAATCACTTTGTAAGAGCATGTTTGATCACTGAAGGAAAGCTGCAAAGGCTGACTCTAACATTGGCTCCAATGGGGATGGTAGCTCCTTGGAGGTGCCAAGAACTACAGAGCTTTGGGAGAGCAGACAGTGCCTTATCCATTGGGCAATGGAATCAAAAACTCAAACTGAAATGCATGACTGAAAACTGATGACTTGACGACACAAATTGAATCTCATTCAACTAAAAACTAACTCGATACTTAAACACAACCGAAAAACTGGAAATATGCTCAAAGTAGAGCTTATTCAATACAACCTACTCTAATTGTGCTTTACACCACCCGATCAAGTGTAATGGAACAGCCAATGCAACCATGTAAGCATGTTGGCTGCTGTTTGATTTCTTCCCAAATGCTTGCTTATGAACAACGAGAAATAACTACTGAAAGGCAACTCCCATGGAAACTTTGAACCAAGTGGACTGTTGATAAACTTGCAAAGCATAAATTGACTGGATGACTGCAAGAATACTGCGAATGGATCTTCATAAACATAGCTCTGGTCCAGATAATCTCCATACCTTGATCTTAAACTTTTCATCACATCTGCGGTGCTTTTCTTTGGTGATTGCAGCAAGCTGTCAAAAGGATCCTGAATTTCGTGAATAACCAAACACTGTTGCTGATTACAAACAGAACAAAAGTCTCCTTCATCAATCTCCTCATATGACTGCACACCTTGATGAGAGCTTTGTAATGAAAAATCTTGAATCATTAAATCATGTGTGCCCACTTCCAAGTCTTCAGCTGCAACTTGACAATTAATGACTTTTGGGGGCTGCAAATCTGAATATGAGAAGTTTTCATTGCCCTCAAGACGATCCAGATCAAGACTTGTTGACGTTTGATTTCTGATTGCACGGAAATTGTCTCTGATGAACTGAAATGAGTCAAAACAAAAAGGCAAAGGTCCTTCACTTACTTCAAAATTTGCTGCACTTTCCTCATCATCACCATAGCTGATATGCATCGGTTGATCACTGTACTCGAGCTGCTGAAAGTGAACTTCCTCCTCACACAAACTAGCTACTGATTTGTCTGCAAGATTAGCTTCTTTTTGGAGAACATAATCATCATCATACTGATCAAACTGAGGCAATTCATCATCAAACATACACATCATATCAACAGCTCTCTCTTCTTCACAATGATCTATAAAACAATCACTATGACAACTGGGATCAGAAACAAAATGTTTTGGATCAACAACTTGTTCTTGAATGTCATTTTCATTTTTTGCAGTTATTTTCCGCACCATCTCTTCTACTGCATTTACGAAAAGATCAAGCTTTTCCTCTGAAAGTGTCAGCTGCTCTGAAACATTCTTCTTTTCTTCTTCCTTCAACCTTTCCCTCAAGATCAGCAAATGAGCCTCTACATTCACTGCCTTGTTCTGCATCTCGTGAAGTGTTGCAATATTCTTTTCTCTCAGCTGAAACTCCATTTCCGGATCAAAGGCACCCGGGTAGTGCAAGAGAGCAGATCTAGGAGAAGGTCTTATATCAATTGGCATCGAATAATAAACTTGGTTAAATCTAGCAGAAAATTGTTGTACTGTCTCACCTGGCAATCTTTTCAGCTGGTTATACTCCTCTATAATCAACAAAAAGTTCTGTCCGATCATCCACCTGTCAAGGAAAACTTTGACAAACTGCTGGAAATCTGAAATGCTCGCATCAGGCAGGGCTTTAAACCAACTCTTCACTTGGCCTTGCAAAGAAAGAGCAAAAAGTCTGATACTAACATCTTCTTCATCAACTTCAAAAAGATCTAGAAAAGTCTCAACATTCTGCACATGTTGCTCAGCGTTGACATTGTTACGTTCACCATCAAATCTTGGTAGATATAGGTCATAATTTGTAGGGAAAGCATGAAGAACAGAAGGTAAAACAAGAGGTTTGTACCGATCTGGAATTTTACAAGGTGTAGGGGAATGTACAAGAGCTGCGGGATCAGTTTTGTTTTCTTTAGGCTCATCACTCTGAAGAGAGTCATCATAAGATGTGGGAAAAGTAAGGAGGCCAGGATCAAAGGGAAACTCAGTATTCACACTTTTTGAATGGGTCGAGTGAAGATTTTGATCACCTTTCTCATACAACAAATTTTGAAAAACTTTCAGGACAGCTTCAAGAACAGCAAAGAAATAGTTTACAAGAAAGCATATTAGATCCTGAATACCATTCCACTTTAGATACCTGAACTTTGTGTAAGATCCTTCCATTTTCTCAGAGAAAGAGTCAGTCCTCCAGACTTTGAATTGGAGTCACCAGGTGAATGATTTCAGCCTTCTTATGTCTGATCGTTGTCCACCATCAACCATCAGATCTGAACTCGATACATGTACTGGGGGAATTCGCAAATCAAGGGACACATTCACAAGCTAAACCGGAGATCGACTGAAGCAACTTTTATCTACTATGCACTCGCAGAGCAATGTGCAGTTCGAAGGCTACCTGGCGTGACTTCAGACTCCGTCTATAGAAAATGACAGTAACAAGAAAACCATTTTCTTCCCCAGTATGGTCACCACTATGTTAGCGCTCAAATCTACCTTAGGCTGAAATAAGGTAAAACTCAAGGCTACATCAAACCACGCTCAGCCTCGTAGCTAGCCCTACGAGGACAGGAGAGGGCTCTCTCTGGGTCTATCTCGGAAAATGTTTTCAGAGGAGCTGAGATGACTTATAATGAACAATGAATACTGATTTTAGGCTATTAAAGAGATAGGGATGTTTGATTTTGATTTTTTGGGTTTTCGTTGGAGAAATGGGAAAAAACAATTTTGGGTCCGGGGATCAGGTCAGATCTTTGCAGATTTCGAGTTGGGGCGAGGTAGGCAATAGTCTTAATGCTTTTGATTGGATATATGGATGGATCAGAACGAAAAGGAGCTGAAAAGGGCAAGGATGAACATGGATCCTTTTCAAACAGGCGAAAACATGAAAAACTAAATGAATTCAAAGGCAGAGCACTGTGAACAATGGATTCACCCTCATCTACTCATTCATTTAATTTAAGAAGAATAAGTGAGAAATGGCATACATTAAACATGAAGGAAATTACAATAAACTGAGAGAAAACACCATTAAGAACTGAAAGCCACAAGAATCCCAACAGGTGCTGCAAAACCTCTGATCTTTCCTTAGCCAAAATATGAAAAATATGTACAATGTGTGCCAAAAGTTTCCCAAGAGTCCAACCTGTAGAATGTCTCAGAAATTACAATATATAGATCACTCTAACCCCTTCCCATGCCTCTAGGGGTCGAATTCCTTCTTCATGGATCAGTTTCAACCAAATTCTAATCAAGGAACTAAAATCTAGGCAGCTAACAACTTGCCTCTAAAAGAGTGGAAACTGATTCATTTACATGATTTTCACTTTTTTGAGAGTGAATCTTCTAGAATAGGTAAAAGTAAGCCAAAGTTACATGCCAACCATCAATTTACATCATGAAAACCCAAAAATTTCATCCACAAGCAAAACTGGTCCCAACTGGCCGAAATTCTGAGCTGGAAGTTGAAAAATCAGCCAAAAATCTATATGGGTAGTGCGCCTGAGCTATATGGGTAGCGCGCCTTTCAGCCTGATTTTGAGGCACTTCCCTACATCCAAATTGAGCTCATGATAGCGCGTTGGAAAGCCCTGGATGTTGGCTATCCAACCCAAGTGCAATTTCCAAATTTGGATCTCATTTGACCCTCCAAAACTTCATTCTCCCAGAAGTACTTCCTGCTGATGTAAAAGGTGGCAGCAAGGTGGTTTTCATGGTGTTTTTGGGCCTTTTGACCATCCAGAATCTGATGAAATGCTTCGGAAATGCCTGAGCATGCATAAATTACCATGAAAAACCCAAAAATGCAAATATTTCCTTCAGCAAGTGTCCCGAACAAAAGTGAGCACATCGACGCGCTACCCGTATAGCGGAAAAATCTGTTTTTGGACCAAAATATTTCAAAATGACAAAAATTTCTCCGAATTTGCTCAAATTCAGAGCGAAGACCCTCCATCATGTATCATGTCCAGCCAACGAAGCCTCGGCCAAAACCCGGAGTGGATCAGGCCTTTTCCGCCGTTTTAGTGCTTCGCTCAACCTCCTCTTCAGAATCTTCATTCTCGCTTTGCAGACATGCATGCGAGCCCAATAATGACCTTTCATGTGACGAAGCATGTCTTTGTCTCTGTTGGCCTTTGCCAACAACTTCTCCAGATGAATGTTAACATGCGTGAGGCAAGAATCTCGATCAGCTGGTGTCATGTCGCCGGGTCTTTTCCGGGCCAATTGTCGATCCTCACGGATTCGCCGCAGCTCATAAAGTGTGTGCTCATCCACTAGCTGTTTGTTACGCTGCTCCAGGTATTTTATCACCCACTAAGCCTTCTACAATTTATCTTTCAGCATGTCATTCTCGGCCCCTTGCTCATGGATGATCTCTTTCAGTTTCGAGCTAGGAGAGCTCGCATCAACATCAATGATCGTGAAATCCGTGTCCCGGCCTCCTGATGGGCCCTCATCATGCATGGGCTTCTTTCCCCTGTCCTGGATCTGTACCTGTGCTAAAGAAGAAGGCGAGACACCTTCCACATCATGTGGAGATAATACTCGCTTTGCTGATGGAGTCGGCGAGACCCCTTCCACCCTGGGTGGAGATAATACTCACCGTGTAGCTGCAAATAAGGCCCTGTGGCCTTGCTGGTATGTCACAAATAATGGAGCACTGATATGCTCAACCTCAGGGATGTCCGGCTGATGTGAAGGCTCTCCCTCATCATAAACTACCTTGGGAGGCAGCTGTGGCGCTGTGAAGAAGTCACGGGAGATGAAATCCTCCCAAGTAATGCCCTGCTGTGGAATCACTGTCATACTCCTGCTCATAAACTGAATCTGTCTCTGACATGGCTCTGAAAACAAGATGTCTACAATATGTATGTTGATATAGGTGTAGTGAAGTCAAAGTTTCAATGTATGCTCAAAACCCAAATATATTGCACATGTACCAAAACATCATAAGAAAACAAGTGACAGTGGTAATAGCTCTGTTTTAGTGGCATAGAAACAGTCTTTGTTTTTGGATCACAAGTGAATTTGACAAATGAGTAGACAGTGAAAATGTAGTGTACAGCCCTTTGTAATGCTGGCTAAAATTTTTCAAAGGAGCAAACAAATATGGGACTATGTTTTATCAATGGAGAATGGGAACAATATGACAATGACCACAGTGAAACAAATGGCCATGACAGTGGTAATAGAATGATGATGGCAGCAGTGGTAATATTATGGTGATGGAGGATATGGACAAGTCAACATAAGACTATGTAAAAACATGGAAGGACATGACAGCAGTGGTAAGATGATAAATTAAGGGCGGGAGGATTGTGTACATAATGTGCTAGGGCACCACTAGCAATACAGGCATGAGCATATATACCAATCATAAAAGTTCACAAACCCTTCACAAGACTGTCCATATATATTCGAAACCCTTAAGGAATAAATCTGCATATAAATTTAGGGTTTATACATTTCTCTTCAACCAAGGCTTGTTTCCCAACATTAATAACACCACAATCATGCTAAAATTTACTGAGCAACCTTTAGAAACCTACTTGCAAGTCGATGGAGGCGTTTGAGCTCAAAATTGGACGCAAAAACAAAAATTTTTGGCTCTGTCGCTGTATGGGTAGCGCCCCTGCCCAACAGGTAGCACCCGGCAAGTGGGTAGCGCCCGTGTTAATTAACACTGGCTGTAGGCGTTATATGGGTAGCGCGCCTCCTGTATGGGTAGCGCGCACTTTTCTATGAGTAGCTACATAGTGAATTTTGGAGGAGGCTTTTGGAGGCTTTCCCGGTGTCCAAATTGAGAGTGTGATAGCTCGTTGGAAAGATATTGGAGTCTACTTTCCAAAACAAGTAAAATTTTGAAATTTGGAGTTCATTTACCCTGTCAAAAAGCAAATCTCCCAAAACTTGTCAAAATGAGCAGAATGAGGCTGCCTCAAGGCAGAGCGCTGTTGCAGTCAACTTTTGAAGGTCTTCCTCAACTCCAAATTGAGCTCATGATAGCTCATTGGAAAGATATTTGTGTCTAGTTATCCTTTGACTCATCAAGCAAGTCATTTAGCCAACCATGCTAGGAGAAATATTGATTTTCCCAAGGTCACTTTAGAGGTGCATTCAATTCTTTTGAGGCAACGGTATTTTTTGACATTTCTCTAAAACCATGATACCTGTGTAAAAAGTGAAATATTTTTTTCTTCCTTGGAATTTTTTGTACAAAAACCTCTTTCCATTTTCAAAAATTCATCTTTTATTGCTCTGAAATAGCATTTGAGTGAAACTTATCCCGATGTGTGAAACAAGGAATTTTGTCGAAATGAAGCGAAATGAAGGGGATAAGGGGCTTCTAAATTCTTGGGGAAATTTTTGGAAGTAGGGAGGGATGTTAGGAAGTAGGGGAAAGTGGAATCTCAGATATTGAGTGAGGGGAAGGGGTCCAAAAGGGAAAAACACAGGCCTAGCCTAGAAAATTGCCAAGTTGTGGCAAGAAACTAGGGTTTGTGGAAAAATGAGGAATTTGGGGGATCTCAGGGATGGGAAGTGTTTAATAAGGTACATTAATGATAGGGGAAGGTGTGTGAACATCAGGATACAAGTTTTTCCGATGATTTGACCATCCAAGAGAAATTACCTCCAAAACCCTAGGAGAGGGAAATGGACCTTACCAAGGCACAACTGAAGCATGAACAAGATGTAAAATGACTCTTTGGAACTTGACATGATGATGAAAACCCTCTGAATGATGGTACACTCAGCTGAATGGTGACATGGACCGACATTTGGACAAATTTGGAAGGAGTGAAAGCAAACCCTAGACCTAATGCCTAGTGACCAAATTTTGCTTGAAGACTCATTGAAATGACAAAATTTGACCTTGACACCTTAAAATCACTTTGTAAGAGCATGTTTGATCACTGAAGGAAAGCTGCAAAGGCTGACTCTAACATGTAGTGTCCTCATATCTCTGCACATTTTTTTTCCATAGTGCAACTACTATGCACCATTATGCTCCTTCCTCCCTGGTCGTGACAACTTCTCCTCACTGCCCAGCCGTATGGGGTATTTTCCATGAAAATGATGGTACACATATTCACCATAACAGTATATTATAGGATCTGGACCTAAAATTATAAGAATAAATATAAAACATGTACATAAAATTATGTCCAATGAATGTCATGGAACATAAAACCTTTCCCACTGACAAAAAACTATTAATAAACCAAGGATGAGATGGAGCTCTGCGCAACATCATGGGATTTGGCTTGGTATATTTCCATTAGTTAAGCATCCACAATGAACATGAGATCATTACAATCCCAACCAGAATAAATTTTGATTTCATGATCTTCTGATCCCAATCCTTAAGAACCCAAAAAACCTAGAAAACTTCCAGCTAAGAACATTTACATCTCACATTCAATGTTCATCAACAAATTTCTACGTGGTGGGGAAGCATTGGTGGGGGAATGGAGGTACATCAGAGCTCTCATTACATCATTTGGAGGTGTGTCTAGTTTATTTATGAATGGATTCAAATCGATATTGATTCATGATGATAGTAAGGAGGATGTTATTAAGGATATTTATGAGCTACTAGGGTAATATACTCTATCCTAGATGATATTTTCACCTACCCTGGGTTCAAATTGAAAGTGAAAGGATACCAAACTAGGATTATAAGTGGCTAATTGATAAATCTATCACAACAAATTGGATAGTTAGAAGTACAAATGGTTTTATATGGGAGGTAGGATGATTATGTTGAAATATGAAATGTAAAACATATCAGTTTATTGGATGCACATTTATTTAATTCCGAGGGAGATCATCCACAAGATAGAATTAATCATGTGCTGATTTTTATGGGTTAGAACTCATATACAAGACAAAATCCATATGGTTCAATGGTTAACACTCACAAGGCCTTTAGATGAAGGGGGTGGTTTTTCATAGATACTACCACCTTGAATTAGGCTCTTCTTATCAAAAACATGTGGAGGGCAGTATCTGGAATTGGTATGTGGCCACATACCATCAAAGAAAAATACATGTTTGGCCATACATTTTCCACATGGATCAGTAGCAGTGCCAAGAAAAAATATTTCATTTCACACATATGGAGGAGAACGATGCACACACTTCATTGGATGTTGGTATTTTTTCACTGGGGGACAAGAGACAAAACCATGATTAAAATTGGTCTTGATGCCATCACAGGGATGAATGTAAATCACTCATTAACCTTCTAGTTTTTTAAGCTTTTGTGGTTATCGATTAATGAAGTTTCCAGATTTTCCATAGTGTGATAAAACAATGGTCGACGATTCGAATCCTAATGGGGATCCATTCTTGAATATGGATCCCTGTTGGGATTCGAAACGTCTACCATTGTTTTATCACACTGTGGAAAATCTGGAAACTTCATTAACCTTTTAGTTGTTGCATATCCTACACGGCAGGGGCACTATATTATTAGAGTAGATTTATTAGCATGGGACATAAAACTTAGACTAGTAGAGTTGTAGAAAGGTCGAAGATCTAGGCCTTCCTAAAAAATTTCATGAAAAATGGGAGTCATACGTAGCATAATTGCGATATGATGGAATCACTCTTAGTGATAAGAAGGATTGTATGATTTGGTGGGGTAAAAAGAAGAAGAATAAAATGATGGTACAAGAAATCTATTTAAAGATACCAAGGGCTGGTAGGATGATGGAATATGACAAGCGACTTCAGGATATTTGGAAATAGGATATTCAGATCAAATTAAAATGATTATGCTAGTTGGCAGCCCAAGATCACATATTAACTTGGAAAAACTTACAAAAGAGTAGGTTCATTTGTATCGATATCTTCCTACTTTTCATTGGGAGGGGGGGGGGTGTGGGGTGAGAAGATACAACCCATTTTCTGATCAGTTGTTCATATGTGAGGCAGATTTTGGACGGGGTAATGGAGGAATTAAATATTCCTTCCAATAACAATAATCAATCCATGTACATAAGACTAATGACTTGGTTCATTAATAACATGAAATACAAGTCCATTCCATTATATATTATATGGATTATTTGGCTAAGTAGGAACACACACATTTTTTAACATAAATTGGCTAGAAATTATCAAGATTGTTTCCTTTTTCAATGATATAGGGATGTTGAACAAATTAAACAGAAGCCAGAAATGAAAAATCAGAGAAATCTGCGGAGAATATTCGGTTGGGTTTTTGGACGATGCCAACAATAGAAGAAAATGTGGATGTGATGTTGTCATAACTATTGAACCTGGTAATTTATATCACTTCTGGTGTGAGGGAGTTATGGGTTCAAATAACAAGGTAGAGGTTACATCATTGTGGGGAGTCCTAACCACAACAAAATAGCTCAGGAAATGCATAATTTAGATATACGGGGACTCAAAGGGAATTATTGATTGGGTTAAAAATCATTATAATTTCAAACCCCCCATACTTACAAACTAGATGTCAAGGATTTAGACCCTGGAAAGGACTTTCAATCATATACACTTCCAACACATCTACAAAGAGAAAAACTGGACAATGAACCTCCTATATAAAAGAGGCATTTCAAAGGAGACAAATTTTTTTTTTTCTTGGACTTCAAGCAGGATATTATGGTAAATACAACCAACATTAACTACTCTTAGGAGATAGTTATGTACAGACCTGAAAATCAAGAAGTTTAATCTGTAAAAATAGAAATAAATCCTATACTTTTTATATACCTAGACATTGAAGTTTTTGTATAAATATAGACATAAAATTATACAACGTTTTAAAATGTAATGGCATTAATCCAAATATTAATTAGAAAGTTACATAAAGTTGAACAAGACATAGAGACATAGATTTTTGAATGGAAACAGGAGATAGAAGAAGCAAGAAATGTTGATATTGTGAATGTAATTTGGAATATGTATTATCCTTTTATTTTTAATATAAAGATAACATTTTTTCTTTCTAAAAAGAAAAAAAAAATTCAAATGTTTTTTGTTCTTTGTGAAGCTACAGGTTTACCAGGGCCATAACCTCCATCTGATCACAATTTTGTCTACCTAGGCTTCTCTCCACTGCTACTACCAATCGGTTGAACAAGGGAACCAAAATCTTCCTACCTAGTGCAATTTGTTGGCAACCCTCTGGCCAAGAGGGACAAAAAAAATAAATGAAAGAAAAATTTGGACACGCATCTACAGAAACTGAACATAAAAAATCTATGAAAAACAAAATAAACTATCATACATTACTACAAATAAAACCAAACCACTGATTAAAAATGGACAATGAATTAAGCCACAAACTACTACTAACACAAACCGTTGAAAATGAAAAGAAACTACTACAATTACTATATTTTGAATTCCTTTCACATTAACAAAAATAATATTTTACATTAGATGTAGACCTCTCTACCATGGTGGTAGGGAGGTTGCACACCCTCTCACATTGTCCTTTAGTAACAACCAAAACCATTTGCAGGCCTATACACATGAAGAGATGGACTTCAAGTCCAATGGATGACCCTACATACTCCCTAGCCATGAACCTAGGAGGGAATATTTTAAAATTTCAATGGAAATATTTTTAACTACCTTTCTTCCCATTCACATTCCATGACACATGAATTCATTTGCATTAATTTTATGTTTCAATTGATTCACATGTACATTTCACTTTTCCTTTTACATTTTCCTTTCACATTTACATGTACATTTTACATATTTTATTTACAATTACATTAAATTTTCATAATTAACCCAATTTCACACTTGGGCTCTAACAAGAGGATGAGGAGCCATAGGCAATCTTGTTCCACAACATAAGGCTTATGCATTAAGCAAGGGGTATCCTAGGTGGGATCTGCAGACCCTGAGATATGTTAGGGATATGGAGCCTCCTAAGAGGCCTACCAGAGAGAGAAAACCATCAAAAATATATATTGGCTACATGGAATGCATGACATAAATGATATATGCAAAGCCTTCCATATTTTAGGAGGCTATTGATTAGTAGGTTTAGTAGGATTCCATGGTGGGAGAATATGTCTCCATCAGGAAGAATGATGTATTAGAGGTAGTTCCATGACTAGAGGGCAAGGGGGTGGTTGGATCATAATGGATATACAAAATTAAATACATAACCAATGGGAGTGTGGAAAAATTGAATGCACGCTTTGTGGCTAAGGGGTTCTTGTAGCGATAGGGAGTTGACTATGAGGAGACATTCGACCCTATATCCAAATATACCTCAATATGAGTTGTTATATCTATAGCAACAAATATGGGTTGGAGAGTGCATCAGATGGATGTTAAGACTTCTTTCCTCAATGGGATCATTAAGGAATAATTCTACATTGAGCATCCTGAGGGGTTTGAGGTGCATGGGACAGATTCCCATGTTTGTAGGTTAAAAAAGGCACTCTATGGGCTTAAGCAGGAGCCTTAGGCATGGTACACAAGGAAATATAGATAATTGCAAGAGATGGGCTTCGAGAATGGTGACACCAACCCCAACCTTTACTACACATTGGTAGGGGAGGAGCCTCTTATGTTGGTTCTCTATGTTGATGATTTTTTCATGATAGGGAGTGAGGAGCTCATTGTTGACTACACGAGAAATATTGCTGTTATGATCAACATGAAGGAAATAGGGTTATTGCACTATTTATTCATTTGGAGGTGTGGCAGAGAGAGGAGAAATATTTCCTTGGTCATGGGAAGTACATTTTAGAGATTGTGAAGATATTCCAAATATTAGACTACAGGCCCATGTCTACGCCTATGGCCAAAAACTAGAGGAAGGTGGATGCTTCAGATTCAAAGTTTGATGACCCCACATTGTATCACCATTTTATTGGATTGCTTATGTATCTCATCAACACTAGTCCATATATCTATTTCATAGTGCACACTCTTAGCTAGTATATGGTTGACCCAAGGAGAGTGTATTGGATTATTGAGAAACATGTATCAAATATCTACGAGGAACTGTGGATTTTGGGTTACATTATGAGTGAGGGTTACAATTTATACATATGTTGACTAGGCGAGATGCTTGGTGGATAGAAAGAGTACTTGAGTCTGCACATTCAACTTGGGTTCAAGATTTATTTTCTAGTTCAACAAGAAGTAGAGGTCGATTGCATTAATTTATGTAGAGGAAAAATATATGGTAGAAGGCATGGTTGCATGTGAGGTGATATGTTTGTGAAATTTACTCTTTGGTTTGTTTGGATAGGATATGGATGGAACCATCATCCATTGTGATAATCAATGCATAAAAATCTATAAGAATATAATGTTCCATAATAGGTCCAAGCACATTGACATCAGGCATCACTTCATCTAGGATTATGTATAGAGAGGGACCACGAGGCTTAAATATGTGTCGAATGATGAAAAAGTTGTTGACATACTCACAAAAGAATTGATAAAAGGAAAAATCATCTACTTTAGATATTAGTTGGGGATAGTTAGAAATATCTTCCTCTCTAAGAGGGAGTGTTGAGCTATGGTAGCTCAAAAGGTATTCTTCACTAGCTTGGTGCCTTAGCTTGTGGAGAAAATTGGGTCAAACTTATCAATGCTTGATTAAGTGGAGCAAGTGATTATTGAATTCCTTGCTAAGTTTTAAGTTAGGAAAAGTAAATTTGATGTGTTATATTATGTTGGCTTGAGGGGTCCTGACCCAGGTTCGGTGTGCAAGGTTTGCCAACAAACCCCTATACTAGTAGCCATTTTGGCAGTGACCTGCTTTCGTAGGTCACAGTCTCACTTGAAGTAGTATGGGTGGGTGTTGGAACCAGGTTTCCACACCTTGAGAAAGGATGGGTAAGGCAAGCAGGGCTCCATCCTGTTCCTGTAATTCTCGGATTACCTTGTCCTGTGCAGGGTTAATTATGTTCCTATTCTCATCCACGTGCACTAGATCTACAGTTATAGGCTTATTATATCATCAACACAGCAGTACATAAACATAACATAACAAATCTAGATCCAAGAGCTCAGTACACAGACCTTTCGCAGCTTAAAGATAGAAAATACATAACATAGAAATTATCAGTAATTCACATAACAGAACTCATAGATTCAGATCTCTAATAATCCTTCGCATGCATTCATTCATTAATCTTTCCTTAAAATTCCCTTCCCAACCTGCGCACACAGCATTAGGGTCCGCACACAGCTGGACTAGGATCTCCGCACACACAACCAGAAGGAGTCTGTTCCCCAAAACCCAAACAGACCGCTTAAGCAACATGTCGTATCAATATCTCATTAATTCCTATTGCTTTCGATACAAAATACATCTCTATTTATAAAAATCTAGCTCCGACTTTCCTATGGTCCGCAACCCATGGTTTTCGGACCCCTAGTTTACCCTTTGACCCATTACAATGCGTTCGGGGCTTTGACCCGCCCCAAAACCACTATGCTATATTAAATATAATCAAAAGTAATCAAAATTGACCAGTTTCGCAGCCTATTAGGAGACCCCATTCCAAAAGCTTCCATTTGCATGCGTAAACTATCCAGAGTGTAGATAAGTGGAGGGAGTAAGTCTAGACTCTGGGCCGCAGCTTGCTGTGTAATGTTGACCAACATCAGGGAGGCAGACCCATATGTATTTGTAGTGATCCGTTCTAACAGCTTGTGGAGATGTACGATGGCGGCTTGAGCGTCGTGTGCGAGCTAGAGTGTAGTATCAGACCATGGCTTCAACCATTTTAGAACAAATTTCTTGGAGTGCCGAAGGTCCTCAATCCTGTCTATGGTGGTTAGGCATTGCGCGGAAATGGGGGAAGGTGTGGAGGCTCAGACTTGATCTAGAACATCTTCTGCCTGCTATAATTCCTGCTGGATATGTTGAATCATGGAATGGTGTTGCACTTTCATCCATAGCTTTGTAGCTGTTGCGACCAATTGTGCTCCCTGCATTAGCTACTCCTCAATGATATGTATTGCGTCTGTGACCACAACAATCTGCTGGGCCCAGACTTCTGGAGGTAGGGCGTACTACTTCTTGTCCTAGTCATGCCAGCGAACCTCCCGCATCACCCTGGAGGATAGTATTTATAGATCTAAACCAGATATTTATGCTAAATATAGTCGTACGTCCTTAGTAGTTAGGTAAGGAGTGCGAATTATGGTGGTGCGAGGGAGGAAACATACATTACTCCAGGTAGGTGGCACTTGGGAGCTGCGGAGACATCGTAGCATGTCTCTATATCTTAGCAGTCCTCGTGGCCCACAGACAATCCTCGATGTCGAAAGCCCGAGCTCCATCCTATAGCTGTACTCAGCAGTCCCAAGTCCTTGCACCAGTTCTTTCGGTGGGTCCGGGTCCATAGTTTTAACATAACGACGAACATTACAAAGAATATGGATGAACACAAAAATCCAGAACGCAGATAGCTAGAGCCTGTCAAACGGTGAATAAATAGCCTGGCGCGAAGCTTTCAAATCATCCATGCGCCTCCGAAGTTATTAATTGGTAAGGGAGCTCATTCGTGGCGGGTACCCTTAATCTTGCAGACTATTCCTTTCATTAATTGCTTCATTAACAACCTGCCGCCTGTTTTTCATACTTGCGGGGGTATTTTCTTATGAGATCGGGACATGCCAGCGGTTAACCTTCGTGCCCTAGGTCATGTCCATGATTTTTCATACCAAATATGACGCTTGTATGTCTTTTTCATACCTGGAGTGAGGGTCGAGGTTAGGTGTTCCTACAAGTTGGATAGCAGTCTTGTCAGAGCCTTTATTTCACTCTCGGGCAGGACATCCCTGGCTGTGTCATACGTCCTGGTGTCATTTATTACTTGAGATGTTCGCTGATTTTCAGACAGGTCTGTAATCCTACATGTGCTGAGGGATGTGGTACCCCGGTAATTCTATTTGGTCAAGGTTTGATCGGATTCTTGAGCATTGCTCCGTAGAAGGTATCCAAGTAGGTCAACTAACCTCGGTGCCCATCTGGCCACAGGAGTCCCTATGTACAAGATCACCCTACTCCAGTATTTCCCCTGAGTAAAGAATATTGGTCCTTGCGTAGGTGTTTCGCATAGCGTTAGTGGTAATGCTTCTAGCCTACGGTTCGTGGGACTCTTCGGTTCATCCAACTGCTGATCTTCACCTACATCCTCTCAGCAGGTAGAGATGCGACGGAAGTTTCTGATGGTCTGAAGGCTTCGCAGCATTGAAAGCTCATGCAACTGACCTTGTCAATTCTCCAGCTCTCCATTGGAGTCAGAAATACATTCACTGTACTTTTCCCAACAGAGGATTCCTTCATCTGTGGGGTTAACCCGATCTTCTTCCTGCGCAGTTATCTTATAAATGTGATCCAATTCCTCCTTTTCATAGGCTAGCTCTATGTACCACGCACCTTCCATTGGGTCTAATGGTACGATAACACACGTACCTTTGTTTTCAAATACCATGCTGTGTTTCTTAAGATTTATGACTCCTCCCATTTCTATTGCCCAGTCCAGTTGAAGGAGCGCAGGGTAGAGGTCCGCATCTTCTACTATTTCTATTACTTCAAAATCAGCTAGGGCCCATACCCCTGCAATGTCCACCATGAATTTTGGTAATCTACCCAGAGGGATGATATTTTTCTGATTTTCCATTCGTAGCTGAATAGTGGACCATTCCAACTTAGGCTCTCCCATTCGTTGCCATGTTTGTTTTGGTAAGACGTTTGCATCCAAACCAAGGTCTAAGATAACCTAATCCATCTCATAGTCTCTGATCTTCGCAGTCAATCGCATCTCTCTCCCGGTGTGTTTCTTATAGCTGTACAACTTGTGTACATCCTTGGTCTCAGGGATCAAAGTGGGCCGAGCTGCACAGGTATTCAGTAATGCTAGGAAATTTTCTACTGCCTATAGACTCCCTATTAACTGCAGACATGATTTTAAGAAGGGCTCAACTCCTTCTTCTATCTGAGGTTGTGTGGAGGTTGCCAATGATGCTTATTTGTTGAAAGACTCCCCTTCCCAAGAGGCAGGTCCCCCCTCAGCTCCCTGGGTGACCAGCCCACTACGTGTCATGACTTTTACACTCGGATCCACCTGTCTTAGCTCAGTTTTAACTCGTTGTACATTCTGTGTTGGGGTAGGCTGCTTTTCCTGCATCTTGGATATCAAAATTGGGCAGTCTTCTACCTCATGATCCAGCTGCCTGCAATACTTGCATGATGGATTGGTGGAATTAGGGCATTCTCTGGCAAAGTGCCCTATTTCCCCACAGTTATGACAGATTAGCTGCCACCGTCCTCGATGTGCGCTGCTTCCCTGACCTCCTCTGCCTCGGGTTAGTGATCCTCCAAAGTCCACAACAAGTCTTGGTGACACATGGTCTGATTTCACTTGATATAAGTTCCCCTGATCCATCATTAGGTCATACATGCGACATTTATGCTCCTCATGTCCCACTGATCGGAAAAATCAGCACCATTGTTGCTTTAGTTCTGGGACATACGCACCTAGTCGAGGGAAATGGTTTGTATCATGTAGTCCTACTACCCATCAATCATCACACCAAAGTGCATATTTGCTCGATCCTGGTCGCAACAGGACAGGTTCTCTACTTGCCCTTGAGCGTATCGGACTAGGTCTTCCAGCTTGCATATAATCGGTTAGCAGAGGACATTGATCCTTCGTATGGCCAGACACCCCGCATTGTATGCACCATAGGTCTGCGCAGATGTCCTTCCTTGTTCTTTTCACAGGCTCTGTATTTCCATATGCATAGCCCCAAGTTGTTCTTGTATTTTTTGTACCCCTGCCGACGTATCCTCCCAGGGTGTAGCTTCCAATTTCATAGCAACTTCCACAGCTTTCTCTTGCGATTCAAAGGTCTGATGACTCATCAGAGTGCGCAAGTGGGGTAACAACATAGAAATGAACCATTCCGTATGTTGTCTATCATCATAGTCAAACCATCCTTCCCTAATTTCCTTCTTCAGTCACTGATCAACCTCCCATACTGACTCAGACACACCTTGTTTTAAGTCCTTTACTTCCGCTACCAACTGGGAATAAGATTTTGTCTTTTGGAATTGTTGCTTCAAAGCATATTTGATATCTTTAATGGAGGTGGTCCCATTTTGTGCAACGTATCGCATATACCAGTCTAGAGCTCTGTCTTCGAATGCTAAAGATAGTTGCGCCCTCTTTATCTTGTCGCTTGCCACATTCTGTGCAGTCCAGACAGAGTCTGCCACAAACCAAAACCAGTCCATATCTTCTTCTCCTACCCCTTTGAAGGTAGGCAGTTTTAGGTGCGTAGCCATATCACCGTCTAGGGTTAGTGGTGGTATAGACGAATTCTTACCTTTGTGCGGCCTAGGTAGTGATGTACCTAGGGAATCTTGCACAGCTAGTTATTGCAATGGATTGTAGGCAGATCTCCCTCCGTCGAGGTTGGTTTGATAGTATTTTCCACTGCGTGTTGCGCTTCTGTCTAGATTCTAGGTCATTCAGTTAGTATGACTACAAAGGGTGCTCTTTCGCACAGTAACTTCTTGATCAAAAACGGTAATGTCCTCAGAAATTTTCCTTGGAATCCCTTGAAGAATCATCGTTCGGCCTCAAAGTGTGATACAAACTGATCGATGGCAATTTTTGTCATAAATCCTCCCATCACACTATCCACCCATTGATCCACCATACGTGTGATAGTATTATCAGTTTTCTCATGCTGTTTGAGAAATTCCGGGGTCCACAGAGTGACATGTTCATCCTTCCGCACTTCTGGAATTCCACCAGTCTGGCCAGCCACTCCTAGAGTGCAATCGCTAAGGTTACAAAAAATATTTCGTAGCTCTCAGTAAGGACGTACCTATTTTTCCACTTTTCCGTCGTTAACTTCTCACTGAGATTTTATTTTACTGCAAATTCCTGGATCTATCTTTTGAACCAGTCTTCGATCTCTTTTCTTTCAGGTTTCCAGTATTCTCTTGTCATTACCCGATTCCTCTCTCAGACTTCTTCCTGTCCTAGCAACGGAACCATTTGTTGGCTTCCGGGGTCCTGACCTAGGTTTGGTGTGCAAGGTTTGCCAACAAACCCCTATACTACTGGCCCTTTCGGCAGTGACCTAATTTCGCAGGTCACAGTCTCACCCAAAGTAGTATGGGTGGGTGCTAGAACCAGGTTTCTGCACCCTGAGAAAGGATGGGTAAGGAAAGCAAGTTTGCATCCTGTTCCTGTAATTCTCAGATTACCTTGTCCTGTGCAGGGTTACTTATGTTCCTATTCGCATCCACGTGCACTAGATCTATAGTTATAGGCTTATTATATCATCAACACAACAGTACATAAACAAAACATAATAGATCTAGATCCAAGAGCTCAATACACAAACCTTTCGCAGCTTAAAGACAGAAAATACATAACACAAAAATTATCAGCAATTCACATAACAGAACTCACAGATTCAAATCTCTAATAATCCTTCGCATGCATTCATTCATCAATATTTCCTTACAATTCCCTTCCCAACTTGTGCACACAGCAGCAGGGTCCGCACACAGCTGGACTAGGATTTCTACGCGCACAACCAGTAGGAGTCTATTCCCCAAAACCAAAACAGACCGCTTAAGCAATAGGTCGTATCAATATCTCATTAATTCCTATTCCTTTCGATACAAAATACATCTCTATTTATAAAAATCTAGCTCCGACTTTCCTATGGTCCGCAACCATGGTTTTTAGACCCCTAGTTTACTCTTTGACCCAGTACAATGCATTCGGGGCTTTGACCCACCCTAAAACCCCTGCGCTATATGAAATATAGTCAAAAGTAATCAAAATGGACCAGTTTCGCAGCCTGTTAGGAGACCTCGTTCCAACATATTATTTTTTTTGACTTATTTGGCAAAATTCTAAGGTTATGAAGACAAAAATTTAAGTGACCAACAACTAATTTGAGCCATTTATCTCAAGAGGTGAGATGAAGGATGATCTCAACCATTCATCTCTTTGGAGCGCTAGGGATTTATTAGTAGGCTCAGGGGAATTTGATATAATTCATATCCATGTGGTAAATATACACTTTTGAGATAGAGCGAATTGGGTAGATTTATTTTCTAAGAAAGAGAGTGACTTTTTAGTGGAATATGGAGGAATTTTCCAGGAAAATTATTAGCAATTGAACCAAGTGAAACATGGATTAATTAGCTGGGTGATGCACGTCACATGAGTACTGACGTGGGCCATGTGTAGGATGCATGAATTGGGTGATGCAAGGAGAATGCAATGTGATGCAGGAACTACATAGGTTTCAATTTTTGTTGGGTTTGGTGAGGCCATAAATCAATGTATTTTTTATGGGAATTTCTCCTATGTTTTTGTAAGAAAATTCCATATCTTCTGAGCCAATAAGAAAAAAATCATTATTGGTTTTCCCCTTTGTGGATTTATAAGGTAAAATTGTGTCAATTGAATGATTGTTGTTCCTATTGTTTATATTGTGCATTTTATTTGTTAAATATCCTATTAGGGGTTTGTTTACAAATCATAATTTATTTTTTTCCATAATTTATTTTTTGGTATAATTTTTTTTTATAATTAATTCTTGTATTGGGATTCGCAAATTTACACTATTGCAATGATGGTGCTAACAATTGTATGATTTTAAATTCCAAACTTCTCCAACATTTCCTTAAGATATTTGGTATGAGTGATGAATATACATTTACCTGATTGAAAAACTTGCAATCCCATTAAAAATGACAATTATCCTATCATGGAAATCTCAAACTCCTTTTAAATTTCTCCTACGAACATTTGACTCATTGTGTCAACATTACTTCCAGAAAACAATGATTAAAGAAAATAATTATAAATTTTAATGAATTTATATATATATATATATATATATATATATATATATATATATTACTCCTCTTTTCAATCCTTGTTGTTGTAAATATTTGTCAAGTTTTGAGTACCTAGCCCTAGGAGCTTGCTTTAGTTCTTAAAGAACTTTCTTCAAAATACATACATAGTATTTATTTTTGGACAACTAAAATCCCTCTAGTTTTTCATTATACACTTGTTATAAGTCTTCATTCAAGAAGTTTGTCTTGACATCCATTTGATAAAATTTGAACGTCATAAACATGCAAATGCCAAGAATATTATGATTTCATCAAGTATAGAAACTAGAAAAACTTCTTCAAAAAAAAAATCGTCCACTTATGCATATTCTTTGGAAACAAATCTAACCTTATTCCTCCTTGTTTTTCTATCCTCATTCAATTTTTTCTTGAAGTCCCACTAGGTGCCAATTAAATTACTTTGGTCTAGGCACTAGTTCCCATGTATCATTTTTCTCAATTTTATTATCTTCTGCTCCATATCATTGACCCAATTCTAATTTTTAGTGAATTTTCCAAAATTATTATGTTCTATTTTGTTTAACAAGGAAAAATTTTCATGCTTTGGTGTGCTTATAAATCTCCTTTTGGTTTGAACCCATAAATATTTATTTCCAAATAATTGTTTTTCTAGATGATACTTCTGAACATATCTACATGGAGTATTTGGATGTTGGAGTTCTATATCCTCCTATTTTTCTTTATATTCTTCTTCTTCTTCCTTTTCATGCTATTTGTTGATCATATCCTCTAAATCTTCACTTTCTTGTTGCTTTTTCTTATGGGGAAATGCTTCATGTATTATTACATCATGCTTTCTACTATCTTGCATAGTATTCTTTTGTAATATTTGCAACCCTTACTTCTTGATAAATAACCAGCAAAGATTCATTCATATTCTCTAGAATCAAACTTCCCAAAATTGTGTTCATTTAACTTAATGCAACACATGCTTCTAAATACTTTTAAATTTTTGACTCAAGCGAGTCTACCTTTCCATTATTAATAAGGAGTCTTATTGTTTTTAATCTGATTTTAGTTCTATTTAGGATGTGAACTATTGTATTAATTTCTTCTCTCGAAAAGGTTCCTAGAAGGTTTTCCTCATTAAGAATGGTTCTTTCCATATCTAACATAGTTATTTTATTTCTTTCAACAACACCATTTGGTTTATGAGTCCTTTCTATTGAAAATTTTCTTCTAATCCCATGTTTTTCACAAATTTCATTGAATTCATCAAAAGTAAACTCTCCTCCTATGTCATATCTCAAGCATTTAATATTTAAATCAATTTCATTCACAATATTATCTTTGGATATTATGAACTTATCAAATGCTTCATATTTCTCTTAAATAAAGTAACTGATGTCATTCTTGTAGAACCATCAATTAGAAGCATAAAGTATCTCTCACCTCTTAATTCTTATGCTCTTGTAGGGCCATAGAGGTATGTATGAACAAGTTCCAATGGCTTTTTTAATGATTACTCATTTGTCTTGAAGATGACTTGAATCTACTTGCCATGCTAACATGGCTTGCAAATAGTATCGCTTGGCTTTGAAATATTTTACATGTCTCTTATTGTTTATGTTTTTCTAAGTTTTAATAGATGGTCAAAATTGATATGACCAATCCTTCTCTTCCATAGCCAACATTCATTCACTTTCCCATTCAAATTTTTTATTTGACTTCATCTAAGGCATATACAATACTTAAGGTCCTAGCTAAATTTTTCACCAATATTGTTATTTCCTTCATTATTTCACATCCTTTAGAAAGAAATGTGACAACATATCCTTGATCACACATTTGAATAAAACTCAAGAGATTTTTTTTTAGACCAATAATTTTATCACCTAAAAAGTGACCACCTAGCCATTTTTCTACTAGCTAGGATGATTGAAATATGGCATGTAGAATGGGTTTTTACACATTAAAACCCAATGTTCACCTTAGGAAATAATTTAGAGAACCATTTTCCATAGGAATAGTTAAATAAATCACTATTTATTAATTATTTCTAACCACATTACCCAGGAATAAATAAATAGATTAATATTTATTTACTATTCCTTAATCATCACCTTGACCATATCTCCTTAAAGTAATTAATAAATCATTTTTATTTATTAATTACTTCAACCATTTCTCTTAATTAACTAAATTAATCATTATTTTTTTAGTTATTTCACTAAATAAACATTTTCGACCATTTAATTAATATTTTCCTCTCTTAATATGATTAAATTATCCTAATAGTTAGATCGTGATTTTGTCTAATAATATTTTATTATTTGACTAGATCTAGATCTATCCTAATGATGAGTATTGGTTTAGACTCGAAACATAGACATTAAAAATGGATACTATGGAGATTCCAAATTTCCCACCTCAAAAATCACACCACAAAAACCTTCAAACTATCATAAATAGAAAGGTTTTTCCTCACTCTCTACACGTCATAATCTTCGTTGTCACCTTTTTTCTCATCACTCATAAGCTCTCCACATTTTGTTCAACCAAACATTCTTCCTTTGCTCATTGCAGCCAGGGAGAGAGTAAGAAAATAGTTGTATGAAGCATAGGGGTTCAAAATGACCCATACCATGGGTGAGGACGTTATAGACCCATGTATATGTTCTTCTCCAACAATTGTTTTCAATAATAATAAAATGAAATTCTTTCCATTTGGTTTATTTTTGTTTTTGTTGGCATATGTTTTTTCAATATTTGTAGTCTTTTTTGTAGGGTTTTCTTACATTAGTCTTGCGGATATGAAAGTATTTAAAATAATTTTCCTTCTTACTTTGTTTTTTGTCAGCAAATGGTGACTCCACTAGTCTTTTGTTGTCAGAAAATGGTGACTCCAATGGTCTTCTATCATAAATAAATTGTAACTTCATTGGTTTATATTTTCAAACCCATGGTGATTTTTTTTTTGCATTCTGTGTTTTTTCTCTCTTTCAATTTTTTCTTTCTATTTTTGTCTATTAGTGGTTATTTTTGGCAAAAAAATTTCATTTTTCTGTTTCTTCTATGTTTCATAGGTCATAGGTTCTAGTTGCGCAGGAGACGACAACATATGACAAACCCTATATGAAAAATATCCAAATTAGCTAATGCACTTTTTAGGGAAAAGCCTGTGGTGGCCAATGTAGGAAACATGCCACAACCTGCATTATAATGTAGGAATAGGTTAGAAAACAGTGTTACCCTCTTTTTTATGCAATTTTTCGGTTTTTGTCAATAGTTTAGTTCTAGCTGCATGTTAGGCAGGGTTTTCTGCATCCTATTACAACACTATAGATCTATATATCTCTAGCTTTTCTGCTTAATAAAGGAAATAAAATACCCCCCCTAGGGATTCTAGTACTCCTTTTCCACTTTTTTTAATTTAGTTGAGTTGGTATTCTACTTTTTCAGATTTGTTCACCATTTTTTCTATATCATAATAGAAAAAAAATTTCAACCCTTTTGTGAGACTTTGAAGCGAAATTTAAGACCCTCTTTAGCCTTTGTTTCACCCTTACCCAAAGTATTCTTTAAGTGTCTTTTCATTAGTTAGTAGTTTTTTGCATTTTTTGTCAATAATACAATCCTATTCTATTGCATTTCACTACATAAAGTAGGCCTTTTTTACCACAGATCCAAACCCCCTTAGCACTTGGTCTTGTGATCTCCATTCTAGTTTCCTTCTTTTGATATTTTTGTGTTGTTCTTAGGCTTCATTGGGTGGGAAGTAAAATGTGCCTAAATTTGTTTAATTATTTGTTCATTTCATTTTAGTTTTCATTTATGCAATAAACGTTTCAAGAAAATAATTTATGTTACATGCAAAACTAATGAAACATCACAAATTTTCACACACATAATACACCCTAAGAAAACTAGCACTTGGTTAGCACCTCCAAGTCAAGACATTTAAAAACAATCACTTAATCTCAACACACATAGATTTAAGCTCACTTTGGAACCCAGGAAAAAAATATTTTAGCTAGGGTATGGTTGGTGGGGTAGTCATCCAAATAACACCCACAAACCACTTACATTGATACTTAGAGGTTGTCTAATTATGGAGCTTAAAATCCTCCTCCATAAAACAACTAAAATTGGATTAAATTACAAACCCATTAAAATTTAGGTCAATCTTAGGCCAAGGATATTGGCAGTTCCCCCTATAGGCTACCCACCCCTTGGTAGGGAATCTGGGTCTACAACTGACTACCAAGAAGATTAATATTCACTTATCCATGATGGAAGGAGGTAACCTTAGTGGCCATTATTATGATAAAACACCCTATAGGTGGTGGTTGTGGGCAACAACCATCCCTTTATCTTACCTTTCACTAGACGACCCTACTTGTGGATATCAAATCCCACAAGTAAGAAGGTTTTTGAAGGCCATAAAAAACATAGTATTAGTACTTGTTTGAAGTGTAGTTAACCTTTATACTAGGAGTTATTTTATTCTTTATAGTATGATCTTGCCTAAATTGGAATAACAATACATAATTTCTAGTTTTCACTTTACAAAATAGCACTTAATGTTTTCTTGCTCTTTATTGTTATTTTTATGCAACCTTTTCCTCTATCATTTATTTTTTTCTTTGTTTTTACATCATTGCACCACTATGAATTTGTTGTGAAGAATTTATGACCTTCACCATTATTTATCATTATGAAATCCATTAACACCTACTCGAAGAGTCATGGTCCCTCTCCCTAGTCCATCATCATATTCTAGTCTTCTGATTCACCTATTTCATCCTCTGATTATGAGTACTCTCAATCCCAAGCCACTACCATGTCAAGTGTAAAAGTTGGTGGTAATGTCAGTCCCAATGTTGGCACTAATAGCAGAGGAAATGTTGGTGGTAACACTGGTAATACCTAGGGTCCCCCTCCTGAAGGTAGCATTGGAACCTCATAAGGAATGGCTTCTATGAAACAATTGCTCCTTTATATGGTTGGTTTAAGTCTCCCTAATTTGAAATATCTCATTAATGATCCTTTGCACCACAATCAAAATTTTCCACCTACGTCAACCAAGATCCCATACGATAATACCAAAATTTGAAGCGAATTGCGAAGAGGATCACACTAATAATTTTTTCTTGTTTCACATGTGGTGTTTATGTAAATCTATCACAAATGATTCCATTAGTCTACACCTATTTCAATGCACCCTCATCGAATTTACTATGAAATGATATGTAGAAAAAACTCGTGCATATAATTAAAAATTTGTGACACTTCCAATGCCTTCTTATCTTATTTCTAGTTACCTATCTAGTATGATACCGAAACCGAAAATTTTACCTCATTTCATCAAAATTTTGCCACCCGCCTTTATGACCATGTCCAGGAATAACGTAGAAGGAGGATATTATGAAGATATATGGAATTCAAAGACCATGTTTACATGGATTAGTTCTTGTGATCCATTCTTTCTCATATTAGTAAAGATGTCACCTCCTATTTCCATTAAACTTAGGAAGAAACCATCCATACGGCTTTGAAGCTTGATTTGATCTATGCCCAATCAGGTTATGTCTATATCATGCTCCCCTAACCTTTCACCATCAAATATCACTCTTCGGGCAAATGATGGTCACCCCTCACAACCCATCGATCTATATTATAATTTACTTTTCATCATTTCTAGAAAGTAGGTCATGATTGACATGGAAGTCATTGATGCACCTCTCAAGTACAACCTCCTTCTTGGTTGTAGTTTCAGATATGCTATGGAATGGGTTGCATACTTTGTCTTTCATACCATGGGCTATCCTCACAATCAAAATATAGTCACCATTGATCAATTTACTTAGTATGATCCTCAATATAAGATGTCACCTCAGAATACCATTTCTTCAATGGAAGGTAATAATTCCATGCCTTCTTTAACTGAAATATCTCCTAAATTATATAAATATTCCTCATTTCTATGGGAATATTACAACCCACTTCCTATTCCTACTAAGCATATATCTTCTAGTTTTTTCGTGTTCCAAGCATCATGGGCCGCCAAAAATTAGTCTGGTACATCTTCCTAGTAACCCGCGTAACAAAAACCTACTTCTCAAGACTCAGTTGGTGCATCAGGAGGAGTCCATCCTTGACATTGTCCATTTGGCCAAGTACCTTTCTTATTCCCACCACCAACATTATTATCCACCCCTGTGATGGCTATGTTGAGTTTTCCTAACCTTACAGTGGGGATCCCAATTTGGTATATTGGTCCTAATGCAAACACTTCACCTGATCAGTTCAAAACTTACATGGCTTTGACACTGATACCCTTGGTTCACCCCCTACCACTGGTTCAGTTCCACTACAACCTCAATAGGAATCTAGTAGGAAGCACCTAGTGAGGGTTGCAAAGCCTGCCAAAAAGAGGGCAAGGATAAGGAAATTCAAGTGAAGGCCACTACACCACCTAATCCTACTCCATGCGCTTTGTGTGTTGTTCATGGCCATGCCACTTAAAATTTCCCTAATATTCCCCATCTAAAGAGTGTGATTTATAAAGATGAAATTTAGTCAGACCTTGATGTCCCTGAGGTGCAAGTCACCTTACCTAAATCACCTAATAGAAACAAATCCTTATGCACAAATTACCCATGCACTTTGTGCAATACATAAAAAAATTATTCTCATCATTGTGCTCATCTATACTACTTTCACGATTCCCTCATAGTTATTTGTGAGATGGATGTTGCTCGTAGTACCCTTCTCCTTCCCTACCTATGGATTCTGGCTCCAATTCATCGCTAGGGAAAGTGGCTACTCAACCCACTATAGTGATTCCTCTTCCTGATGTATAAATGAAAAAAAAACCTATACCCATGATTTACATGTCATCATCCATGGGATCACTTCCTTATATTATTTGGGAGTATTTGAAGGCATTTCTTTAGATCCATTTTAGGAATATACTTTGGTCAACTCACCGATGGACTTTGAATCCACTTGTCATCAGTCTCTCCTCAAAGACATTGTGTAATATGTGAACCATGTCTCCCATGATGATGATTGATTCCATCACCCCTTACTTTGAACCCATGAATTCAAACCACACCCATCTTGTGCCCATTACATTTCCACTTAATGTTTGGGTAAGGTAGCATCTACTTTTGAGGTTCAAATAGAATCAATTCTCTCTAACCCTCCTAGTGCATCTGGTAGCATTGACTCTAGTGCCATCATTCTTCCCCACCTAGAATAAATTATAGAGTCCCATATCACTCCAGATCACCCTAGGGATGACCCACTTAATCATCCCTCCATATTACATCCACAACCAAATCCCTTTGACATAGTTTTTGTTCAATCCTAGTGTCATCTAGGTGAGCATCAATTCATTATATATGAAGCCACTCTTTGGTATGATGACACCATATTTGCAAACTTAGAAATCTAGTCAATTTGACTGATATATGCAGTACCACATGAGATGAACAAACCACAATTTTGTTTCTCCCACTGCATTTATTCCTTCTTCCTATAATAATACAAGAATCATCATAATAAATGAAGACTTCACATCAACATGCACAGTCATATTATTTATCAAAATATCCATAAAAGTGTTTAGAGACCATTATTATAAATACATATGATATGTCCATAACATGATATAACCCTACATACAAAAATGGGGGCACCTATGCCCATACATATACTCATCATGCTTTGGAGAATATCGTGCCAACAGGGTCACTCCCCCAATCGGTAGGTACCTGACAACCGAACTGAACATGAAAGTGCGCCACAAAATAACTCTCCAATCAAAGGGGAGATTAGCACACAAATGTGTGTATTGATTTTCCAAATCGTTCTAGTCACACTCTATAACACGACTCACTATTATGTCAAGCCTATGTATGATGCCCTCCATGAAATCAATTGTATCTCATCTCCCGTAAGATGATGATGCCCTGGGATTTATAGCCCCATGTGCTGGGAGTCATCCTGTATATCCTGTTGGACTCAATGATGTTATAGTTGTATGTAATAAATTAAAAATTTAGTACCATATACATATATTTTCTAGCCTATGACTTCCATAATAATATAGTATATTTCACATACCATCGGGTCCCCATACTTTCCCTGGCAGTAGTGGTAGCTCAATATCTTTGTGGAATTTTATACTCGAGTATGGATAATCCTCTATATATAGAGGGATATTATCCAAATGGATGAAAAAATCAGGTTAGAAAACTCTCTTGACTCCCCCTCCTCCTACTCATTGTATCATTTCCCCCCAACAATTCATCCTAGGCTCCTGTGGGCCCCCATCTCAGATTTGAATGTGCAGTCAAAGAGTGGTGATCTTATCAAAGAATAAAGAGCACAAATTTGTCACAAAGGAACAATTACCTATCGAATTCCTCCTGCATGAACTCAACTAGCACTTCAATGCCATCAATAACAACTGGGCCAGCCCATGGTAGGTCCATACAACCACACTCTCCACCAACATCATCTTCCCTCCAGTGATAATGTGGAGAGCATGGATACCCACTATGTGCATTACCGCCGTAGGTGTAGCCCGTATCTCCAATATCTCCAAGTTTTGTAACTGGATGGTAAAGTCCCTTATTAAAGCACCTAGTACACAATGACACTCAACAAAATCATTTATATGTCTCCCTCAAGACAAAACTAGGTGTATATTACCTACCACCCCCAAAGGTGGAAACCCTAATAAAAATTATATGTCCTGGATAGTGATCTTGATCATGTGCTCTTGTATCATGAAAGCCTCTCGATATGGATCTCAATAACGGACTATGTAGGCTAATAGTTGCTCACCAACCCTCATCAATGGGTTCTCAAATAACTTGAGAAACCCATAGTATGCAATATCCCCCCTCACTGGTTGGTTCCCCTAAAACTTAGAACATAACACCTCTCATTCTCACCATATCAATTTTCACTCTACCATATTTCACAACACCATAATCTTTTCCAATATTAGAGTATAAAAATTCATTTATATATTTAGGGTCACCCCAAGGGATCAGATTTCCCCTTTCTCCTTCCCCAAGTTCCAAACATAGGTTTTCCACCAAAACCTCTATTGCAACACACATTTTAACTCCTTTCATGCATTGCCAAATGCATAAAAAGCCCAAACAAATGTGTTACAAATGATAAGATGAATCAAGGTTTTCTTGGGAAAAATAAACCCCTAAAATAGAAATATAATCCATAGAATGAGTAGGGTATGGTCACCAACCTGAAAGTCACATATAAAAAATACACCTGTTAATTTGTCTTCTACAATCTCACCAAGTTTCAGGTCTTTCTCCTCATCTCCAAATTCACCAACATCACAATGCAAAAATGAATTTAAATTGGGGGAAAGCAACATTCTATAGGAAAACCATAGTTTCTCCCTTAGCTACTATGATCTCAACATACCTATGTTTGATGAACCATTTACACCACTAAAAATCTCTCACCGAGCTCTATAATGGGTCTCCCTTCATTTTTGGTAATTTGAAACTTTTCCAGGAAGTCATTTTTTCCACGAGGTCTCACTTTTCCACCTATTGCAATCAAATTTCTTCATATGAGTCACTCATACTCTATAACCACTTTTTATTTGCACCTATCAACTTATGTGTCAAGTTTTGTCATGAGTAACTACTTTTTACTCTTGTTTTCACAGTCCCCTTTGGGACCCTTGCCCTGTCACAACATCATTAAGTCACCCTTGTTTAAAGCATCAAATATGAGTCACCTTTATGTCCCATGGAGTTTGTTTAGAAAAATATTTAAGTCTTGTTATAATATATAATCCTCTATGTGTGTCAAATTCATCCCGTATTACCTAAATTTAGCCTACATTTATCCTGATCTGCCTTTGAAAAGCTTCCATTTGAGTAATTGACCATCCCCTCTAGAATTATATCAATCGCTGCTAGGTCAAACCTGCATATTATTCTATAAAAAGGGAATTCATAAGTCCACCCATCACCTTATTCCCCCTTATCCTCCCTAGTGTCAATCTCTCTTAGTCACATTGCTAGGTTCCTTATGCCTTTGTTGAAGACTCCTCATTTCCTCAGCTCTAGCAGGCCCTCCCCTATCGGCTTCAACTCATTTATTCCAAGAGAGTAATATAGAAAATGGTGTACCTTGCATCCATATTCTTCATTATTGGTTTCCTCGGATCAAGCATTGGGAACCATAATTTCCCTTTTACTTGTTTGTTTCTTGTGTGCTTGACTCTAGCTCATTATCACACGATCAAGAATCATACACTTGATGGTCCAATGCTCCAACAAATTATTCCTACATGAGATGTGTGATATGTTCTAGAGATCATGAGAGGGTGGCCCTTGAGGTAGCCCCCCACATACCCAACCATCATCAGTTCCTGATCTAGCCTCATATGTAGTTTCGTAGATTTTACTAGCTCAATTTATTTCGATCGCAGAGGCCACATCATGCACCCTTCCTTCAACTGGCTCATTCAACTCTTCAGATCCCTTTCTTCTCTAGTAGGTATTCTTTAGTTGTAATCTCCCTCTCACATAATACTGGGGACATAAAATCCTACGTACTTAGTTCAAAAATATTCTATGTATTAGTCTTAGACTCTATATTTCAGACACATGTGTATATGGGACTCTTTGTATCATTGTATTATTTTTTGGCCCATTTATGCACACACACCATGTATCATGTATTATTTTTCTCATATCTACATTGTTGTGCACACCATTATTATTTGTATTGAGTTATCTCAGCAGGTATGAGTATGTCTCCCCCACCTCATTAAGGTCATGTAAAAACCACTAATGAGATTTTAATCTAATTAGTAGGTCTTTCCTCCTCCATTTTCAGTCCTTCCCTATGCTACAATCTCTCTCTCTCTCTCTCTCTCCCTATATATATATATATATATATATATATATATATATATATATATATATATATATATATATATATATATATATATATATATATATATACATATATATATATATATATATATATATATATGAATCCCCCTTCAGTGTCTCGTGAAAGATAACCTAGAATGTATCTCAGCCATATGATGTGCTCCTAAGACACATACATTTGGGGCCAATCTGTTATCACCTAGCCATTTTTCTACTAGGATTGTTGAAATATGCCATATAGAATGAGTTTTTACACATTAAAAATTAATTTAACCTTAAGAAAAAATTTAGAGAACCATTTTCCTAAATTATTTCTGAAAATCACCCAAAAACCCATAGGAATAATTAAATAAATCACTATTTATTTATTATTCCCTTGAAATAATTTTTAAATCACTATTTATTTATTATTTATAACCAAATTACCCATGAATTGTTGATTTCTAGTAGCAAAGGATGTGCTTTAAGACTTAAAATTTTCAGGGAGGCTTAGGCACATTTATTCCAAAGAACCCAGAAAGGATTTAAAAAAAACCACTCAGATCATGTTTTATGAAAATAATTAACTATTTTTAATGAGACACTAAGTCTAAACTTAGGAAATTAATATAATTAGTGGATATTAATTAAAACTAAGTGTGAATATTATAGAAAATTCAGATATTAAGTCAAGTTAATCTTAGCCATTGATTACCAATTTAACATCAACCGTTGAATATTCAATGAGAAGACTATACGAAGTACTTGATGGATCATTTGGAAAGAACATCGAGACTGAGAAAGAATCCAGAGATTGAAATTATTTAGTGAGCAGTGCTAAGGGAGAAGATTGATCAAGAGGATTCTCACAGAGAGGGGTAGGGATAATTTCCAGTTGCCTATTTTCGTGAGTTGAGAATACACCACAGAGAAGGAAGAGAATAGTACGTAGAGAGGCAGTGTAGCAGCTACGCAGAGCAGCAAAGGTAGCGCAACAACCTTGAGGAGATTTGTGATTCATTTGAGGATCAGTCAGATCTAGTCCCAGAGAGCCATGGTGTGAGACTAGAAGGGGCCAGAAGATCAGATCCATCCATCAGAAGATCTAGCTAATAGAGGTGACGTAGTTCCCACGTAGAGTGACACAGATACCGTGTAGAGGCAACATAGGGCTCATCAACTCAAAGTTTGGCCAGTTTGGGTTTCTAGTGTCAGTGTGAGGTAAAATAAAAAGTTTTTTTCCAGTGAGATTCTTTGTGTTGATGGAAAGAAAGGCATCCCATATTGTATTCAGAATTAATGGATAATAAATAAACCCTCATTTGTTGCACCAATTTTCCCGCATTGGGTTTTTACAGGGACATTAGTCCAAAAATAATGGTGCCATGTGTCTATGATTTATTCTTGCTCAAATATTGTTTCCGCACACTTATTTTCCATATTTTAATTTGTGAATTTTGTAGTATATAAGTTTTCGATATTTACCATAGAACACAGTAAATATTTTTTTCAAGGAATTAAAAAATACAACAATTTTCATCAGTTGCTGTAGTAGGATTCCAAATCTAGGAATTTTCACATGGTATCATAGGTTATTTAGTAGTGCGGGAGGAGCAAGAGAGTATATCTAGTAGATCCAATGTTGACGAAGAAGCCTGGGATCAAAAATATGTGTAAGCAACATATCAATCTCCTCAGTGATTGCACAATCCAAGCCAAGAGGGTTAGATCTACAAGAAAATATCTCTCTAAGTGAGCTGATAGAGAGGTATTATTTTCCTGTTTGCAGTCTGTCAGAGGTAGAGGGTGCAAAAAAATAGATTAAGTGCAGATCAAAAAGCCGGTGGGATGTAGTTTCTATGTAGCAGTGATTGTTGGTGTAGAAATCTTCATAAGAGAATAGATGAAAACACATTTGAGGGAATTTTCTTCCTTGGGGAATTCCCAGATGAGGAATTCTAATTATCAATAGTTGAGAAGAAATATTAAGTGGAAGATCTACTATCTCCAGTAGGGAGTGCGTAGGCCAGGCCAAAAACAATGCAAAGGAGAGAGAGGGAGCTATTTCGACATTTATTTTCAGTTGGCATAAATGGCAGCAAGTGGGCTAAGAGATCAAGATTGGTTGGAGGGAGCCTCTAACTATGTGATTTGGAAGGATATGATCAAATGTATGTTAGATGAACATGATCTCAAAGATTTCATCGATTGTGTGGTAGTTATACCATTAGACGTAAATCCACTAAAAGAATACAAGAAATATATGGCAAAGGCAAAACATTTGATCCTCGACAAAGTGAGGGATCATGTTGTATGTCACATCGCCATTAAAGCAACAACTAAAGAGATGTGGAAATCCTTGGAGATGCTATATCAGGGATCTTCCGAGCAACGGAAGATTTCCTTGGAGGAGAAGTTTTGTTCTACAAGGATGCATAAGGGTGAGGACATCGATCCATTCCTATCTAGACTTCAGGGGAACTGGGATCAGCTGGAAGTTGTAGGATCAGCGCCTCAGGCCACTGAGATGGTCAAATTTTCCCTAAAATTAGTTTTAGATGAGTGGTAAGTCTTCTTATAGAGCATCCCGGGAAGAGAAATATTGTTATATTGGGAAACAAATTGGGCTTCTCTTTAGCAAGAAGAGATGAGGTGAGACATGCTCAAGTGTAAACTTGAGAGCATCAAAAACAATGGGTCTAAGCCTAAGGAGGGGGAGGAGAATGCATCCCTTGCATCAAAGGGGTAGCAAGAGAAGTGAAGATGTAAGAAGGACATCTCAAACATCAAATGCTTCCAGTGTGGCCAAATGGGACATTACTCCTCATAATGTCTTCTCAAGAAGACGGAAAAATATGAGAAGCATGATTGGAAGGCTGCAATTGCCTAGATCGAAGAGGAGGAGTTTGCTATGATTTCTGATATATCTCCTGGGGAGAATTGAGGTTATCCAGAGTTGTACTTCAGAAAAATTTTAGTTGGTAAGGGTTCTTGCGGAGTCCACCTATCGGATCATCACCTTGCTATGAGAGCCCAAATATATAGTAAGATGGAATAATGTTAGTTGGTGTAGAGTAATGTAGAAGTGACATCGCAATGGCTAGAGCACTAGAGACTGAGCAGCGCAAAGTAGAGTTGGAAGCATTGTAGGGAGGAAAAATGCAAAGTCAGTAGCAGCACAGAGGCTTCACAGGGTCAGTGCAAAGATAAGCAGTATTCAGACTTCAATACCAAGATGCATCATGTTGAAAAATTAGTTCAAAAGTTGGATGTTTTTCTGTTGCAATGAGAAACAAAGTTGAAGTACATTAGCCTTTGGCATCAGTACGCAGGGTCAAAAACAACATAGATGCCTTAGCGCAGTGTTGGTGGGAAACAATTTTAGACATCAACAACGCATAGGGATATGTTGCAAAATTAGAGCATTCCTTCAGTTGGGTGTATTTTTGGAGCACATTCCTCGCTAAGAGGTAATGTTGATTTATGGTAGCATGAGATGTGCTCTAAGTATCAAAATTTGTAGGGAGGCTTAGGCACATGTATTCCAAAGAACCGAGAAAGGATTTTGGAAAATTCCACTAATGTCTTTTTTTATGAAAATAATTAATTATTTTTAATGAGACCCTAAGTCTAAACTTAGGAAATTAAAATAATTAATGGATATTAATTAAGACAAAGTGTGAATATTCTATAAAAGTGAGAGATCAAGTCAAGTTAATTTTAGCCATTAATTAATGATTTAATCTCTGTCGTTTCAGACTCAATGAGAATATTATAAGAAGGCCTTGATGGATCATTTGGAAAGAAAATCGAGGCAGAGAAAGAATCTAGAGATTGAAATTATTTAGTGAGAAGTGCTCAGGGAGAAGATCGATAAAGATGATTCTAGTAGAGAGGGGTAGGGAAAATTGTTGGTTGGAGATTTTCCTAAACCAGGGATACATCGCAAAGAATACAAAGAGAAGTACATAGAGAGGCAGCATAGCAGCTACGCAGAGCCAACAGAGGAAACACAACAACCTTGAGGAGATTTGTGATTCAGCTGAGGATCAGTAAGATCCAGTGCTAGAGAGCCAGGGTGTGAGACTAGAAGGGGATAGAATATCAGATCTAGCCTGTAGAAGATCCATATAGCATAGGTGACACAACTCCCATGCATAGTGATGCAGAGACTGCACATATACTATGGAGAGGCAACGTAGGGCTCATTAGCTCATAGTTTGGTTAGTTCGAGTTTCCAGTGTCAGTGTGAGGTAAAATCACAATTTTTTTTTCAGTCAAATTCTCTGTGTGGATGGCCAACAAGGCATCCCAGATTGTATTCAAAATTACTGCATAATAAATAATCCCTCAATTGCCGCACTGATTTTCCTGCATTGGGTTTTTTCGGGGGCATTATTCCAAAAATAATGGTGTCATGTATCTATGATTTATGTTTACTTAGATCTTGTTTCCACATACTTGTTTTCCTCAGTTTAATTTGTGAAGGCTGTAGTGTATTATTTTTTGATATTTACCATAAAACACAGTAAATAATTTGTTTAAGGAATTAACAAATAGAAGAAATATCATCAGTTGATGTTGTAGGATTCCAGATCTAAGAATTTTCACATGAATAATTACATAAATAATTATTTATTTATTCCTTAATCATCCCACATTCCTCCCATGAAATAATTATTGAATCATTATTTAGTAATTATTTCTAACTTACCTTGACCATATATCCTTAAACTAATTAATAAATCATTTTATTAATTAATTACTTTATCTATTTTACTTAATTAACTCAATTAATCATTATTTTTTTAGTTATTTCACCAAATAAATATTTTTTATCATTTCATTAATCTTTTCCTCTCTTAAAATATAATAAAATACTCATAAAGGTTAGATCTTGATTTGGTATATTAATATTTTATTACTTGACTAGATCTAGATCTATCTTAGCATTTGATTATAATAGAGAGCTTTTCCCTCACTCTCTACACATGATCATAATCATTGCCGTCACATTGTTATCATCACTCATGAGATCTCCACATCGAGTTAAATCAAAATTCTTCATTTGCTCATTACAACTATGAAGAGATTAAGAAAGCAGTTGCAGAAAGCATACGGACTAAAAAGGACCCATCCCATGGAGGAGGACATTATATACCCATGTATATGTTCTTCTATGACAATTGTTTTCAATAGTAATAAAATCAAATTCTTTCCATCGGGCTTCTTTTTGTTTATGTTGACATATGTTTTTTAGTATTTGTAATATCTTTTGCAGGGTTTTCTAACATTTTTTTTGTAGATCTAAAAGTATTTGCTATGTTTTTCCTTATTATTTCCTTTGTTGTTAGAAAGATAATCACCAACCATATAAAAGTGGATTTTTGGCTCACATGCTCTAAAATATTCTCCTAACAATTAATATACATAACATTTTGAGCTTTAGTATTTCTATTATCAAGACTAATCATCCCCTTTCCCATTATTCTAGCTAGTGCATTATTTCCTAAAGATACACTTCCTCCTTTATCTTTCCTTATAGAGAGAAATTTTCCCTTATCTCGTGTCATATGTTTTGAACACCCACTATCAATATGCAATTGATTTCCCTGGTTTTGTGCATATAGATAAAATCCACAGTCTTCTTTTTTCTCTTGTTTCATTTTCCAAACCTTTTTGCTTTCTTCTTCCTTATTTTTCTTAGGAGGCATTATTTAGATGATTATACAATCACATACTTTATGTTGAGAGTTATTTCACTTTTAACATTGAATATGATCCAATAGGGGAGAAGATGAGTTGTATCTTCTAACACCACCTGCATAAGGAATTCTAGATTTATTACTTACATATCCATTCATTGAGGCATTATAAGATCCTATGCTTCTATTTATTCTACAATATATTGATTTATGACCAAAGTTATTACAATAAAAGTAATATCCATAAAAGAAATTTTGAAATTTGGATGTGAAAGGCCTTCTTGTAGAAATAATTCTTCTGAACCCATTTTGATTGTCATTGCAAGAAAAATCGCATTTATGTTGATTGTTTATTCTATTTCTGTTGCTTCTTGTATTTCCAATAGGGCCATGTCTTTGTTGGTCCTTAACTTCTTTCCTAATTTTTCTCTCATTATTGATAGAACTTCATAGCACATTAGCATAGCTTTTGAGTTCTTCTTAGCATTCCTTTTCTAATATATTTTTTCTTAATTCTCCCTTGAAAGTATCAATATTTTTTATAGACGATATTTGTTTTGATAAAAGGATACTTATGGTAGCTGAGAATGTTATATAATACTTTAGTCACTTTCACAAACTTGAAATTCTAATTCAACTCAATATTTTCTTCCTGTAGTTCCTTTCTCAAGGAACCAATCTTTGCTTCTATATTCTCAGAATTTCCTTCCTTTTATTTTGTTGAATTATGAATATTTATTCTATTCCATTAGCCTGTTGTAGTTTTCTATTTAAGAGGATGATTTTTGTTTCATTAGAATCATGATTTTTGTTTTCATATTTCTGCAATAGCTCCTTCTACCTTTTAATATTTCCTATGAGTCTAACTATTTCATCCAATGCTGCAATGACATGTTTTTACTCAAGAATTATCTCTTTGTCAATATCTTCTTTCTATTAATTTGATTTCTCTTTTTTATTGTTTTTATTTTCTTGATCGCTATTTTGAGCCTTCATGACCATGAATAATACTTATTCTTTTTCATCATTACATGTGTGTCCATCACTCTCTTCTGATGAGATACTATCTTCTTTGGAATATAATATTTTGTTCTTGAGAGAACTTTCCTTTCTAATTTTATGAATTTTTCTTCTATTTCTATTGTATTTTTAATCATCATTGTCCTTTGATTTTTCATATGGATATTTATAAAAAAATTTACCTACTCTAACACAATTAAAACATTTGAAAGGTAGCTTACCTTTGTATTTACCATAAGGTTTTTTTCAAATTTCTCACAAATTAAGGTTCTTTTGAATCTAATTCAAAGTTAGAGTAATCATGGTCCTTTTGTTTTCTTTCATTCTTTGAAGATTTATTCCTTTAACCCTGATTATACAATTAGGATTTCATGTGGTACATCCATCTTTAGATTTTCTAAATATTTCATTTATTTGATGGCTAAGACTTTTGCATTTAACATCAAGGGAAGATATCACGACTTTATGAACAATTATTGATTCTTTAATTATTTCACCAAGTCCTCAATTGAAATTTACAAGCTCATCTACACAAAGGAAAAATGTTGCAATATTTTATTCTTCATTCATATTCAAACTTTCAATTTGTATTCTATGAATTATAATATTTTCCCTCTTTGCCTTACCATCTCCTTCATAGCTACTTTGAAGCTTGTCCCAAATATACTTTTCATATCCAAACTACATTACCATGACAAATTTTGATTCTGAAAGGCCACATATAATTGCATTCATTACGTTTCCATTATTCACAAAGTCCTTTTTACCGTCATGATCAACCAGAGAAATTATTGGAATTCTATAACCATCCATAATAGATAGCCAAATTTCAACACTAAGATACATCATATAGGTCCTCATCCTTATCGTCCAAACGGAATAATTTTTTCCATCAAAGAATAGGGCTTTGTTTGAGAAAGAACTGTCCTAACTGCTAATTTTTATTTCTGAGATCAACCTTCCAGTGGTTAGACTACTTCTGAAGCACATTGCTCTTATACCAATTGTTGGATTCACAATTATACTTAGGGGAAGTGGTGTGAATCAATATAATACTTTTTTTACTTATTTAAAATATTCAAGAACCATAAAACATCGATCTCATAAGAATAACATGAAAGAAAAGATATATGTGGAAAAACTTTAGGGATAAAATCACAAAACTTGTTTTAATTGATTATTTTTTGTAGGAACCAACCTATTGTTATAATATTTATAGGCACCAACCTACAGGAGACACAAATCCCCACTACTACTTTGTAGGCACCAACCTATAGGAGACACCAATCCCCTTTTCTACTTTGCAGGAACCAACTTATAGGAGACACTAATCGTCTCTACTACTATGTAGGCACAAATATACAAGAGACACCATTTCCCTTTGAAATATGATCTATAAATGTTTTCTTATTTGGTCCACTCTAGTCCACTCTTCTCCAATATTTGCAGTCGCCTAATTTTCCTCAATTAATCAAATAACCAATTAACATTTTCTTTGAATTGGGTGCTTCCTTCTAATCCCAACTTCCCCAAATTCATACTTCATTTATCTGTCCCTTTGAAGCTACATCTGTCATTAACTAACTTTGTTCAATTTCCTCCCTTTCAAAATTTCTCTTTACCAAATAAATTCCTTAGAATTTGGAACTTCTTTTAACCTATATTTCTTATCTTCTCCTTACCAATGTAACACCCATTTAATTTGGCACTTCCCTCAAATCATCTTTATAATACTTTAATATACATGAAATTATAGATATAACAAAGCATTGTGTAAGATCTTACTACTCTTTTGAACTCTAAAAGCTTCCCTTAAACCAAATTGTCAAAGATTTATGTATATGTTTCTTTGCACCACTTCATGTGCCCATATAAGTTCCAAGGTGTTTTTTGTATCAATATATTGGAGAACCCTCGAAATCCATTTATTGTGGTAATGCTTACAAAACTCAAATTTTCAAGGAACTTTAGATGGAAACATTTTTCTATGTAGTTGACAAATAAGGGTTATGGGTTATAAGGGTTATTAGGTAGGGTTTAGAGTAGATATATGACTATGAATATGGGTTCAAGTGAGATTGACCAAAAATAGATATAATGAAATTAATAACTTAAACACCCCCCACCACCTGCCCCACTCAATTAGTTTCTCTGAGGCTTTATCATAAGCAGGAGAATTATTATCATAATTTTCCATGTCAATTTATAAACCGCTCATAACGAGGAGAATTATGACAATAACTTGAGATTCTGGGCACCAAATTTTGTGGGGCCTGTTCATAGTTGAGAGAATGGTGGAAATAACTTGATGTTCCTCCTCCTCGATGTTTATGTGTCTTTCTCATAACCAGGAGATTGAAAATGATAACTTGAGATGCCGCTTGATCAGTTTCTTTTATGATTTCTCATAATTGGGAACCTAATGGAAATGACTTGATATTACCATCTATCAATTTCTATGAGGCTTGCTCATAACCAAGAGAATGACAATAATAACTTGAGATTCCCTTATAACCTTTTCACTATAATAAGGTAAACATAATATTATTTAAATTCCTTTAATATTTACTCTTCCCATTTATTTCATGCTCTAAAGATCCCTATGGAAAAAAATGTAGATACTATGAAAATTTGAATTATTCTTAATGCAAACAAACACTGTTTATTTTGCACTAAAAAATTATATATTTTGATTTTTAAATTATAGTTTAGTGATCAAATATGAATCCATTTTAGGTATGTCAATAAATTCTACTTGATTGAAAGCCCAAATGGTAATTGTTAAACTAGGGTTTTTTTAGAATATTATTGATATATAACAAATTCATCATCAATGAGAGATATGGACCAAATACCTCAGCAAATTAGACTTGATGCCATGAGTTGAATTTTAAGTGATATAAGGGTCTAATATGCAATGAAAATATTTTGAGTCTATTTTGAGCCTCAAGGTAGCTTATTCTCCCAACCTTACCAACATCACTTTGGTTGCATTTAGTAGATGGATTTATATTACCCTTAATTGATACTTATGAAATAAAATGGTCCACATAATGTTGAAAATGAAACCAAGAAAGGATTATAATTTAATTTTCCCTTTATTAAATTAGAATAAAATTGTAATTCCACATCACATGACATCTTGTACAAGTTATATAATTTAGGATGACTTAGATGGTTCAGTTAATTAGAGTTGAGGGTCAAAATAGAGGCGTGTAGAATGTCTCCTACATTATAGGAGCCCTGGTTGAGTTTATTTTGAGTTGTAATTAATTAACTCAAATTATCTAAGTTAATTTCAGTTAAACTAGTTCTAACTGATGGAGGAACTAGTAGGAGGTTAAAGGGTGGGGTTTCACTTGAAGTGTTCAAACAGTTAATTGAAAATTCACTCAAAAATAACTCATGCATGCCAATTCTGAGAAAAACCCAGTTGAGATTCAGGAGTTTGAAGGAAATGTACTATTAGTTCTATAATTACCTGAATTGAATATGTGGTGCATGCAGTCAGAGGAAGGCCCCTAACGGATTGCACTATATGGATTGGTGTTGGAACGGGGTCTCCTAACAAGTTGTGAAACTAGTCCATTTTGATTAATTTTGATTATATTTAGTATAGCGCGGGGGTTTTTGGGGTGGGTCAAAGCCCCGAATGCATTGTAATGGGTCAAAGGGTAAACTAGGGGTCCGAAAACCATGGGTTGCGGACCATAGGAAAGTCGGAAATAGATTGTTATTAATAGAGATATATTTTGTAGCGAAAAGGATATGAATGGATGAGCTATTGATGTGATATATTGTTTAAGCTATCTGTTTGGGTTTTGGGGGAATGGACTCCTGCTGGCTGTGTGGGCGAAGCTCCTAGTCTGGCTATGTACGGACCCTACTGTTGTGTGCGCAGGTTGGGAAGGGAATTGTAAGGAAAGGTTGATGAATGAATGAATGTGAAGGATTATCAGAGATCTAAAACTATGAGTTATGTTATGCGAAATGCTGATAATTGCTGTATTATGTATTTTCTGTCTTTAAGTTGCGAAAGGTCTGTATACTGAGCTATTGGATCTAGATCTGTTATGTTTTGTTCATTTACTACTGTGTTGATGATATAATAAGCATATAATTGTAGATATGGTGCACGTGGATGCAAATAGATATATAATTAACCCTGCGAAGAACCAAGGTAATTTGAATAGAACGCAACCTTGCTTGCCTTACCCTTCCTTTCTCAAGGTGCAGAAACCTAGTTCCAGCACCCACCCATACTACTTTGGGTGAGACTGTGACCTACAAAAGCAGGTCACTGCCAAAAGGGCCAGTAGTATAGGGGTTTGTTGGAAAACCTTGCACACCGAACCTAGGTCAGGACCCCTCAAGCTAACAACTGGTTCTGTTTCCAGGACCGAAAGAGGTATGAGAGAGGAATCAGGTAATGATAAGAGAATACTAGAAGCCTGAAAGAAAAGAGATCGAGGACTGGTTCGAAAGGCAGATCCAGGAGTTCGTAGTAAAATAAAATCGTAGTGAAAAGTTAATGACAGAAAGGTGGAAAAATAGGTACATCCTTACTGAAAGCTACGAAATATTATTTGTGACTTTTTCAATTGAACTCCAAGAGTGGTTGACCCGACTGGTGGAATTCCAGAAGTGCTGGAAGGACGAACTGGTCACTCTGTAGACCCCAGAATTGCTTGAACATCTTGAGAAAATTGATAATACTATTACACGTACAGTGGATCACTGGGTGGATATTGTGCTGGGAGGATTTGTGACAAAATTTTCTGTCGATCAATTTTTATCATACTCCGAGGCCGAACGAAGATTCTTCAAGGGATTCCGAGGAAAATTCCTGAGGACATTACCATTGCTGATCAAGAAGTTACTGTGTGAAAAGAGCATCCTGTGTAGTCATACTGACTGAATTACCTCAGATCTAGACAAAAGAGCAACATGTAGTGGAAAATACTATCGAACCAACCTCAACGGAGGGAGAGCCACCTACAATCCATTGTAGGAGCCAGCTGCGCAAGATCCCCTAGGTACTTCACCACCTAGGCCGCACAAAGGTAAGAATTTTTCTATACCACCATCACCCCTAGAAGGTGATATGGTTGCGCACCTGAAACTGCCTACCTTAAAAGGAGTAAGAGAAGAAGATATGGACCAATTTTGGTTTGTGGAAGACTCTGTCTAGACTATGTAGAATGTGGCAAGTGACACGATAAAAAGGGCGCAACTATATTTAGCATTCGAAGATAGAGCTCTGGACTGGTATACGTGATACGTTGCGTAGAATGGGACCGCATCCATTCAAGTTATCAAAGATTCTCTGAAGCAACAATTCCGAAAGCCAAAATCTTATTCCCAGTTGGTAGCGGAAGTAAAAGACTTAAAAAAAGGTGCGTCTGAGTCAGTATGAGAGGCTGATCAGTGACTAAAGAAGGCAATTAGGGAAGGAGGGTTCGACTATGATGATAGAAAACATACAGAGTGGTTCATCGCTATGTTATTACCCCACCTGCACAATTCGATGAGTCATCAGACCTTTGAATTGCAGGAGAAAGCTATGAAAGTTTCTATGAAATTAGAAGTTGCACCCCGGAAGGATATGTCGGTAGGGGTACAAAAAATCTAGGAACAACTTGGGGAATATGGAAATACAGAGCCTGCGAAAAGAACGAGGAAAGGACATTTGCGCAGACCTCTGGTGCATTCGATGCTGGGTGTCTGGCCATACGATGGATCAATGTGCTCTGCTGACCGATTATATGCAAGCAGGAGGACCTAGTCTGATATGCCCAGGGGAAAATAGATAACTTGTATTGTTTCGACCAGGATCAAGTGGCTCTATGCTTTGATGTGATGATTGTCGAGTAGCAGGACTACATGATACAAACCATTGCCCTCATTTAAGTGTGTATGTCCCAGAACTAAAGCAACAATGGTGTCGATTCTACCGATCATTGGGACATGATGAGCAGAAATGTCGCACGTATGACCTAATGATGGATCGTGGGAACTTGTATCAGGTGAAATTGGACCCTGCGTCGCCACGACTCGCTGTGCACTTTGGAGGATCACCGGCCCGAGGCAGAGGAGTTCAGGGAGGCAACGCAGGTTGAGGACGGGGATAGCTAATCTGTTATAACTATGGGGAAATAGGTCACTTTTCCAAAGAATGCCCTAATCCCACCAGGCCGTTGTGCAAATGTTGCAGATAGCTGGATCATGAGGTAGAAGATTTCCCTATTTTGATAGCCAAGATGAAGGAAAAGCAGCCTACCCCAACACAGAACGTACAAAGAGTTAAAACCGAGCTAAGACAGGTAGATCTGAGTGTAAAGGTCATGAAACGTAATGGGCTGGTCACCCAGGGAGCTGAGGGGGGACCTACCTCTCGGGAAGCGGCGTCTTTCAATAAACAAGAATCATTGGAAGCCTCCGCGCAGCCTTAGATAGAAGAAGGAGTTGAGCCCTTCTTAAAAGCATGTCTGAAGTTACTACGGAGTCCGCAGGTGGTAGAAAATCTCCTAGCATTACTGAATACCTGCGTAGCTCGACCCAATTTGATCCCTGATACCAAGGATGTACACAAGATGTATAGCTATAAGAAATGCACTAGGAGATTGACTGCGCAGATCGAAGACTATGAGATGGATCAGGTTATCTTATACCTCGGTTTAGATGCAAATGTCTTACCAAAACAAACATGGCAACGAATGGGTGAGTCTAAGTTGGAATGGTCCACTATTCAGCTACGAATGGCGAATCAACAAAATATCATCCCTCTGGGTAGGTTACCAAAAGTCATGGTGGACATCGCAGGGGTACGGGCCCTACCTGATTTTGAAGTAATATAAATAGTAGAAGATGCGGACCCCTACCCTGTGCTCCTTGGATTGGACTGGGAAACAGACATGGGAGGTGTCATCAATCTCAAGAAACGCAGCATGGTATTCAAAAACAAAGGTACGCATGTCATAGTACCACTAGTCCCAGTAGAAGGTGTGCGGTACACAAAACCAGCCTGTGAAAAGGAGGAATTGGATCACATTTATAAGATAACTGTGTAGGACGAAGATCAGGTTAACCCCACAGATGAAGGAATGCTCTGTTGGGAAAAGGACAGTGAATTTTTTTCTGACTCCGATGAAGAGCCGGAGAATTGGCAAGATTGGTTGCATGAGGTTTCAGCACTGCGAAGCCTTCGGACCATCAGGAATTTCCGTCGCATTTCTATCACAGAAAGAACCTTGCCCTGCCAAAAGGACGCAGGCAAAGATCAACAGCCTGATGAACCAAAGAGTTCTAAGGATCATGGGCTAGAAGCAGTATCGCTAACGCTATGTGAAACACCTACACATGGACCAGTATTATTCACTCAAGGGAAATACTGGAGTAGGGTGATCCTGCGCATAGGGATTCCTGTGGCTAGATGGGCTCTGAGGATAGTTGACCTACGTGGATACCTACTATGGAGCAACACTCAAGAGTGTGATCAAACCTTGCCCGGAAAAAATTACCAGGGTACCATAGCCCTCAGCACGCGTAGGATTATAGACCTGTCTAAAAATTAGCAAAAATCTCATGACATCAGGACGTATGACGTAGCAATCTCAAACTGGGACGTCCTGCCCATGAGTGAAATGAAGGCCTCGATAAAACTGTTAACCAAATTGCATATACACCTCGCCTAGACCCTCACTCCAGTGACATACAAGCATCATCTCTGATCTGACAACTCATGGACACAACCTAGGGCACGAAGGATGACCGCCGGCATGTCCCGAGTTCTTAAGAAAAGACCTCCGCAAGTACAAAAAATAGGTGGCAAGCTATTGGCACAACAATTAGTGAAAAGAATGGTCTGCAGGATTGAGGATATGTGCCACGAACAAGCTCCCTCACCACTTAATACTTTCGGAAGGGGTGCAAATGGGTGGACATATTCGCGCTGGGCTATTTATTCACCCTGTCATAGGCTTTGGTTATCTACGCTGTGGTTTTTTGTGGCCTTCCATACTCTCTGTAATGCTCATCTCTCTGTCAAAAGGATGGACCCCAACCCGCCAAAGGAACTGCTAAGAGGACCGGGGGATGCCGAGTGCAGTAATAGGAGTGCACATGGGCTTCTGGCAGAAGGGATTATCTGCGAACCACACCCTGCAGGAACGCTGCAGTACTAAGACCTGTTGTGACTTCTCCGCCGTTTCTGAACACTGCCTACTAGAAGAAACTTATGTCTACTCCCTCGCACTGCCATAGTTTGCACTTCTGACCCAATTGCTAGGGACGTTCAAGTATACTTAGCACAACTATCTAGTACAGAGTTACAAGGACTATCTTCGAGAGTGTTGCAATAATTTCACCGACATGACCCAGACAGGCGACAAAAATATGACATACCTCTAGAAGAACGAGCCCAGTGGATTGTCATGGTCACTTATGCTATGCGTATTATTCAGGAGTAGCTGGTGTATGGAATCCAATTGGCCAAAATGGCCACGTAGCTATGGATGTCAGTACAGCAGCGTCCCACGCTTCAGCATGTCCAACAAGAATTACAGCAGGCGGAAGCTATTCTGGAGCAAGTCTGAGCCTCCACACCTTCCCCCATCTCTGCGCAACGCCTAGCCACCATGGACAGGATTGAGGACCTTCGCCACTCCAAGAAGGTTGTTCAAAAACAATTGAAGCCTTGGTCTGATACCGCACTACAGCTTGCACACGATGCTCAGTCTGCCATCGCACGTCTCCATCAACTGTTAGAACGAGTTGCTGTGGATGTAGATGGGCCTGCTTCTTTAGCGCTGGTCAACATTGTGCAACACGTTGCAGCCCAAATTTAGGATGTAATCCCTCCATATGTCCTCAGTCTGGCTACCTTACATGCGCGAATAGACATCGCACCAGTGCAATGACTTGGGACGAGTCACAAGATTGAGTTGGGGGACTGTTGGAATGGGGTCTCCTAACAAGCTGCGAAACTGGTCCATTTTTATTACTTTTGATTATATTTAGTATAGTGCAGGGGTTTTTGGGTGGGTCAAAGCCCCAAATCCATTGTAATGGGTCAAATGGTAAACTAGGGGTCCAAAAACCATGGGTTGCGGACCATAGGAAAGCCAGAACTAGATTTTTATAAATAGAGATGTATTTTGTATTGAAAAGGATAGGAATGGATGAGATATTGATGTGATCTGTTATTTAAGCTATATTTTTGGGTTTTGGGGGAACGGACTCCTGCTGGCTGTGTGTGGACCCTGCTGCTGTGTGCACAGGTTGGGAAGGGAATTGTAAGGAAAGGTTGATGAATGAATGAATGCAAAGGATTATTAGAGATTTGAATCTGTGAGTTCTGTTATGCGAATTGCTGATAAATTTTGTATTATGTATTTTTTGTCTTTAAGCTGCGAAAGGTCTGTATACTGAGCTATTGGATCTAGATCTGTTATGTTCTGTTTATTTACTGTTGTGTTGATGATATAATAAACATATAATTGTAGATCTAGTGCACATGGATGAAAATAGATATATAATTAACCCTGCGAAGAACCAAGGTAATCTGAATAGAACGCAACCCTGATTTCCTTACCCTTCCTTTCTCAGGGTGCAAAAACCTGGTTCCAGCACCCACCCATACTACTTCGGGTGAGACTGTGACCTGTGAAAGCAGGTCACTACCGAAAGGGCCAGTATTATAGGGGTTTGTTGGCAAACCTTGCACATCGAACCTAGGTCAAGATCCCTCAAGCCAACAATTGGGAGTTTACCTAATTAATAGGGACTAATTACCTAAGGAAACAATGCGAGGAAATAGGGTTCTTGGAGGGCACAAAATTGGTTAAGTTGTGAACTAGGCTTGTCTAGGAATCATTGAGACATATAGAGATAGTGCAAAGGTTTTTAAGCTTGGATAAAATCATTTTAATATTATCATATTCTTTAAATTATGAAATATACAGATAGTGGGGTTTTTAGCTAAGGATTTTCCCATGAAAATCTTTGTGTTGTGTGATTGAAAATATTTCTCTTTCATGTTTTGTGATTCCAAGATCTAAATTGGTTTTTCCAATTGGTAAAGTAGATTCAAGTATAATTTTTTATCATATTACAATTATTAGTTCAATCTACGTGGATTTTCTACATGGTACCAGAGTAAGAATCACCATAGAAGAGAAGAATACGAGTTTTTTATGTGTAGGTGAATCGAATTTGTAGATCTACTCTTCAGGGCTAGCAACAAGATCGGGATGTCTTTCACTGGATTGAGACTCAAATATGCCCTTCAGGGTAGTTATAATTACATAGCTCTAAGAGACAGGATGGAAGCAGTGTTGGAATAAAATGGGATGAAGGAATTCATAGACAATGGTATTTCTAGGCCTGTAGCAGCAAGTGCTCAAGATATGGCAGCATGGAAGGAGAACGTAGGAAAGACAAAAGGATTTTGATTTAATTTGTTCGAGATCATATTGTCTCAAACCTCCATGGAAAGGAAAATACATATGCTATGTGGAAGGCCTTAATATATTTGTTTCAGGACAACAATGACCACTAGAATTTGGCACTAAAGTACAAGGTCAAAAAAATCAATATGGAGAAGGGCATCACAATACCAAAATACTTGACCAAATTCACTTAGTGTTGGGATGACCTTGGAAGTGTTGGTTTTACAATTTTCAAGGATGATCTAGTGAGCCTAGCACTTCTAGGCCTTCCCAAGAGCTAGAAAAAATACCATGATTTGGTTAATGGGAGTGAGAAGCTACCAGAGTGGGAGTGACTATGGTCTGACTTGCTAAAATAAGAGATTCAACGAAACAACAGAGATGGATCCTCATCAAATCATGATGATGAGGAGAACTATACCTTAGCTAGAAATGAAAATAAAGGGAAAGGGAACTCATCCCATTCCAAATCATATTTTGGCTAGGACAACAAGAATAAGGACTTGTCGAAGATTAATTTTTTTCACTATCACGATTTGGGACACTATGCCACGAAGTGTCCGCACAGGAAGGCCGAAAAGAAGCCCTTAGGAGAAGCAGCAGGTGAAGCTCTTGCTTCACAATTTGAGTTGGATCTCACTCTCATCGCATGCATGAATTCATTGGTGATGGGTTCTATGTGGTACCTAGATAGTGGAGCCCCATTCCATATCATTGGAAACAAATAGTTCTTTGGAAACTTGGAGGAGAAGGACCTCCATATTCACATCGATATGGGAGATGATGGGAGGTATAGCATGACCAAAATTAGTACTTTTACCTTTTAGAGGGAGTTTGGTTCTCCTTTCAAATTAAAATATTTCATGTATGTTCCTGGTTTGAAGAAGAAATCAGTTTTAGTTTCTATGTTGGAAGATCATGGCTATGATGTGATATTTAGCAAAGGAAAGGTTCTCCTTTGTCACATAGCCATGGGACAAGTGAAGAAGATTGGGGTTTGGGTAAAGAACCTCTACAAATTAGATGTAGAATATTTTGTTTCCTTGAGCATGAAAGTAGAGAAGATGGATAACTGAGACATTGATGAGTTATGTCATAGAATATTGGTCCATCTACACCACGGAGATTCGAAGATCATGCAATAGATTTATACAAGAATTCCCAAGGGTGAAATTGAGCAACATGACCCATGGAAAGGGTGTACACTAGGGAATTACACCAAATACACCTTTCGTGATAAGGATATTCAAGTGAAAGAGATCCTTGAAAGAGTTCACTCAGATGTGTGTGGACCATTCTCGATAGCCTCCACGACCAAGCACAAGAATTATATGATTTTTGTAGATGAATTTCCACGCAAGTGTTGGATATTCTTCATGCAGAAGAAAGACCAGGTGTTATCAAAATTTTGTGAGTTCAAAGCACTTGTCGCAAAATACATAGGAAAGAAGGTGAAGGCTCTTAGGAGCGAAAATGGTGGAGAATATGGGTCGAATGAATTCAAGAAATTTTGCGAATTAGAAAGAATTTGATGAGAGTTGATAGCACCTCATAACCCACAAATAAATGGGGTTGCGGAAAGAAAGAATAGAAGTATTTTGGGAGCTGCACGAGAAATATTACATGATTAGGGCCTATCGTTGAACTTGTGGGAAGATTAATCATGCAAAAAAGTTATGTATGTGTAGAAAAGATGTCATCATCAAATCATTGGGATGAGTACATGAGAATAAAACTTTTATGGTAAGATTTCATATGTGGCGCACTTCATAATTTTTGATTCATCAGTTTATTTTCATGTTACCAAATATGAACGGAAAAAGATAGAAACAATAGCTAAGTTGGGCATATTTGTTGGGTACATTGATACACCTCAAAACTATCAGGTGTACCTTCCATCTCACAATATGACACTGGTTCATAGAGATGTGAAATTAGATGAAGGAGAGGCCATGTGAATTTCCCTTGAGAGGGAGCTTCATATGCATGCAGATGAGGATATATTACCTCCAAAAGAATAACCTCAAGATGTGAAGTAGCCATAATTAGAGGAGCAGAGAGTGGAAGCACCCACTCATGTAGAGACATCCAGAGATGGAAGGAATCACACCAAATAGACTAATAGGTTGATGCATGATTCTAGAGAGAATGTGGGAGCACCCACATCACAACACAGGCAGAGAATGTCCCCAGATCGGTACATTGGTTACATGGCTCTTATGAGTGAGAGTGTAGATAATGAGACATCCTCATTCGAGGAAGAAATGAAATAACTAGTATGGGTTGATTCCATGGTTGAGGAGTATGAGTCCATTTTCAGAAAAAGTGCATGGGAATTTGTCTTGAGACAGGATGACAAGTCAGTTGTAGGATCCAGGTGGATCTACAAGATGAAGCAAGAAACATATGGAATTGTGGAGAAACACAAGGCCAAATTTGTGTCCAAGGGATTCTCTCAGGTGGAGGGAATAGATTACGAGGATACTTTTTATTCAATAGAAAGGTTCTCTTCAATTAGATCTATTCTTGCACTTTCAGCGTATATGGGAAGGAATATACAGCATATGGATGTAAATATAATATTCCTCAATGAATTGATAGGAAGAGGTGTACAGAGAGCATCTAGAAGGATTTGAGACCTTCGATAGAGAGTCACATGTGTTCAGAATCAAGCGAGCATTGTATGGAATGCTTGGTACACCAGGATTGAAAACTATTTCACCGATTTGGGCTTCACCAAAATTTAAGTAGATGTGAACCTTTACCATACTTTGGTTGAAGGCAAAATATTGATTATAGTATTATATGTCGATGATTTAATTCTGACAGGTGATGATAAACTAATCAATTCTTGCAAAGAAGATATTGAAAGAGAAATTGAGATGGAGGACATGGGGCTCTTACATTATTTCCTTGCTTTGGAAATTTGGTACAGATATGGGGAGTTGTTTGTCTCTCAAGGAAATTATGCCAGTGATATACTGAAGAAGTCTCACATGGAGAGAAACAAACCCATGGAGAGTCCTCTAGCAGGGAATTGGAGGAAGGAATATGCTACTTCAGGTGAAGTGGTACAAGCTACCATTTTCAAGTATATTGTGGGTACACTCATGTACTTGGTGAAAAAGTGACCGTACATGTGTTATGCAGTTAACAACTTAGTCAAGTTATGGTTAAGACAACCAAGTTCTATTGGAAGGAAGCCAAACATGTGTTGAGATACCTCAGAGGCACCACTCAATTTGGTATTTGGTACATACAAACATAGGGAGTAAAGCTACAAGGCTTCACAAATGCATATTTGGTAGGAAATCCATTTGACAGGAAAAGCACATCAAGGGGCATCTTCACTATTGGGTCAGCAGCAGTTTCCTGGTACAACAGGAATCAAAGATCAATTACACTCAGTTCAACAAAAGAAGAGTACATGGATTCTAGTTAAGAAAATTGTGAGGTTATCTTGATGAGCAAAGTACTTGTTGGGTTGTTTGGTCAACAGATGGATCCTACAATGATTTATTGTGATAACCATAGTTGCATCAAATTATTGGTTAATCCAATTTTTCATGATAGGTCCAAGCATATCGACATCCAATATCACCATCTCAAAGATTGTATGTAGAGGTGGATTATGCTATTTGACTACATTCCTACAAAGTAACAAGATGCTGCACCTTGACGAAGGTACTTTCAAAAGGAAAATTTGATTTCCATAGAGATAGGATAGGGGTATTAGACAATCCCTTTCTTGTTGAGAGGGAGTGTTGAAAATGACACCAAGAAAGGATTCTGATTTAATTTTCCCTTGATTAAATTAGAGTAAAATTTTAATTCCACATCACATGATAGCATGTACGAGTTAACTAATTTAGGATGAATTATTTTGTTCAGTTAATTGGAGTTGAGGGTCAAACTAGAGGCATGTAGAGTGTTTCCTACATTATAGGAGCCCTGGTTGATTTTATTTTGACTTGTAATTAATTAATTCAAATTATCTGAGTTAAATTCAGTTAAAATAGTTCTAACTAATGGAGGAAATAGTAGGAGGTTAAACAGTGGGTTGTTGCTTCATGTGTTCAACCAGTTAATTGATAATTCACTCATAAATAACTTATGCATGCCAGTTCTAAGAAATACCTAGTTGAGATTGGAGTTCAAGGGAAATGTACTATTAGATGTATAATTATCTGAATTGTATAGGTGGTGCATGTAGTTAGAGGAAGGCCCCTAATGGATTTCATAGTATGGATTGGGAATTTCCCTAATTAATAGGGACTAATTAACCAAGGAAACAACACGAGGAAATGGGGTTCCTGGAGGGAACAAAATTGGTTAAGTATTGAACCAGGATTCTCAAGGAATCATTGAGACATGTAGAGATAGTGTAAAGGTTTTTCAGCTTGGAGAAAATCATTGTAGTCTTCTCATATTCTTTGACTTATGAAATATATAGATAGTGGGGTTTTTAGCTAAGGCTTTCCCCAAGAAAATGTTAAGTCCCTATATTACTAGTATAGTCCCTTATTGTTGTTAGTGTAACCCCATTATTGTTATTATTGTACCCTTGTAACTCCCATATTGTTATTACTATGCCCTTAAATTATTATTATTAGGTCGGCTAGGATTACATTCTGGACCCACTAGGATTACATTCTGGCCCCATGGACTCCTGTATATAGAAAGGAGGTTTTTTAATTTGAATCATCCAAGAATTATTCATTCATGTAATGTATTGGAGGTTTCCCCCTCAAAGTGGCTTATTTCTAAGGCGTTTATATCTCTTTTCTTCTCTTTTTGGAGTTGGTTTCACAACATTTGGTATCAGAGCTTTGAGATTCTAGGGTTTCGCTACTCCAACCAGGTCATCATGGAATTTTCGCTATTACGTTTTTTATACGAAGGTTCAGAATCTGAAATTTTTAGAGTGCAAAGAAAAAATCCTGAGGAACATCTTCACAAAATTTCAGAGCTTGGTTCACAATATTTTTGGAGATATGATCTATGCAAGTTAGGTCATTTTGCAAGCTCTTGAATTAAACCTAAACAGGACATCGTGGTATTTTTGTAATAACTTTTTTTCTACGAAGGGTCAGAAGCTGAAATATTTAGAGTGCGAAGCATAAATCCTGAGGAACATCGTTGCAAAATTTTAGATATTGTTTCTTAAAATTTTCAAAGATATGATCTGTGGAAGTTAGGGCTTTTTAAGGCTTCTGAATTTCATCTCAAAGAGGTGATCGTGGGAAAATATTCATAGCTTTATCTCTTTGAGCATCAAATTGGAATTCTGTAAAATGTGGCCACAAGTAAATAGACTGTAGTTTTTGGTCTATCAATTTCAGAGCCAAAGGAGGAAACAATGACACGTGGCAAGTCGTACAAGTTCGCTCTACTGAACCAGTCCAAAATTGGGTCATTGTGGGAGATTGGACATAAATTTGCCTTGAATAATCCAAATCAGATCAAACCTGTGGAATTTGAAAGAAGCTTCAGAGGGCTACTGCAGGGCTAAATTTCAGATATTGAGGATCCGTAATTATACAGATAATTCAATTTCTATATCGAGCTCCTCAAAAGCAAGTAAAAGGTGTGTATTTTTTTTTTTTTCCGAATTGCATAAGTCTTGTTTGAAGAATCAAGTTGAATTGATTCCAAGGGAATATTGTAGAATAGATATCAGTATTGGATTCTAAAATGGCCCCTAAAAAGAATTAAACACCCATTAAGCCTTTAGAAAGCTCTACTATGACTCATGAAGACGAAGAATGGCAACATGACATATCAAAATTACAAGAGCATGTGCAACAAATTTCGCTCTCGCAAAGAGAAACAAAAAATGACATGGAGGTTTCGAAGAAAGGCGTGGAAACTAAGATGGATGGTTTGAAGAAAGGCGTGGAATCTAAGATGGGTGGTTTGAAGAATGGCTTGGAATCTAAGATAGATGGCATGGAATCTAAGATGAATGGTTTGAAGAATGGCATGGAATCTAAGATAGATGGCATGGAAGCTGGCATGGAATCTAAGATGGATGACATGGAAGCTAAGATCGATGAGAAAATGGAAAACATGAAGAATGATCTAAAATCATACATGGAAGGTTTGAGGAAGTTGATACAAGAAATGTTTCCTAATGGTGAAAATATAGTAGAGAAAACTCATGATGAGAACAAAATAAATGTTAATCGTGATTTCATAAAATCTAATGTTGGCAGGAAGAACCACCATATTCCAAAAATGGATATGAGGAAGTTTGATGGAAAGGATCCTGTAACATGGATACTACAGATGGAGCAATATTTTGATCTCCATAATGTGTAAAACACACAAAAGGTACGCATTGCAACTTTACATTTAGAACAAAATACATTTGTATGGTATCGATGGCTTTGCTCCCGTAAAAAAATGGTCACTTGGTCAATTTTTACGGAGGAAATGATAGCACATTATGAGGATACAAAGAGCAACACCTTCTTTAGCCAATTGATAAATCTCAAACAAAAGGGTTTAATGGGGAAGCACATTGAGGACTTCCAAAAATTGAATATAAGGGTAACTGATATTCCAGAGGAACACAGGATTGATCTCTTCATAGGTACTTTAAAGGATAACATCCAACATGAAGTTCACGTTTTGGAACCTGATTCATTGGAGAAGGCATTCAGGTTGGCAAGAAAAATTGAATGTAAAATTATAGCGACAAGGAAGCCTACCACTCACTTCTATAAAGAGGGAAGTGTTGCTACTCCTAGATTTCCACAACCTACAAGGTTGACACCACAAAAATTGGAAGAAAAAAGAGTAAAAGGGATTTTCTATAGCTGTGATAGAAAATACACTAAAGGTCATAAGTGTGCCGAGAAAAAAATATTTTACATAGATTGTGAAGAGGAAGAAGAAAATGAACAAGAAGAGGATATACACCAGGAACCAACCCAAGAAGCGGAAGAAATGAGTCCGACCATATCATGTAATGCATTGGCAATAATTACCACTCCTCAAACTCTCAAGATAGAAGGACATATCGAGAAGAAAAAGGTAACAGTGTTGATTGATTCAGGTAGTACCCATAATTTTATTCATTGTAAGGTAGCCAAGGAATTGAATTGTTTCCTATACCTAGCACCAGAATGTCAAGTGATGATTGCAAATGGAGGAACTATAAATTTCTCTGGAAAATGCCATAATATCAAGCTAACCATGGGGGAATATGTATTGAATAGTCCAATGCTTTCCATTCCTATGGGAGGTGCTTATGTTGTACTAGGAGTACAATGGTTACAATCTTTGGGGACGGTAGCTTTTAATTTTCAAGAACTTTTCTTGAAATTTTTTTCAGAAGGAAAGGAAGTCGAATTACGGGGTATTGCGGGGAAGCCAGGAAGGATAATAAGCTCTAATGTCATGAAAAAGCTTATAAAGAAAGAACAGCGAGGCGTAATTGCACAATTATGCTCACTAGAAGTTCCAACATCAAAATCATCTATTTCTGCAGATCTCCAACAAGTCTTGGACAATCACTCCAAGGTGTTTGAAACTCCCAAAGGACTCCCACCTATTCGTGATCATGATCATGCTATTCATTTGATTCCAGGAAGTGTTCCTCCAAACATCCGGCCTTATAGATATCCTTACTTCCAAAAGAGCGAAATTGAACGTATGATTGCAGAAATGTTAGAGGCGGGTATAATCCAACCTAGTCAAAGTTCTTTCTCTGCTCCTGTAGTATTGGTACACAAGAAGGATGGATCATGGCGAATGTGTCCGGATTATAGGGAGCTCAATAAGCTCACCATTAAAGATAAATTTCCCATTCCTGTGATTGATGAATTATGGGATGAATTACATGGAGCAATTTATTTTACCAAGTTGGATCTTCGTTCAGGATATCATCAAATTAGAATGAAGACTGAAGATATTCCAAAAACAGCATTTCGAACTCATGAGGATCATTATGAATTTTTGGTCATGCCTTTTGGCTTTACCAATGCACCTTCTACATTTCAAGGGTTGATGAATTCCATTTTCAAACCCTTCCTTAGAAAATTTGTGCTAGCATTTTTTGATGATATACTAATCTACAGCAGGTCTTGGAAGGATCATGTTGAACATGTTGACAGGGTGCTCAAACTATTGCAGGAGAAACAATTATATGCAAAAACATCCAAATGCTTCTTTGGAGTACAAGAGGTGGAATATTTGGGTCATATTGTATCTCACGAGGGTGTTAAAGTAGACCCTAACAAAATTAAAGCCATTAAGGAATGGAAAGTCCCCACAACCATAAAGCAGTTGCGAGGATTTCTCGGGTTAACAGGGTATTATCGCAAGTTTGTTAAGAATTATGGGAGAATAGCAGCACCTCTAACAACATTATTTAAGAAATATGCATTTTCATGGACTCCTGAAGCAACTAAGGCCTTTGAACATCTTAAAGAGGCAATGTGCCTAGCACCGGTCTTAGCTACGCCAGACTTCACAAAAACCTTTATTGTGGAATGTGATGCCTCGAGAAATGGAATTGGTGTTGTTTTAATGCAAGAAGGAAGACCCATTTCTTTTGAAAGTCGTCCAATCAAAGGAAAGTATTTACAGAAACCTATTTATGAGAAGGAAATGTTAGCAATACTACATGCACTAAAGAAATGGAGAACTTACCTAATAGGAAGACACTTCAAGGTAAAAATTGATCATGATAGTCTTAAACACTTTTTGGAACAAAGACTATCTTCAGAAGAGCAGAAAAAATGGGTCACAAAGATGTTGGGTTATGACTTTGAAATAATCTACAAAAAAGGAAAGCTTAATGTTGTTGCAGATGCACTCTCAAGAGAGAATGAAGAGGTGGAAGCATTGCTTTGTGCCATTTCTATTATCCAACCAGATTGGATAACTGAAGCAAGAGATGAATGGAAGAAGGACAAAGATGTATGGATACTCATTCAAAAGTTGCATCAAGATCCTAGTACATCTGATACATTTAGTTGGAAAAATGATTCCTTATGGTACAAAGATCGCTTATATCTTTGTAAGAATTCCCAACCAAAACAAAAGATTCTTTTGGAATTGCACACTTCTCCTTTAGGAGGACACTCAGGATTTTTAAAAACTTACCACAGGGTGAAGAAAGAATTTTTTTGGGATGGCCTTAAATCTGATATTCAAAAGTTTGTGGTGGAATGTTTGGTTTGCCAGCAGAATAAAGTTGAGACAATTAAGACCTTGGGTCTTCTACAACCTTTATCCATTCCAAGTCAACGTTGGGAGGAGATTTCAATGGATTTTATCACAGGTTTACCTAAGTCTGAAGGAAAGAGTGTCATCATGGTGGTAGTTGATAGACTTACCAAGTATGCACACTTTTGTGCATTATCTCATTCATTTAAAGCAATTACAGTTGCTACTACATTTATGGACACAATTCAAAAGCTACATGGAAACCCAAGGGTTATTGTGAGCGACAGAGATCCCATTTTTACTGGAAATTTTTGGACGGAGTTATTTTCTTGTTTGGGTACTCAATTAGCTCATACCTCATCTTATCATCCTCAATCTGATGGTCAAACTGAGATAGTAAATAAATGTTTGGAAGGATATCTTTCTTGTTTTGTATCTGATAAACAAACACAATTGGTCAAGTGGTTACCTCTCGCTGAATGGTGGTATAACACTTCCTTCCATACTGCAGCAAAAATGACCCCATTTATGGCACTTTATGGATATCATCCACCATCCATCACATCATATTTAAGAGAAAATTTGAAGGTTCAAGCAGTGGAAGATCACATCGAGCATCAACAAGAAGTTCTTCAACACTTAAAGGACAACCTGAATTTGGCACAAAATTGAATGAAACAATAGGTAGATCAACATCGTAGCGAGAGAAGTTTTGATGTAGGAGACTAAGTATTTTTACAGCTACAACCATATAACAAATGTCCCTCAAGCAAGCTAAGAAGGATAATAAATTATCGCCAAAGTATTATGGTCCTTACAAGGTGTTGCAAAATATTGGTACTATGGCATACAAATTGGAGCTTCCTGCTTCTTCACGAGTGCATCCAATTTTCCATGTTTCATGCTTAAAGAAGGTTATAGGTGAAAATATTCCAGTTCAAATAATATTTCTAGAAGTTGATGAGGAAGGAAAAATCATATTGGAACCTAAAGCGATCACAGAAACAAGATCTCGATAGCTACGGAATCGATGAATTTCAAAGTATCTCATCAAGTGGAAGAACTTACCCACTGAAGATTCTACATGGGAGGATGAGAATTTTATACAGAAGCACCCAGAGCTACTCAAGCATTAAGGACAACACTTTTTTGAAGGAGAGGGGCATGTTAGGTCCCTATATTACTAGTATAGTCCCTTATTGTTGTTAGTTTAACCCCCTTATTGTTATTATTGTACCCTTGTAACCCCCATATTGTTATTATTGTTCCCTTAAATTATTATTGTTAGGTCGGCTAGGATTACATTGTGGCCCCATGGACTCCTATATATAGAAAGGAGGTTTTGTGATTTGAATCATCCAAGAATTGTTCATTCATGTAATGTATTGGAGGTTTCCCCATCGAAGTGGCTTATTTTTAAGGGGTTGATATCTCTTTTATTCTCTTTTTGGAGCTGGTTTCACAACAGAAAATCTTTGTGTTGTGCGATTGAAATTCTTTCTCTTACATGTTTTGTGATTTCAAGATCTAAATTGGTTTTCGCAATTGTTAGAGTAGATTTAAGTATAATGTTTTATCATATTACAACTTTTAGTTGAATCTACATGGATTTTATACATGGTACCAGAGAAAGAATCACTCTAGAAGAGAAGAATACGAGTTTGTTATGTTCAGGTGAATCAAATTTGCAGATTTACTCTTCAGGGCTAGCAACAAGATCATGATCAGTTGAATTTATGTGGATTTTGTACACATATATGGTAATTAGATGTCACAACATGAAAATTTCATAACAAAATATAATTCACACAAAATAAGATAGAAAAAATATTGGTCCAATATTTTTTGGTTAGTTTTCTAGAGAATTAGAGGGTTAATCTTTGCATATGTCTTTGAGTTAGAGGGTTAATCTCTGCATATGTACATTGAATGTCCATTTCAAGTTATTCATATATTTTATTCCATGGATATTATTTACTTAACTTAATAATGTATCATTTTAATAGATATATATATCATATATCTTCCCAATGAGATGGATCAGATGATGATGCTAAACATAGGGAAAGAGAGGAGGAACACTAGCAAAGAAAAGGTAAAATAATTGAAACCAATGAAGCTAAGACCAATAATTCCATATTGAATTGTACTTACAAACATTATAATTTTTATATAATATTGAAATCATGGATATATTTTATGATGAATTGCATTAATAATTCTAGTTGTTTCTTTATATGATTTGTTGTTTTATGTTCAATAAAAACTTGATGAAAAAAACCTTGCATTTAAACGAGGATAAAAAAAATATAAAACCATACATAGATATGAATTAATTGCATTCAATGTAGTCTTAAACAAGTTCCAGGGGTCTTAATCACAATAGATATAAGCATGTTATAAGTGGTATGATTTATCATATATTTTTTAGTGAAATTTAGAGTGTAACTGAATTTAATATAGTACATTTTTCATGGAAATAATTTGTTAGATGATGAGATTATTAATGTTTAAGCATAATTTATCGATATCAAAATGAATAAAGAGAATATTTGTCTCAACAGAAGACATAGCAAGGGAAATTAATTATGAAAATATATACATTGATGGAAAATGAGAGATTTTGAAATTTCGTAGTGGCACAATTTTCCATCAAGAAATATTTGACAATGTGAAGAGGAATTGGTTAAAAGAATATCATAAATATTAGGATGAAATTAACATTATTAGTAAGAAAAAAACATTACAACATCTACATAAAAGGTTCCCAAATATAATTTTTAGCGATAAATCGGTTTTTCATAGATTCATTTATAGTGTCAGGAGGAGTGGAAGCCATATCAAGTGAAATATGTCTAAATTACCCTTATTGCGTAGACAGACATTGTGTAGGAGTAAACATTTGTAAACATAAAAAATTTATACTTATTTGTTGGCTCAATTAAAATATAATAAGGGTTAAGATTAATATAGATCCTAGTATGGGGGAGATTTTGTAGTGCCCGTAAATGAGTGCAAACATTTAAATGTTGACTCAATTAATAATAAAATTTAAAATTAATAAAAATAATAAAATTCAATTTGTTATATTGTAATTTTGTTTTGTAGGGAAGATTAGTCCCTCCAAATCAAGTTATAAATTACACTCTTGGAAAAGTTGCATAAATAATTACAACTTACATTAGTCAATGCTAAATTAATAGTGGTCAATAGAGAAATTGTCCTATAGTCTTTCTTTAGCAGGAAATAATAAATTGAGATGTGAAGTGGATAAGTAAATTTCTTGCTCAGGCAAAAGAACTTGAATAAAATTTGAAGGGTATTTGATCCAAGTGGATATTGGTGGCCACTCGCCTATCCACTTGGACCCATACCATTGTTTCTTTCAGTTTTTTAGTTTCCTTAATTTTAGCATAATTTACTATTTTTGGTATTTTTCCAGGTCCTAAACTTCCGGAGCCGTTTTGAGGCACCTAAATGATGTTTTTTGGGAAAATCACCTTTAGGGTTAGATGAGTATTTGACTTGATATTCATTGTTAGCAATTATATTCATCAGATATATCTTTATAATGAGGTATCATGTGTGTCAAACAGAGATTGTATGCCAAATTTACGACCCTGGGAAATTGATGTACCAATTTACCCTAACGGGGCCCATAGTTTGGTGTTTCATATCCTAGGGTTAGGTTTTTGAATGTTTAGGGTTTTCCATTTTTTTCTCAATAATAAAGAGGCCTTTGAGACTCATGGTAACATAATTTATAGGTTTGTAGCTGACACATCTCTTCTTAGAGATAAGCTACCAAAGTCCTAGCTAGTTTATTTCCATTCTTTATGTAAACATAATTAAGTTATGTGATATTAATGAAATGAAGTCTTATTTTTGCTACATCTCTGTGTTTATGTGTATTTCTATATTTTATTTTGTTCATGAATAAGTCTATATTAGTGGTATCAGAGCAGTCTGATCTTTCTCAATCCTTCTTTGCATGTCCCCAACGAGGTCAGGGTATAAGGAGTTAGGACTTGATCTAGTTGAACCTTTGCAATATCAACCTCGTAAACCTCAACAGTCACCCATGGGGGATGAAAAGAAATAACAGGGAGCAAGATATCCTATCAAAATATTTCTCAAGGAGGCCCTTGAGAAACAAAGGAACACGATGATGGATAACTTTTCCCATATTCTTCAACGACTGCCCACCTGTAGCGCATCTACATCCAACAACCACTCTGGAGGTACAAATCATTTTAAGGTACAAGTAAACTTTGACATTCCTATATTTGAGGGAAAAATAGATGAAAAAATCATAGATAGATAGCTAAATCTATTAGAAGGTTATTTCTTGGTTCATGACTTTTCCAATCGGGAAAATATTACTTTTATACTCCTCAAAGTCGCCCCCCATGTCAAGGACTGGTGGGAAACATACTGTGAGCAAAAGGATGAGAGGGAACCCTCTCTATTTTTGGTCACACCGACTTGGAATTCTTTCCAAGACGCCATCAAGGAAAAATATTATCCTATTGGGATCGAGCTATGAGGACAAGTACATACAATGGACTACGTTGCGACAACAAAGGGATTAAGATGTGAATGAGCTGACAAATTTATTCCATAGCCTGTGCACAAAATTGGGTATCAAATTTTTGGAGAAAAATTTGGTGTTGAAGTACTGTAGTTTTCTGTAAAGATACATTCAGGAGGAAATGGAGTTCCTTGAAATATCCTCGCTTGGTACAACATACCGGTATGCTACCAAGATTGAGCAGAAGTTCAAAGAGAAGAAGTGAGACTTTGGATCCGCGAATTGGAAGAAGGGGAAAGGTGCCCCCAAACCATAGAACAAAGGAAAAATCCAAGGCAGGGTGACCCAGGATAACCTGCCAAAGCTGTAAGCAAAGAAAAACACCATGAAGCCAAATAAGGACATGAGAAAGTGGTGTGAGTTCCATAAGAGCTCCACCCATAACACAAGTGAGTGTCAAGCCAAGAAGTCACTGGTGGCCAAGCTGAAGGCTTCTGAATTGGATGAATGCTCTGACTTTGAATTAGAACCCAACAAGGGGAGTGACAAAGGGAAGAAAATTATTGATTCAGTGCCCAAATCCATTTTTTCCGCCATGAAGATCCAGAAGGAGGAACTGAAAGATCCAAAGGAGGAGGAGTGCCTCTTCCATGCACAGATGTGGGTAAAGGGTTCCCCACGGTAGTTCATTTTCGACAGCGAGAGACAAGAGAACCTCATTCAGAAGATGTCATGAAGCATCTGTGCTTACCGACCACATCACACCCACAACTATACACTATCGGGTGGCTTCATCAAGGATGGGATCTCCGCGTCAAGCAACAGTGCTACCTTCCCTACAACATCAAGCCCTTCACAGATGAGGTATTATGTGACATTGCCCCTCTTGATGTTTGTGATGTATTATTATGCCAACCATAATTTTGGAAGTGACGTGTCATGTATGAGTCCTGAACTCACACTCTTATTGTTACTTTGGGAAATAAGTTGTACAAGATACCAAAGGTAGCACCACCTGCCACAATCTCTTTGTTAACTGCAAAGAAATGCAGTAAGCTCATTTCCAAAACCGGGAAAAAAAATTCATGATGATCTACCCTCAGGGCAAGAATAATACTATGGCCACGACCTCTAGACACGGCTCCTCCTCACAACAACAAAAAATATACAAGACCGTGGAGGAGTATGGGAAATCTTCACCTCACCCGCAGGGGTGCCTCTGCACTATCGGGTCAAGCACCCCATTGATATTACCCTAGGTGTGTCGTTGCCCAATGGACCAATATATAGACACTCTATTCTAGAGAAAAACTATCCTGTTGGTGTAGAAAAAGGATGGGACTTGAGACTTTGTATTGAATATCAGGCATTAAACAAGATCATTGTCTGGAATAAGTACTCAATCCCATGGATTGATGACCTTTTGGACCAAATCAGGGGGGGGGGAATATTTCAGCAATATCAACTTGAAGTATGGGTATCACCAGGTACTAATCGAACCCTCTGATATGTGGGAGACTACCTTCAAATCCAAGTAAGGTCATTTGAATGGCTGGTCATGCCTTTCAGGTTGAAGAATGCTCCTGTAAACTTCATGCGGTTGATGAACGACATCTTGTAGCCATTCTTGAACTCATTTGTATTAGTTTACTTGGATGAATCTTGATCTTTAGCCAGACTTGGGAAGAGCACCTCCACCACATCTGACAGGTCCTCCAAACACTATAGTAAGACAAGTTGTGTGCCGATTTAGAGAAGTGTACTTTTGGCATGAACCAGGTTCAGTATCTAGGATATATTATTGATGAGTGAAGGGTGCATGTGGATCTAGCGAAGATCCAAGTCATTCGAGATTGGCCAGCCCCAACCACTCTAATAGAGCTTCGCATCTTTCTGGGTCTTGATAATTTATATCGCAAGTTTGTGTTGGGATTCTCTCATATCACATGGCCCTAGAGTCAAGTCACCAAGGGAGGAGCGAAAGAAAATTTATTTTGGTCTTAATCTTAACAGAAGGTGTTCGTAGAGTTGAAGCATCGACTCCTCTCTACCCCAATGCTCACATTACCAAACTTGAAACAACAGTTTTAGATCGATACAGATGCCTCTGACTATGCTATTGGGGTAGTTCCTAATCAATAGGGGCATCCAATGGCATATCACAGTGAGACACTATCTAACACGGCCTGGAATTATCCTACTTATGACAAAGAGATGTACTCCATTGTGCAACCTTGATGACAATGGAAACATTATATTTTGGGGAAGGAACCGATTATCCACACAGACGACTGACCCATACAGTTCATACAGACACAAGGGAAGTTTCAAAATGATCACCATCAGAAGTGGTCCACATATCTGCAACAATTTCATTTGAACATCGAGTACAAGAAGGGCGGAACCAATAATGTTGTAGACTACCATAGTCGACCACTGATCATGGCGCTAACAGCCATGCTCAACTCTTATGGGCACGAGACGTATGATTCGCCACTTCTCTGCATGATCGATCCAAAATTCAGCCACACATACAAGATGCTCTTGGAGGGTAAAAAAGTTCCAAATTTTCACCTCCAGGATGCACTACTATGTCACTTGGGACACCTTTGTGTTCCTTCAAGTGAGCGTGCCAAGATGATGTGGAAAGTGCACTACCATTGGGTCGCTAGGCATTTCGGAGTAGAGAAAATAGTGGCAGTACTACAGAAGTATTTCTTGTTGAAAATTCAACAAGAAATGTGTGTCTAATTTAATTTTCCATTAATTAAATTTGGTAATAAATTGTAATCTTATCTCATAATCATTTGTAATAGTTAATTGAGTGTGATAGACCCAGTTAGCTCATGAAATTCGAGTTGAGGGTGGTTTTTGAGGCATGTAGAGTGATTTTATTTGATTTAGAGTCCAAGTTGTAGTTAGTGTATTATTTTAATGCATGAAAAATAAGTTAACTCAATTAAGTGAGTTAAACTCAGTCTAAATATTTATAACTAATTTTTGTTCTAGTGAGAGGTCAAGTGAATTAAATCATATTTAATTGACATGCAGTGATCTGTCAAGTGACTGATGATTTACTATTAATAGCTACATGCATGTCAATTCTGATGAAGACTGAATTGAGACAGAGGTTAAAGGGATGTTAAGTATCAGTTGTATTTTTAGAAAACTGCCCAGATGTAGTTAGAAAACCATAGGATTTCCCATGATGTATTGTGCAATTTTTGAAGGTTTAATTTCCTAAATAATAGGGGTTTAATTCTTTAAGAATTGTGCAAGAAAGGAAGGCTGAGAAAAGGTAGGAAATTGGCTAAGTGTTGGTCAATTTTGTCCGAATCAGTGTGAGATAGTTGGTAGAGTGTGACAAACTCTTGTGAGAAGAGTGCACCGTATTTTTTCATGATTCCTTAGTTGATTATATGATAAAGATAGAGGGGTTTTGAGCAGCAAGCTTTCCCCAGGAAAAATATCTATGTTATGTGGTTGATTTGATTCTTTCTCTTACTTGGTGTGATTGTGCGATCGTGTTTATTTTCTGCAAACATGATAGAAGGATTAAGTATCTTGTTTTAGTATATTACATGACTGGATTGAATCCATTAGAATACATATTTTTTGTATAATTTCTACATGGTATCAGAGTGCCAGAAATCACTATTGTGGAGAATAAATTGAGTTTGTGTTGAACAAAATTCGAATTTGCAAAAATATTCTTTGGTGTGACAGGTGGATCAAGATGGATTTAAATGGATTAAGATTGGAATATGCACTTGAGGGAAGTTCTAATTATGTTTCATGGAAATACAGAAAGGAGGAAGTTTTGGAGGACAACGGGTTGGAAGAATTTATCAACACTGATATTCCAAGGCTCGCAGCAGTAGATACCAATCTTCTTTATGCTTATAAAAAGAAGGTTGAGAAGGCGAGGATGATCTTATTAGAGGGAGTTAGTTATCACATTTTCTCGAGTCTCCATGGCAAGGTGAATCCATATGAAGTGTGGAAGGCCTTGACAGATCTGTTTCAGAATAACAGTGACCATAGAAAATTGGAACTGAAGGACAAGCTCAGGAAAATAAAAATGGAGAAAGGTGACACTATTTAGAAATACTTGACCAAGTTCATCCAATGTAGAGATGAGCTTGGACGTGTCAGGATTACTATAGCGGATGATGACTTGGTGAACCTAGAACTTCTAGGCCTTCTTAAGAGTTGGCATAGTTATTAGGACTATGTCAATGGGAGGGAGAAGCTACTATATTGGGAGTGACTTTGGTGGTACAAGAAGAATTCAGGTGGAATAATAGGGATGGATCCTCATCCAAGACATATGATGAGGAAATTGTGCCTTGGATGGTAAAGAAAATAAGGGGAGGGGAAATAAATCCTATTCCAAATCTGAGACCTTCAAAGAAAGCAAAAAGAACGACATGTCCAGAGTGAAATGTTCTCACTATGATGAGCATGGAAATTATGCCACTAATTGTCCACAAAAGAAGAAAAATAAAAATAAGGATTCAAGATTTGCAATAGGTGATTCTTTGGCTTCACAGTTTGAGTTGGACTTCTCACTCATCGCATGCATGGTGTCTAGTGCGATGGGATCAATTTGGTAATTGGATAATGGTGCATATTTCCACATGACGGGAGAAAAATAACTCTTTAGTATCTTGGAAGAGAAGGATATTTAGATGCACATCGAGATGGGTGATGACGGGAGGTATAGCGCTACCTATATAGGTACAGTTACTTTATAGAGACAGTCAGGTAAACCTTTCTTATTAAAATATGTCATGCATGTACCAGGCTTGAAAAAGAATTTAGTTTTAGCTGATATGTTGGAGGATAGAGGATATGATTTGGTTTTCAGTGAAGGGAAATCATTCCTTCGTCACAAAGCCACAAGAAAGGTTAAGAAGATTGGGGTTTGTGTGAAGAACCTCTACAACTTGATGTAGATGGCTATGCATCATTTATGAGTAAAGTAGACAGAGTGGTGAGCGGAGATGAGGTTGAGTTATGGCATAGGAGATTGAGCCATCTACACCACAGTGCTTTGAAGGTCATGCAACATATTTTAAGGGGCTTCCAAAGAGTACTCTTGTGTAGAAAGACACATGCAAGGGATGTACCATGGGGAGGTATACAAAGGCCACTTTTCATGAGAAGGAGAATCGAGCAACAGAAATCCTTGAGAGAGTTAACTCAATTGCGTGTGGACCATTCACTACAGCTTCTACAAAAAAGCATAGGTATTATGTGATTTTTGTTGATGATTTTTCTAGAAAGCATTGGATCTACTTCATGCAGAAGAAAGATCAGAGGTTCTCAAAATTTTGTGAGTTCAAAGCACTGATTGAGAAAGATACAAGGAAGCAGGTGAAGGCTCTAAGGAGAGACAATGGCGGTGAGTACATCTCCAATAATTCAAGAAATTATGTGCCAAAGAAGGAATTCAAAGAGATTTTATTGTGCCTCATAACCCACAACATAATGTGGTTGCAGAAACAAAGAACATAACAATTATGGGTGAGGCATGAGCCATGTTACATGATCAGGGCCTACCATTGCATCTGTGGGCTGAGGCATTCAACACAATGGTATTTGTGCAGAACCGTAGTCCTCATCAGATGCTTGGCATGAGTACACCAGAGGAGGATTTTTCTGGTAAGAAAGCTGATGTTTCATATTTTAAAATTTTTGGCTCATATTTCTATTTCCATGTGACCAAAGATTCCAAAAAGAATCTAGAACCAAAATCAGATATTGGTATATTTTTGGGGTACACTGATACTCCCCACAACTATCGGGTGTATTTTTCGAACATAAAGATGACAGTTGTCAGACGGGATGTAGAATTTGATGAGGATAAAGCCATGCAATTTCCCCTTGAGAGGGAGCTTGATTTGCATGCAGATGAGGAACTCTTGGTTCCAAAGGATGAGCCTAAAGATGTCGAGAAGCCACATGAGGAGGATCATGGAGTGGAAAAAACCACTCATGCAGATCCATCCACCATACATGGTAGGAGGCACACCACAGAGGCTAACAAATTGAGACTTGATGCGACAGAACATGTGCACCTACATCACAACGTAGATAGAGACAGTCACCAGACATGTATACTGGATGCATAGCTCTTTTGAGAAATTTTATTGTGATAGAACCATCCTATTTTGAGGAAGAAGTGCATCAATCAACTTGGGTTGAGGCCATGGTTGAGGAGTACGAGTCCATCGTCAGGAACAATGCATGGGATGTTGTCCCAAGACCAGTCGAGAATTCATTGGTTGGGTCTAGATGGATATATAAGTTAAAGAAGGCATCATATGGGAGTGTGGAGAAGTACAAGGCTAGATTTATAGCCTGGGGATTCTCACAGGTTGAAGGGATTGAATATGAGGAGTCTTTTGCACCAGTTTCACAGTACTCATCGATTATATCTTTCCTTGCACTCTCTACGCAGATGGGTTGGAAGATACATCATATGGATGTGAATACTACATTTCTCAATGGATTTATTGAATAATAAGTGTACATTGAGAAACTAGAAGGTTTTGAGACCTTTGATAGGGATTCACATGTGATCAGACTCAAGAGAGCACTGTATGGGCTGAAGCAAGCACCTCGTGCTTGGTACACCAAGATTGACAACCATTTCACTGGGTTGGGCTTCACAAAGAGTGAAGCAGATGAAAACCTGTACCACATTGTGGTTGATGGTAAGCTTTTGATTATTGTAATTTATGTTGATGATATTATTCTGACAGGTGATGAGGATCTCATAACATCTTGCAAATAATATCTTACAAGAGAGTTTGAGATGAAGGACATGGGACTCCTTTACTATTTCCTTGGTTTGGAGATATGGCAATAGGATGGGCAGCTATTTGTTTCTCAAGGCCAGAATACCAAATATATTCTGAGGAAGTTCCACATGGAGAGCTGTAAACCCATTGATACTCATCTTGCAGGAAACTGAAGGAAGGAGGATGCTACTTCAGGTGAGGTATTGGATGCTACTGTTTACAGGCATCTTGTGGGTTCACTCTATGTACTTGGTGAACACATAACCAAACATATGCTATGCAGTTATCCAACTTAGTCAAGCTATGGTTAACTTAACTAAGCTTTTTTGGAAGGCATGGAAGCATGTCTTGAGATATCTTAAGGGCACTACGAAGTATGTATTATGGTAAAAATAGACATAGGGAGTGAAGCTTCAAGGCTTCACTAATGCAGATTGAGTAGGCAGTCCATCAGGCAGGAAGAACACATTAGGAGGGACCTTCAGCATAGGATCGACAATAGTTTCTTGCTACAGGAGGAAGTAGAGATCAGTTGCACTAAGTTTAGCCGAGGCGGAGTACATGGCAGCCAATCAGGTGGCAAGTGAGGTCATATGGATGAGGAAGATACTTGTTGGCTTGTTTGGTCATCAGATGGATCTGACGGTGATACATTGTGATAAGAAAAGTTGCATAAAACTCTTGGTTAATCCAATATTCCATGACAAGTCCAAGCACATTGGCATCTGGTACCACCATCTCAGAATATGTGTTTGGAGATGCATTAAGTTACTTAAGTACATTTGCATGGAGGATCAGGATGCAGATATTCTGGAAAAGGTGCCCACCAAGAGCAAATTCGAATACCACAAAGGCAGGATCGGGGTAGCTGATAATCCCTTTCTTTTTGAGAGGGAGTGTTGAAAATTTGACAAGAAATGTGTGTCAAATTTAACTTTCCCTTAATTAAATTGGACAATAAATTTTAAGCTTATCTCATAATCATTTGTAATAGTTAACTGAGTGTGATAGAATTAGTTAGCTCATGAAATTAAAATTGAGGGTGGTTGGTGAGGCATGTAGATTGATTCTATTTGTTTTAGAGTCCAAGTTGCAATTATTGTATTAGTTGAATGCATGAGAAGTCAGTTAACTCAATTAAGTAAGTTAAAGTCAGTCTAGCTAGTTATAACTGATTGTTGTACTAGTGAGAGGTCAAGTGTATCTATCAAGTGACTGATGATTTACTATTAATAGCTACATGCATGTCAGTTATGATCAAGACCTAGTTGAGGTAGAGTTTAAAGGGATGTTAACTATCAGTTGTATTTTTAGCAAACTTCCTAGATGTAGTTAGAAAATAATAGGATTTCACATGATGTATCGCACAATTTTTGAAGGTTGAATTTCCTAAATAATAGGGGTTTAATTCTTTAAGAATTGCGTAAGAAAGACAAGCTGAGCAGAGGCGGGAAATTGGCTAAGTGTTGGTTGATTTTTTCTGAATTAGTGTGAGACAGTTGGTAGAGTGTGACAGACTCTTGTGAGAAGAGTGCATTGTATTGTTTCATGATTCATTGGTTTATTATACAATAAATATAGAGGGGTTTTGAGCAGCAATATTTCTCCATGAAAAATATCTATTTTGTGCGATTGATTTGCATCTTTCTCTTACTTTGTGTGATTGTGCGATCATGTTTATTTTTTGCAAATATGATAGAAGGATTTAGTATCTTGTTTTAGTATATTAGATGATCGGATTGAATCCATTGGTATACATATTGTTTGTATAATTTCTACATTTCTATTGGTTAAACCTTTGATAGGATGTTGGGAAGTACATCAGATCCTACACAACCTACACCATTGCCAAATTGACCATCAAGAAGCAAGGCCTCTTTACTATGCTACCTACCCCTAGTCGACCTTGGGAATCCATATCCATGGATTACATGTTGGGCCTTCCTTCTACCAAGCAAGGAAATGAGTGTGTTTTCGTGTTCGTCAAGGTATTATCAAATATGGCCATTATGGCGGTGTTGTAGAGGTAAATCCCCTCTGCAGACAGAGGCGATCCCTACTAGCCCAGATCGGGTCTAGAAACAATCGTATCATGCTAAGGTGCAAGTTCCTAATTGCAATAGACTAAATTACGAATAAGGCCTACCTTAATTCCAACGTTGTTGTTCGTAGAGAAGATAGCGCTCCCATTTCCTTGCTCCAGCAGATCACAATCCTCGTACTTGCCGCGATCGAACACCCGCACACACAAGAAACACGACAAACACAAGTGTAAAACCCAATATATGAAATTATGTATTAGTCAGAGAAGACACAACTCATGATCATAATGAAAAATACGAGTGGAACCATAACCAAAGTCGCTTATCATTAATTAATACAAAGGAAAATACAACCTACCTCTGACGCTGAATCCTCCTTCGGTGGGTCGACAGCGGAATATGTCTCGGTAAAGCTCGTCGGGAATGGGACAAGCCTCTCTCTTCGGTTGTCTTGACCATAATCTCCTTGCTACTGATTTGGCTCTATGAGTACTACCAAGACTCTTGCAGCATTCTTTAGGCTATGAATTCTCTTGGAGACTCAACCATTCAGCCCCTTCATCAATGGAAGATGGCTATATTTATAGAGGAGAGGAGGAGGTTGGGATCCCTACAATAGTGGAAGGGAGGCCTTATCCCTTGGGAGGTTCCCCATAAGGTGGAAAAAAGAGGCCAAAGGAGGAAGGTCGTGGTTATTCAGTCGGAACCACTCCTCATGACTCATCCATGAAGTTGTTGTAATCAAAACTTCACCTCCTTTTTTAAAAAACTTTCCATAAGTAGATTGGCGCGAGTGCTTAACTGGGAAAAAGTGCCAACTGGCATGGGCTCAGTGTTAATTTTTCTCATTGGCGCGAGGACATAACAGGCTACCAGCGCCAAGGCAAAAACATGTGTTTTTAGGGGTCTGCTCAGGAAATGATCAACAGAAGTAATGTTGTTCTCATGGCAAGGGATGGAATGATGGTATTTTCAAGGCATGACACTACTTATTGGTCACAGAAATGACCCTCCAATGGGCGAGATGGGAATTTTAGGGATGGTGACAAATTACTGTGTAACATATGCCCCCTAAAGCATGAGGCCCGAGAGAGAGAGAGAGGGGTGAAATGCTTTACGAGAATGTGTCCAACTAAAAACACTTCCGTCGGAAAACTTGCATAGAGAAGTACAACTGATATCTCAAATACATGATATACGTGGTATGGGCACAGCCATCCATAACAGAGCACACAATAATCATGATCCAAGGCATGGACACAGCCATCCAGTAAGGATCGATAAATAGACTCAGGTATGGTCACATCCATCCAATCAATGAGTAATGTAACCAATCAGAATAATCCACAAAATCCGCAGCCTGGATTCCAATAGACAAAATCCAGGTTCTTGCGCTCCCTCTCGACCCGAATAGAGTACAAGTTCAAGCATGTGAATATGTGAGTTGAATTCGAACATGCAAGAACATTGTCTGATTACCAGCCAATGATGAAAGCCGTTAACAGATGCGAGAGGTACCACCAATGATGACAATGGCCCTCAAGGTACTATAGGTACAATCCACGTAATGTGAACAGTGAGCTGGCATCGAACACTCGTAGAATCATCCGATCGAAGGTCAATAGTGAAAACCTTACGTCGAATGTGAAGGACCTACCATTGAGGCATGCATGCTCCAGGGCACCATAAGGGTGTCTCTAGATCAGCTTCCTGGATAATGAGCTGAAGTCGACAAGAAGTGACCTTGATTGAAGGTGGGTCATAGTGTTTCCCACATCATGGACATGAGACAGAGGAACATAATGTCTTTGTGAATTAGGATCAGATGAGAATTAGAGGAAGCTTGAAACTTTGCAGAGGTCAAATTCTCTTGAACGTATCGACGACACGATAGTGGATTTGGCAGCATTTGACATCAAAAGATCAGAGGTCATGATGACGAGGAAAAGAGTAGATGAGAGGTAAAAAGGGATCACCCAAACCCATGGAGGCAAGTGGAAAACAAGATGATATGTCCCCAACCTGACACGATTGCAGACAAGTGCCATGTTCAAGAGTGACATACTGCCGACACGAAGATGATATTGGTTCCATTTTCCCCACCATTTCTGGCGAGTACCTATTTATTTTTACACAAACTTGAAGATGATACCATATGCTTGTCATATAAGTTTGTCCTTCGGACGAATCCATCCCAGTACATTTAACGAGCCCTAGGAAGGAGGAACTCGAATATCATCATTGTGACTGAATCCGATGTCATCAGGGTTTAACGAGTCTGACAAAGGAAGAACTCGGCATCTTTTCATATTTAGAGAGTTTGAAAAGACAGTAGAAAAGTAAACTCCAACAGTCCCTTTTCGTAAACATTTCCTTAGATCCGAAAAGGTAGAAAACTATGTCTGAGAAAACCTCCTAGTCGCAATAGGCTAGGGTATTCCTTTTTCGTAAATAATCTATCCTAGCCCAAAAAAGGGGTAAACGTATACTGGGTGGATGTTGTTTCGCGACCACTTTAACGAGATCAAAACGACAAGGGACTTGGCAATATTTTCATGTTTAGAGCATCAGAAAAGAGCTGAAAGTTGACTCCTCTTGGAGGAACGAGTGGTATACAGGGTAGCTACTAGTTCTGGTACTGGTGGAACTGCTCAGAACAAGTAAAGGTTAAGAGGCTGGCTAACAAGACCACTCATTGCAGCGGTTCCTCAGGAACGGGTAAAAAAAACAAGTGAAGGCATATAATCGGCCAAGCAGATAGTGACGATGGAGTGAGAAAACCAAGGCTCATCTGGAAAAAATAGACTGATAAAATGGCAATCACAAGAGGTAAAATGGGAATGGTTTCATTTTTACACAAGCCTGAAATCAAGATAAACTATTCTTGAAGTTGGTTTCATTTTTACACAAGCTTGAAACAAAGATAAACTATGCTTGAAACTGGTTTCATTTTTACACAAGCTTGAAACGGAAACTAAATATGCTTGAAAAAGTAAGCATGCCCCCCAACATGGTGACTCAATTCGAGGTGCATGCCCCCCAAGCTTCAGTCCATATGAAAGGCAGATGGAGTGAAGGTTCAATTTACGAGATCAAGAGAAAGACTCGACTGGGATTTTACGAGATCTTATTAAAGACTCGAATTGAACGAGAACGTGTTTCATTGTTTTAACGAGGTTGACACATTAAAAGAACTATCCTCAAACACCCTTGTTTCATTTTTTAAGGAGCTTGACACAAGACAAGGAACTCTGCTCCGACGACCTTGTTTCATTTTTTAAGGAGCTTGAGACAAGAAAACAAACTTTGCTTCGACGACCTTGTTTCATTTTTTAAGGAGCTTGACACAAGAATATGAACCATGCTCCGACCAGCTTGTTTCATTTTTTAAGGAGCTTGAAACAAGAAAATGAACTATGTTCCGACTGACCTCGTCATAATGAACAAGAAGTCATTGCTTCCAAGAGTTCCACTCCTGATGGAAGGAAAACATCCTGGAAGTCAGGACCCAATGCCCCCAGCACCTGATGCACAATGACACTATCATTGGGTATATGCACGGGGTAGGTAGCCACATAGTTGACCTGCGGTGGGGCAGATACAACAGGTGGATAAAAACCAGGAAGGGATGATGGCGGGCCAGCTGCCATATCAGGACCAAAGAACAAAAGCTAATCAATGGTCATGATCCATCCTTCATGCGGAAAACAAACCACACAAAAAATGGAGGAGACAAGCGCTCCCATGGCATAGGTGTAATTGCGCCCCAAGAGCAGATTGAAATCCAAGGGGCCTAGAACAACCATCACATCCATATGGACAGTTTTACCTCCCAAATTAACAGGTAACCTTGGAAGGATCCCTAATGGTTGACTAGTTCTTTTGTTGAACGTCAACAGAGTCTATGTAACAGGCGCAAGTGGCGATGAACCGAAAGCGTTCCAAGTAGTTGAGGATAAAATACTAACAGACGCACCTTCGTCTATAATGGTGTTGGGTACAACCAGACCAAAGGTCTGTACCGTCATCTCGAAAGGCACATAAGACGGAAGGCGGTATCCCGCAAATCAATTCCAATCAAAGGAAGCAACCAAACTACTTGGAGGGGCTACCATCGAACTGAGATGGTCTTCCCCTAGTGTTATGGAAGAATAAGGAGCATCCTCCATGACCTCCATCTCGAAGGCGAGAGGAGTATCCTCTGGGACCTCCATCACGGGAGGTGGAGGAGCAACTTATTGAGATATAGGGACAGGAGAATCTTTCTCCAAGTCTGAGGAATCTGAAGAAACAAGAAGAACCTGAGGGATGTGAGGTCCACTCTCAATAGAAAAGACATGGTGCACCATAGACGGGGCCAATTCAACCGATCCCACGACCAACGGTTGGTCGGGAATGGATTCTTGAATTTGAATTTCCGAGGGAGCGGGATCGACCAAGGATGACTCTTGACCAATCATAGGATTACCTGGTGGAGGAATCAAAGAAAGCTATTTATAACCAGTTGGAAGGCATGGTGTAGAAACAGTTGAGTTGTCCAAAACTCATTTGGCTTCATCCATATACGGACAAAGGTGAATGGCATGATGCCCTTCACACAACTTACAGGGATTGGTAATCTTTCCCTGTTTCTTAGGATCTTTACCAGCACTAGCTGAAGATGTGCCCCCAACATGACTCCCAAAAGTTAAAGATAATGATGGACAATCGTCGGACCATGCTTCGAGCACCTTGGGAATTCCAGGGAAATCTCGAAGAAGATGGTCACCTTGACACAACATGAAAGGGAACTTAACTTGCCATGGAGGGTTGGAAGGTTTATCAAGAGGAGATGTTTTGGAGGCAGTAGATGTAGCCTTAGCCTCTCTCTTATCGGACTTCTTCTTCTTTGTCTTCTTCTTAGCCACCTGGTTACTCGAATCCAGACATTCACCAGGCGAAGTAGAAAAGGAGGATGCAGAAACAGGCAAAGAAGGGGAGAGGTCCACCTTGGAATCAACATGATGTTGTTCAGGCAGAGGAGACGGTTGAATAGTAGCCGGGACATTCGAGACCGCAAAGGTTGAGAACAACCAAATAGGCAACCCAACAGTTAACCCAGGAAGGGACAACGTTGCCATATAAGGAGCGCCAACATTTCCAAAAGGAGGAAAAGTACCCGGATTCCCATCAGAGGGGATTCCTTTGTTGGTGAAATCCAGAAAATTTTCCATCAGAAACAATCTTTAGAACAACACCCTAAGGAAACTAACATTAACCAGGAATATTTCGTGGGCAGTTAATTTTTAAAAAATTGAAACAAAACTCTACCATTTCATATTTTAAGAGTCAAGAAACAGGCAAAAGGTGACTCTATCACTTTCATATTGGAAACAAGTGTGAAAGGACAAGCGCTTGATGACCTTTTCAAATTTAAAGAGTCATAAAAGATCGAAATGACTACTTTGGAAATCTAGGCAAAAGGGTGTACCAGATATCCGTGAACTGCAATATACACCTTGGTTTCAAAATGAAAGAGAAATCAACCAAGGAATTAACGTACGTGCAGGAAATCTCCCTGAATGCTGTGTCCGGTGTATCATGGGTATAAGGCGGCAGACTCGGCTTCCTACGGATAAAGGATAGCAATCTAGTGGGGTCTCCCTTTATATACACGACGGTACGGGGAGCACAAGTACGTACTAGCGCTATCTAAAGCCAAAAGGTGAACGACAGCTACTAGGTTTAACGACGCCGGAACACATCTCTAGCCTAGACCTCTAAATATTTCGCTAATGTTTCAATGCTTCCTTAGGTTGATTGAATAAATTTTACGGTTTATCTTCAATTATGTCTCGGTTTTCAGGCCCTAGCAAGTGTCATCTGACAATCTCTTGTATGCAGCTATATGAGAAAAGAAAACTTTTCATTCAATGAATGCTATCTAGTTAAGGGAAGAGCTTCAAACAATGATGCGACATAAAACAATAATGAAAACGAAAATTTTCCAAACTAGATGACTTTAACCATCCAAAAGTAATCTAAAACATCCAATGATGTGAATAATGCAATGTAATCTATGCAAAATCCTCTTTTTCAAAAACTATGCAATTGTAATTTATGTACAATTTCCTTTTTCCTTTCAAATGATAAGAATGCACTCAATGCATTTTTTGATGAAATGTGAATCTACTTAATGCATGCTTTTAATGAAGGAGAATGAATTCAATGCGATTTTTAGCTTTCAATCATTAAACAATGTGATATAAGTTCAATGATAAATCTCAAAAATACTTTTCAATGCAACGTGATCTAATGCATCTTAAAAAAAGCAAACTTTGAGATGAAAACTAAATAAATGCAAATCTTCTTAATGAAGGATGAAGGCAAAAGGGATGCAAACAAACACTAAGAATGCAATCGTTGTTTCAAAACACTTTGTAACGAAATTCCTCAAAAGGTGACAAAACACAAAGAGGACTTCCAAAGCATGAGATCAAAACAAGGCATTCATTCCCTTTTACATCAAACAATCATGGAGAGAAGACATTTCAAACAATGAGCAATGTAATCTATGCTCATACAGAGAAAAGACTAGAAGGGAAAGACACACTGGTGAAGGATTTAGGGAAAAAATCTCAATTTTCACACACCCTGAAATTGGCACGACTTTGTCACTGACAACTAGCGCCAACTGGCGCGACTTGCTCACTGAAAACTAGCACCAATGGAAAATTGGCGCGGGTTACTAACTGACAACAAGCGCCAATGCCTAAAAATGAAAAAACAAAGAATTTCTCCCAACCAAGACTAGACTCACCACTTCTAGCAGAATCTAAAACAAACCTAGAAGCAAAGTACTGACCAAAAGAAACTTTCGAACAAGGGTAAACCCTAGCACCTACAGGAGATGGCGTGACTATCTGGCTATAATCTGCGCCAGAGAGGGGATGGCGCGAGTGATGAACTGGCAACCTGCGCCAATTGGCACGATTGTCAGGCTGGAAACCGTGCTAATCAAGCCAACCATGAAAAGATGAAAATTCAGAAAAGTAGAGGTCAGATCTGATCCTCTGGGGCCTGAATAGAGGTTTTACACTAGAAAAAAGTGAACCAAAAGAGTTGATCAAGCAAGCAAAGTCAAGAATCGACCCCAAATCAATGATCCCCAGTAGAGTCACCAATTTTTTGTAGAGGTAAATCCCCTCTACGGATAGAAGCGATCCCTACTAGCCCAAATCGGGTCTAGCAACAATCGTATCATGCTAAGGTGCAAGTTCCTAATTGCAATAGACCAAATTTCGAATAAGGCCTACCTTGAGTTCAACGTTGTTGTTCGTAGAGAAGATAGCGCTCTCATTTCCTTGCTCCAACATATCACAATACTCATGCTTGCCGCGATCGAACACCTGCACACACAAGAAACATGACAAACACAAGCGTAAAACCCAATATATGCAGTTATGTATCAGTCAGAGAAGACACAACTCATGATCATAATGAACAATACGAGTGGAACCATAACCAAAGTCACTTATCATTAATTAATACAAAGGAAAATACAACCTGGCTCTAACGCTGAATCTCCTTCGGTGGGTTGACAGCGGAATACGTCTCGGTAAATCTCGTTGGGAATGGGACAAGTATCTCTCTTCGGTTGTCTTGACCATAATCTCTTTGCTACTGATTTGGCTCTATGAGGACTATCAAGGCTCTTGTAGCATTCTTTAGGCTATGAAGGCTCTTGGAGACTCAACCATTCAGTCCCTTCATCAATGGAAGATGGCTATATTTATAGAGGAGAGGAGGAGGTTGGGATCCCTACAGTAGTGGAAGGGATGCCTTATCCCTTGGGAGGTTTCCCATCAGGTGGAAACAAGAGGCCAAAGGAGGAAGGCCATGGTTATTCAGTCGAAACCACTCCTCATGACTCATCCACGAAGTTGTTGTAATCGAAACTTCGCCTCCTTTTTTAAAAAAATTTCCATAAGCATATTTGCGTGGGTGCTTAACTGGGACAGAGCGCCAACTGGCGTGGGCTCAATGTTAATTTTTCTCATTAGCGCGAGGACATAACGGGCTACCAGTGCCAAGGAAAAAACAGGTGTTTTTAGGGGTCTGCTGAGGAAATGATCAACAGAAGGAATGTTGTCCTCATGGAAAGGGATGCAATGATGGTATTTGCAAGTCATGGCACTGCTTATTGGTCATAGAAACGACCCTCCAATGGGCAAGATGGGAATTGTAGGGACGGTGAAAAATTACTGTGTAACAGGCGGCCTACAAGAAGAATATCACATCATAAGCCACTGCTAAACTCTTCTTTGAATGAGTGTGGGTACAATTTGGCATCCCAAATTCTATCATCTCAGATCAAGACAGTGGGTTTCTCAATACATTTTGGTCCAGCCTTTGGTCATTTTTGGACACCAAGCTCACCAAGTCCACAACTTTGCATCCCCGAACTGATGGCTAGACAAAGGTCGTCAACAAGATTATCATACACATTCTGTGCATGTACAACTCAAAGAATCTACGCACATGGGATGAGAGCATCCCCTATGTACAAAATATCTATAACTGGGCCCTCCATAGCTCAACCGGCCATAACCCCTTTCAGGTGGGCTTGGGAATCCAGCCACGATGTCCCATTGACGTAACCATGTCATTTTAAGTTACTCAGGCCAATTCAACTCATGTCCAGTCTAAAGCTGACAAGGCGAACAACTTCATTGAGCGCATTCATCACATCCACCAACAGGTTCATGAAATATTTGACAGAACCAATTCTAAGTACAAGAAGCGACATGATCAGCATCGGGTGCCACACAACTTCCAGGTGGGTGACAAAGTGTTGCTACATTTGAAGAAGGAGCGCCTCGCTGGACCACACTTCAAGCTTCGCCCACTCTAATATGGACCATACACCATCACCAAGGTTGTAGGGGAAAATTCCTTAAAGCTCAGTATTCCACCATTCCTTGGTATGAACCCAGTGTTCAATGTGGACTGCCTTCGACCCTACTTTCCACCTCTACTAGACACATCCGACATGGCAAAACAACTCACACCAACATAGTTAAACCTAAACTGCATGGAACAAGCCACAACTGATTAGATCATGGACACATAGATCAATAACACTCGCCAGCATAGGATCCAACTATATCTAGTTGTCAAAGAAGGGCAAGTGGCTCACCAGGGACCAATTTCAACAGAAGTTTTCTCATCTCATGGAGGAACTCAATGCAATGGGGACCATTTCTTCCTAAGGGGGGGAGAATGATCCATATGGATATTTGTGGCCACTCACCTATTCCACTTGGACCCCCACCATTGTTTCTTTCAATTTTTAGTTTCCTAAATTATAGCACAATTTACTATTTTTGGCAGTTTTTCGGGTCCTGAACTTCTGGAGTGGTTTTGAGGCCCTAAAAAAGTATGTCGAGAAAATAACCTCCAAACGAATATGAGTTTTTGGCTTGATATTCGTTGTTAGAATTTTTAGTTCTCGGATATATCTTTCTAAAGAGGCATTATGTGTGTCAAATGGATAATATATGCCAAAGTTACGACTAGAGGAAATTGATGTAACAATTTACCCCAATGGGGCCCATACTTTGGTGTTTCATCTCCTAGGGTTATATTTTTGGATGTTTAGGGTTTTCCATTTTTTCTCAATAATAAATAGGCCTTCAAGCCTCGTGGTAACACAATTTATAGGTCTGTAGCTGCCACATCTCTTCTCAGAGATAGGCTACCAGTGCCCTAGCTAGTTTATTTCCATTCTGTTGGTAAGCATATTTTAGTTATGTGATATTAATGAAATGAAGTCTTATTTCTACTACATCTCTGCATTTATGTGTATTTCTGCATTTTATTGTGTTCCTTCATAAGTCTAGATAATTTGTAACCACTAGTAAGTCTACATATTTACAATTTTACTACTACATAAGTGTTGATAAAACCATAAATAATGGTGGGAAGAAACTCTTGATAAGTATATTTATTTTCATATTATTCTTATCCATTTTTTATGTAAATACTTGCTTAAAATATGGTAGGAACTAATTGATGGTAAATATGTTATTTACCTAAGTATAAGTTATTTTCAAGTATTTTATTTTTGGATGGTTTTCTTGCAAAGGTTAAGAATAAAAAATCACTACACAAATATCTAAAAATCATGCATTAATATTTCAACCATATCCATAAATTATGTTATAAAATATGTAAGGTTATTATCCACATGGTATTATATTGTGCAAAGCCTATAATAAAACCATCAATTTAGGGTCCAATCAAATGTTTGAAAATTAGTTTTCTTAATAATATTGAAAAATAAACATGTATTTTTCAAAGTTAAACAATATAATTTGCACTGGCTAATGTTAAACTAATAGTGATAAACAAAAAAATCAATTTTTAGATTCGTGCCTTGGTAGGGACTAATAATTATTCCATAACAATATTTAAATTTAATTAATAAGCACATACAAACTTAATACTTACAATATAATAAGATTCTTAACCATGGATATTCAGCCCCACTTTACCATGGATATTATTAACTTGTAAATAGGTATTATTACAATACCATGGGCTAATATCATGGATCATCAATACCACATGCCCAAAATCCATACTTATATTACAATAAAAAGTTAAAAAGTAAAATATATTAGACCTTACATATATCATTGATTGCAAAAAGTGACAATTATTGATCAAATTAATGGAGAAAGAGAGAGAGAGAGATAGATATAGAGAGAGAGAGAATTGGAGGGTGAGAGAGAGGGAGGGAAGACAAAATACAAAGATGGATAAAGGTAGAAAGAGAGGGAGTGACAAGGGAGAGATGGAGAGAGAGTGAGGGAGAGAGGCGAGAGGGAAAGGCATAAAAAAGGAGAGCGCATAGGGAGAGGGAAAGAAGGGGAAGAGAGAGAGATAGAGAGAGATACAGGAGGGATATATAGAGGGAGGTGGGAGAGGAAGGAAGAGAGAGACAGATAGAGATATGGGAGGGAGATACAGAGGGAGGTGGGAGAGGAAGGAAGAGAGATGGGGCTTGAGAGAGAGAAGACTAAGAGAAGGAGGGAGAGAGATGGAGTTGGAGGGGCATTTAGAGAGAGAGACAGAGAGAAGAAAAAATACATATAGAGATAGAGAAGGAGAGATAGAGGGAGTGACAAGGGAGATATGGAGACAGAGTAAGTGTTAGGGGAGAGCAAGGAAGAGAGAGGGGGAGAAGGGGAAGGATAGAGAGGGAGATACAAATATGGAGAGGGGAGAGATGGGGGAGAGAAAAGGAGATAGGGAGGGATATAGTGACAAAGTTGGAGGGAAGAGAGAGAGAGAGAGAGAGAAGGGGGGGAGAGCCCGAGGGAGGTGGAAGAGGAAGGGAGAGAGGGTAAGGAAAAGAGAGAGGATTTGAGAGAGAGAAGAAGAGGGGGGGATAGAGCTATGGAGGTAAGGAAAAATACATAAAGAGAAAAAGGTGGAAATAGAGAAGGAGTGATAAGGAAGAGATGGAGAGAGAGTGAGGGAGAGAGAGCTGAAGGGAGATAAATATATAGATGGAGGGGGAGATAAGGAATAAGAGAGAGATAGAGAGAGGGATATATATATATATATATATATATATATATATATATATATATATATATATATATATATATATAGATATATATATATATATATATGAAGAGGGAGAGTGTGCATGTTTGGAGGGGTGACATATAAATATCGATGGTGGGGGTAGAGGAGAGTGAGAGAGAGAGAGTAAGAGAGATTGACATAAATATGGAGGGGAGAGAAAGAAGGAATAATAAAGAGATGCATATAAAAAAATACCTATATTATATAGTATTATATAATATTGAACATTATTAACCATAGAGGAAGAGGAATTAAGGCTTTTACAAAAGCTAAAAGAAGTTGGACTTAGAAAGCCATGAATATTTTGGTTTTTCACTTAAATATATGCTTTGATTTCAATGTAGATGTTGATTCTTGATCCTATTTGATTATTGCACTAGATGCATTGGTTTAAGTATAGTTGTTGATTTCTAATCCTATTTGGTTTCTTGCACTGGATGCATTTATTCCAGTATAGTTGTTGATTTCTAATCCTATTTGGTTTCTTGCATTGGATGCATTGATTTGAGTGTAGATGTTGATTTATAATCCTATTTGATTGCTTGTACTAGATGCATTGATTTCAATGTATCTGTTGATTTATGATGCTATTTGATTGCTTGCACTATATGCATTGATTTCAATGTATATGTTGATATCTAATCCTATTTTATTACGTGCAGTAGATGCATTGATTTGAGTGTAGATGTTGATTTCTTATTTGATATAACTAGATGTATGATGTACATTTATTTCAAAGTAATAAGATTAATGGTGTGGATTGATTTCAATGTAAGAACAAAAAATTTATTGATGATATGCATTGATTTATGTGTTACAGTAATTCAACCATAAATCAAATACTTGACTTTTCATCTTAAATAAAAATGTTCAATTACATGAAGTTTGCTTCTTGAAACTTTAAACTATTTGTAATTGACTACATTCTTATTATTCCCATTTTCTATCATTCCCATTCTTATTTGTAGTCTTTTACCTTTTATATTTCATTATGTATTGTTGTAATTTTATAGGTGACTTTATTTTCTATGGTTTTGAAAATTTCAGTGAGAACATCACAAAGCTCGATAATGAAAGTAGAAAAATAAAAATAAAAACCATTTAATATTAAAAAAATTATATTTAAAAACATCCTTAAGGATTATTTAGAAGCTAAGAGGATCACTAATGAAAAGAAGGTAAAAGGAGTGGACTTTCATCCTTCACAACAAGAATATATAAAAATAATAAATAACATATAGTTGTAGCTATCCATTTTTGACATGATCAGAATGATTTATTTTTATATATTTTTAACTTATTATTTTTCTCTGATGTGATATCTAAACACCATTCATTTTTAGAATCATTTGTTAAACATTGATAAATTTAACCAACGTCATCTAATCTTATATGCAAACATAAATATATGCAACGAAATTAACATTTACACATTCTTTGGATAAACTTAGGAAATCATTAATTAGACAAAAACATTATAAATTTATTAATATATTTTTATTTTTATAATTTTAGCTTCGATAATCCATTGAGTATTATAGAATTATTTCTGTAATAATTATATGCAAATGAACTTCATTTACATGTGATTATTACCAAAAAAATTCTATAATATTTTTATTTATTATATCAATATACTAACTTAATAAATATCACAATTAAATACGATATTATCTTATTGTTTATAGCTATATGATTATATCTTGGAGCATACTAATAAAGTCATGAGCCGTTATAAAGTCATGAGCAATTATAAAAGCATGGTGAAATATTTAGATCTTATGTAAAGAATAATTAATTGTTAATTATAAGTGTTTGGTTGAAATTATTTATCAATTAATTGATATATGTTGTGATATAAATAAATTCAAGAATAGTTATGAAAGCATAGTGAAATATTTATGAAAGCATAGTGAAATAAAATTATATATGGTATAAAAAATCCTTAAATGAAAAAATTAACAACAATTACCGTTGTCACTTAGGCAACTCTTAGTGTCATATTCATTATATTTCCTTATATATACACTTTTTTCCTACAATATTATATACCATTCTTATCACTACCAACTATACACCGAGCAAATAGTACAATTCTTATCCTTCTAAAAACAGCCTTATCCTTTTCATTCATTTATCTTATATACCATTAATACTTATCCTTCATATGCGGTATTTTTGGAAATATAGTGGATGAGTTATGGACTTTAAACATATACCCAAAAAAAACACCATCTAATTTTAATTTAACATAAGTGAAATGAACAAGAAAGCTTTACATAATCAATTTTTTATAAGATATATAAATAATTAAATTATTTTATAAAACATATGTATAACTAAAGGCTTAAGAACATATCCCTTTATCTATATCCTTAAGTTTGAATACATAAAATAGCTTATTATAGTGTCCCATAACACGCTTTTTAAACGCACTAGTATACTATTTACTAGTATACCAGTAAATAAGCAATTGCATGAAAATAATCAGATTTCTAAAGATAAATGCACATGAGTGTCAGAATTACTGTTGGAAATCACTTTGAATGGTTTGGCATTTAGGTTTAAAAAGGAGAATAATATCTTGTTTAAATGTTTAAATGTTCAAGCTAATTGTCTAATAATACTTTAGTATAATTATGAAGAAATTTTTTGGTAATAATCACATTAAAATGAACATTGTCGACGTGTTTTGAATCAACCAGTGTGATTCATCATCAAAACTAGGTGAAAGATCAAATTCGAACATTGAGTTTAAATAAATGCATAAATGGCTAAACTAGCCGTTAAGATAACGGCTAGTTTGACTATAGAATTTAATAATTGCTAGTTCTATTTTAATTAATTTAATTATTTACTTAATTATTAAATAAAATTATATAATTATTTACTTAATTATTAAATAAAATTATAACGGCCAGTTATATTTAATTAATTTAAAAGTTTAATTATTTAATAAAATATATTTATAAATCTTTATATTTAATTTAATTTAATTATTATTATTATTATTATTTATTTTTTTATTAATTTCTTATTATTTAATTATTTATTACTTATTATATTATAATATTTTATGTATGTAAATTTGTAATCCTATTATTAAATAAAATATATTTACTTAATTATTAAATAAAATTATAACGGCTAGTTCTATTTAATTAATTTAAAAGTTTAATTATTTAATAAAATATATTTATAAATCTTTATATTTAATTTAATTTAATTATTATTATTATTATTATTTATTTTTTTATTAATTTCTTATTATTTAATTATTTATTACTTATAATATTATAATATTTTATGTATGTAAATTTGTAATCCTATTATTTTCCTTTTTCAAGAAAAAAATTTAAAAAAATAAACAAATAAAATAAAATAAAATAAAATAAAATAAATTTTTTTATTTATTTTAGTTAATTATTATTATTATTATTTATTTCTTTATTAATTCCTTATTATTTAATTATTTATTACTTATTATATTATAATATTTTATGCATGTAAATTTGTAATCTTATTATTCTTCTTTCTCAAAAAAATAAAATAAAATAAATAAATAAAAAATTTCTTTGACTATTAAGAATATAGAGTAGGGATCCAACGCCTGCTTCTATTTCACTCGTTATCTCTATTGAGATTTACGGGTTTGGTCAATCCTAGCTATGACCTTAGCCTCTTCAATGCAGATATAGAAAGAAAGAAAGAAAGAATTTTTAATGTCCACGAGGCTAAAAATAACCTATGGGACATATTGCTTCTCTATCTGGCTCTTGTATTCGGCCCTTTTCCTGTGAAGTTTTACAATAACCACTCCCAGCTTATCGACAAACTCTTCGCTGAATATATTATCCCAAGAACTAGCTGCCATAATACCTACATAGTTTTCTGTGTTGTCTTTGAAGGCCTCGCATTCTAAAATGAAATGTTTTTCTGTTTCCACTTTTCCTGAGGTGCAAAAAATACATACTCTTTCCTCCCACATTTCTTTTGGCCTTTTCCAGCGCCCTGTTTCAGAACGGAGTTGATGAGAATTAGTCCTTAATTGAGCAATAAGAATTTTAAATCTCCAAGAAATATTAGCCCCTATGTACGCCTTTTGTTGATGGTTATGCGTGGGGTTAAACTCTTCAATGTAGTACTTCTTCTTTCTCCCTAGCTCTTTCTCCCAAGTATGTTTATGATATGATGGTTAGTCTTTTCCGCATGTTCAGCTAGGGTAGAGGTGTGTGATCTATAAATACCCTAATACATTAGACTATATTGTATTTTTTTTATAAATTTATCATAATAAAATGTCTATTTACATTAAATTTAAAACTATGTATATAATAATATTTTGATAAATAAGAAATAAAACATCATGTCTTTAAATATAGAGATGATTAATGATTAAATTAAATAATTATTAATACTACTTAATATGTCGCTGACGGTTTATTAAAAGACAATCTTGTTCTCGAGAAAAAATTGTGGGTATAAAGGAACAAGCAAATGAACGGATATATGAATATCTTCAACATCAGTGACATATTAATAAACCATTCAGCTCTTGTTGTAGATTGTGATTGAATCATTAGGACCCTCCTCTATGTTTTGGCATCTCTAGTTTCTCTTATGTTGTCAAGTTCAAATTGTGGATGGTTTCCAAGCTTATAGGTTGGCTATCATTTTATGTTTTTATTATGAATGAAACTACGGGTGAAAATTATATTTTAAAAAAATTAAAAATTATATATATATATATATATATATATATATATATATAATATCAAATATATTCTCTTTCACACACATAAGACTAATGTACAAGATATTGAATGATACATCACTTTCTATAATGCGGATACTAAATTCTATATTGTTTCCTTAAGTTTGGTTAAATATTGTAATGATAACTTTTCCTAAATCTAGTAGTCTTCTATCACAAGTTGTCCACCCAAGGATTTACAATGAATACAAGAAGAGTAAAAATATATTTATATTATATTTTTATACAATAATAGATAAGATAGAAAGAAAATATATTGAAATTTTAAACAAAATTAAGTTTACCTACTATTATAGCCTTTATGTCTTAAACAATCATGTTAAAACCAAAACTAATTGGAACAACAATGATCTGTAAATAGTGGTAGATATTTCGTTGGAATAGTTCATCACAATAAATCTGATAAAATGGCTAAAATCTATATTATGTCAATTAATCTTCCTTTAACTCTCAAATTTCTTAATAGTTGATTTTATGCTTAAATCAATGAAGTAGTTGAATTCCGAGAAATAGAGAATAAAAACAAATACACACACAAAATCGACAATAGATGCATTTTTTACCCTATTGTTGTAGAGGTAAATCCCCTCTGTGGACAGAGACGATCCCTACTAGCCCAGATTGGGTCTAGCAACAATCGTATCACGCTAAGACGCAAGTTCCTAATTGCAATAGACCAAATTGCGAGAAAGGCCTACCTCAAATCCAACGCTATTGTTTGTGGAGAAGATAGCACTCTCATTTCCTTACTCCGGAAGATCACAATTCTCCCACTTGGCGCGATCAAACACCTGCACATACAAGAAACACAAGAAACACACAATTGTAAAACCCAATATATGCAATTATGTATCAGTCAGAGAAGATACAACTCATGATCACAAAGTATGAACAATACGAGTGGAACCATAACCAAAGTCGCTTATCATTAATCAATACAAAGAAAGATACAACATACGCTCTGACGTTGGATCTTCCTTCGGCGGGTCGACAACGGAGTACGTCTCGATAAAGCTCGTCGGGAATGGGACAAGACTCTCTCTTCGGTTGTCTTGACAATAATCTCCTTGCTATTGATTTGGCTCTATGATAACTATCAAGGCTCTTTCAGCATTCTCTAGGCTATTGAGGGCTCTTGAAAGCTCAACCATTCAGCCCCTTCATCAATGGAAGATGGCTATATTTATAGAGGAGAGGAGGAGGTTGGGATCCTTACAATAGTGGAAGGGAGGCCTTATCCCTTGGGAGGTTCCCCATAAGGTGGAAACAAGAGGCCAAAGGAGGAAGTTTGTGGTTATTCAGTCGAAACCACTCCTCATGACTCATCCATGAAGTTGTTGTAATCGAAACTTCACCTCTTTTTTTAAAAAACTTTCCATAATCAGATTGGCATGGGTGCTTAACTGGGACAGAGCGCCAACTAGCGTGGGCTTAGCGTTAATTTTCCTCATTGGCGCGAGGATATAACGGGCTACCAATGCCAAAGAAAAAATAGGTGTTTTTAGGGGTTTGCTCAGGAAATGATCAACAGAAGGAAAGTTTTCCTCATGGCAAGGGATGTAATGATGGTATTTTCAAGGCATGACACTACTTATTGGTCACAGAAACGACCCTCCAATGGGCGAGATGGGGATTGCAGGGATGGTGACAAATTACTATGTTACAGATGCCCGCTAAAGCATGAAGCCCGAGAGAGAGAGAGGGTTGAAATGCTTTACGAGAACGTGTCCAACTAAAAACAATGTCGTCGGAAAACATGCATAGACAAGTAAAACTGATATCTCAAATACATGATATATGTGGTATGGGCGTAGCCATCCATAACAGAGTATACAATAATGAAGATCCAAGGCATGGACGCAACCATATAGTAAGGATCGATAAATAGACTCAGTTATGGTCGTAGCCATCCAATCAATGAGTCATGTAACCAATCATAACAATCCACAAAATCGCAGCCTGGATTCTAATAGACAAAATCTAGGGTCTTGCGCTCCATCTCGACCTGAACAAAGTACAAGTTCAAGCATGCGAATAAGTGAGCTGAAGTCGAACATGCAAGAACATCGCCTGATTACCAGCCAATGATGAAAGCTGTTAACAGACACGAGAGGTACCACCAATAGTGTAGAAATTTGAATAATAGCTGAATTATTCACCGAGATTATCCTGATTACACACTATTTAAGTTTCATGCATAATACATAACCTCTTCTACAATTGATCATCAATATGAGGAAATAGAAAGCCGTCGCATGCGCTCATTAAAACATAATCAAGCACACATATCAACACAGAATGTAATGGGGAAAGCAATAGCTGAAAACCCCCAAACATCTGTATATTATAATGATAGAGAACATGTAACAATACATAGCACAAAGCTCTCATAGCTCTCAGCACTATCTCAATGCTACACACAAAACTAGCTCGGAATATGAACAAGTCACAGGTTCAAATCTCCTCCACAAGTTTGCCTGCCTCTATTGTGCAATCCAAGTTGATTAATGATGAGATCCAAGTTCGAATCCCACTAGCTCCAACTGCGCAATCCTCATTGGCAATCTCCATCAATGTGTGTGCAAATCTCATGCATAACCAATAGTCACAACTGATAGTAGACTCACCCTTTCACCCACCTCTAACACTGGTCTCCACTGAACTGTCCATGCATTGCAGTTAACTGATGTGTTCTTTAGTTGATTTATGAGTTAATAATTAGTGAATTAATTAATAACTAATTCACACCACTCATCACTAGTGTATTTGTCAGTTAGACTAAATACAACTAGTTCAACTAAGTTAAACAGAACACAACTCCACCAACTGTCTCATCAACTCCACCAAACTCTGCCACATGAGTTCTAACGGAATTCAACCCTGAAATAGCTCAACTAACCCTTAGGAAAAGCGTATTTCCTTCTGTCAGCTGCATGTGCCACATCCAAGCATCAAACTGAAGTGCTCCAAGAGGATAAGATAATGTTTATAGTCTAAATATTATTAAGGGTTAATAATATTTTACTGTTCTATTTTTAGCCCGGCAGTCTAAAAATAGAAACCACCCAATGTCTAAAAATAGAGGTCCATCTATTTTTACCAACTCAACCAATCATCCATAAATAGCATCCTGCAACTCATAGACCATGATCCATATGTCTAAAAATAGACATAGTCTAAAAATAGACTTTGCGCCAAAAATAGCCTGCGGGCCCACTTAGTGAAGGCGACTTCATTTCACTAAGCTCCATCATCTTGTTGCATTTTCAACAAATAGTGACAATGGTCCTCAAGGTACTACAGGTACAATCCATGGAATGTGAACAGTGAGCTGACGTCGAACACCCATAGAATCACTCGATCGGATGCCAGTGATGAAAACCTCACGTCGAACGCGAAGAACCTGCGATTGAGGCATGCAAGCTCCAAGGTACAATAAGGGAGTCTCTAGATCATCTTCCTGGATAATGAGCTGAAGTCGACAGGAAGTGACCTTGATCGAAGGTGGGCCATATTGTTTCCCACATCATCGACACGAGACAGAGGAAAATAATGTTTGTGAATTAGGATCAGATGAGAATCAGAGGAAGGTTGAAACTGCAGAGGTCAACTTCTCTTGAACATATTGGTGGCACGCCAGTGGATTTGGCAGTATTTGAGGTCAAAATATTAGAGGTCATGATGACGAAGCAAAGAGCATATGAGAAGTCAAAAAAGGATACCCAAACCCACGAAGGAAAAAAAAAGAGTGAGATGAGATGTCCCCAACCTGACACGAATGTAGACAAGTGCCATGTTCAAGAGAAACATACTACGGACACGACGACGATACTGGTTCCATTTTTCCCCACCATTTCTGGTGAGTACCTCTTTATTTTTACACAAGCTTGAAGAGGATACCATATGCTTGTCATATAAGTCCGTCCTTCGGACGAATCCATCCTAGTACATTTAACGAGCCCTAGGAAGGAGAAACTTGAATATCGTCATTGCGACTGAATCCGATGTCATCAGGGTTTAACGAGTCTGAAAAAGGAAGAACTTGGCATCTTTTCATGTTTAGAGAGTTTGAAAAGACAATAGAAAAGAAAACTATGATGGTCCCTTTTCGTAAATAGTTCCTCAGATCCGAAAAGGTAGAAAACTATGTCTGAGAAAACCTCCTAGTCGTGATAGGCTAGGGTATTCATTTTTCGTAAATAATCTATCCTAGCCTGAAAAAGGGGTAAATGTATACTAGGTAGATGTCGTTTTGCAGCCAATTTAACGAGATCAAAAAGACAAGGGACTCGACAATATTTTCATGTTTAGAGAGTCAGAAAAGAGCTGAAAGATGACTCCACCTAGAGGAACGAGGGGTATAAAGGGTAGGAACTAGTTCCGGTAATGGTGGAACTGCTCAGAACAAGTAAAGGTTAAGAGGCTGTCTAACAAGACCACTCATCGCAGCGGTTCCTCAGGAACGGGTAAAACAACCAAGTGAAGGCATACGATCGTCCAAGCAGAAAATGACAATGGAGTGAGAAAACCAAGGCTCATCTAGCAAAAGCAGGCTGATAAAATGGCAATCACAAGAGGTAAAATGGGAATGGTTTCATTTTTACACAAGCTTGAAATCAAGAAACTTTGCTTGAAGTTGGTTTCATTTTTACACAAGCTTGAAACAAAGATAAACTATGCTTGAAACCAGCTTCATTTTACACAAGCTTGAAACGGAAACAAACTATGCTTGAAAAAGTAAGCATGCCCCCAGCATGGTGACTCAATTCAAGGTACATGCCCCCCAAGCTTCAATCCATATGAAAGGCAGATGGAGTGAAGGTTCAAGTTATGAGATTAAGAGAAAGACTTGTCTAGGATTTTACGAGATATAAAAAAAGACTCGAATTGAACGGGAACGTGTTTCATTATTTTAACGCAGTTGACACATTAAAAGAAATATCCTTAGATGACCTTGTTTCATGGTTTAAGGAGTTTAACATAAGAAAACGAACTATGCTCTGACCAGCTTGTTTCATTTTTTTAAGGAGCTTGACATAAGAAAACGAACTATGCTCCGACCAGACCCAGTTTCATTTTTTAAGGAGCTTGACACAGGAAAAGAACCATGCTCCAACAACCTCATCATAATGAACAAGAAGTCATCGCTTCCAAGAGTTGCCCGTTCGATGGAAGGAAAACATCTTGGAAGTCAGGACCCAATGCCCCCAGCATACTATGCATGACGGCATCATCACTGAGTACAAGCACGGGGTACTTAGCCACATAGTTAACCTGCGGTGGGGCAGATACAATGGGTGGATAAAAACCAGGAAGGGATGATGGTGGACCAGCTGCCATATCAGGACCAAAGAATGAAAGCTAATCAATGGCCACGATCCATCCTTCATGTGGAAAACAGAGAACACGAAAAAGGGAGGAGACAAGCGCTCCCATGGCATAGGTGTAATCACAATCCAAAAGCAGATTGAAATCCAAGGGGCCTGGAACAACCATCACATCCATATGGATGGTTTTACCTCCCAAAGTAACATGTAACCTTGGAAGGATCCCTAATGGTTGACTAGTTCCTCTGTTTAATGTCAACAGATTCTGCGTAACAGGCATAAGCGGCGGCGAACCGAAAGCTTGCCAAGTAGTTGAGGATAAAATACTAACAGACACGCCTTTGTCTATAATGGTGCTGGGTACGACCAAACCAAAGGCTTGTAGCGTTATCTCGAAAGGCACATAAGACAGAAGGAAGTATCCCACAAATCGATTCCAATCAAAGGAAGCGACCAAACTACTCGGAGGGGCTACCATCAAACTGAGATGGTCTTCCCCTGGTGTTACGGAAGAAGAAGGAGCATCCTCCACGACCTCCATCTCGAAGGCAGGAGGAGTATCCTCCGGGGCCTCTATCACGGGAGGCGGAGGAACAACTTCTTGAGGTGTAGGGACAGGAGAATCTTTCTCCAAGTCCGAAGAATCTGAAGAGACAAGAAGAACATGAGGGGTATGAGATCCACTCTCAACGGAAAAGAACTGGTGCACCATAGACAGGGCCAGTTCAACCGATCCCATGACCAATGGTTGGTCAGGAATGGATTCTTGAATTTGAATTTCTGGGGGAGCGGGATCGACCAAGGATGAATTTTGACCAATCGTAGGATCAGGTGGTAGAGGACTCAACAAAAGCCGTTTATAACCAGCTGGAAGGCATGGTGTAGAAATGGTTGAGTTGTCTAAAAGTAGTTTGGCTTCATCCATATACGGACAAAGGTGAATGGCATGGTGCCCTTCACACAAGTTACAAGGATTGGTGAGCTTACCCTACTTCTTAAGAGTTTTACCAGCACTAGCTGAAGACGTGCCCCCAACCTGACTCCCGGAAGCCAAAGGCAATGACGGACGACCATTGGACCATACTTCAAGCACCTTGGGAATGCCAGGGAAGTCTCGAAGAATATGGTCTCTCGTGCACAACATGCAAGGGAACTTGACTTTCCGCAGAGGGTTGGAAGGTTTATCAATGGAAGACTTCTTAGGTGCAATAGCCACAGAGATAGCCTCTCCTTCATCTAACTTCTTCTTCTTTGTATTCTTCTTCTTCTTAGCCACCTGGTTACTCGAATCTAGACTTTCACCAGGAAAAGTAGAAGAGGAGGACGCAAAAACAGATGAAGAAGGGGAGAGGTCCACCTCATAATAAACATGACATTGTTCAAGTGGAGGAGACTATTGAACAGAGATCGAGGCATTCAGGACCACAGAGGTTGAAAACAACCAGATAGGCAACCCAAAAGTTAACCCACGAAGGGACAACATTTCCATATAAGGAGCACCAACATTCCCAAAAGGAGGAAAATGACCAGGATTCCCATCAGAGGGGATTCCTTGGTTGGTGAACTCCGGAAAAGTTACCATTAGAAACAACTTTAGAAAAACACCCTAAGGAAACTAACTTTAACCAGGAATATTTCGTGGGCAGTTAATTTTTAAAACATTGAAACAAAACTCTATCGTTTCATATTTTAAGAGTTGATAAACAGGAAAAAGGTGACTCTATCACTTTCAGATTGGAAACAAGCATGAAAGGTCAAGCGCTTGATGATATTTTCAAATTTAATGAGTCAGAAAAGATCAAAATGACTACTCTGGTAATCTAGGCAAAGGGTGTACCAGATATCCGCGAACTGCAATATACACCTTGGTTTCAAAATGAAGGAGAAATCGACCAAGGACTTAACGTACATGCAGGCAATCTCCCCGAATGTTGTGTCCGCTGTATCATGGGTATAGGGCGACAGACTCGGCTTCCTATGGATAAAGGATAGAAACCCAGTGGGGTCTCCCTTTATATATGCAACGGTATGGGGAGCACAAGTCCGTACTAGCGCTGTCTAAAGCCAAGAGGCGAATGACAGCTACTAGATTTAACGACGTCGGAACACGTCACTAGCCTAGACCTCTAAATATTTCGTTAATGTTTCAATGCTTCCTTAGGTTGATTGAATAAATTTTAAGGTTGATCTTCAATTATGTCTCGGTTTCAAGGCCCTACCATATGTCATCTGACAATCTCCTATATGCAGCTATATGTGAAAATAAAACTTTTAAATTCGATGAATGCTATCTAGTTAAGGGAAGAGTTCCAAACAATGATGCAACAAAAAACAATACTGAAAACGAAAATTTTCCAAACTGGATGACTTTCAATGTCCAAAAGTAATTTCAAACATTCAACGATGCGAATAATGCAATGTAATCTATGCAAAATCCTCTTTTTTGAAAACTATGCGATTGTAATCTATGCACAATTTCCTTTTTCTTCAATGAATAAGAATGCACTCAATTCATTTTTCGATGAAATGAGAATCTACTTAATGCACACTTTTAATGAAAGAGAATGCACTCGATGTGATTTTTAGTTTTCAATCATTAAAAAATGTGATCTAAGTTCAATGATAAATCTCAAAAATACTTCTCAATGCAATGTGATATAATGCATTTTAATGAAAAGCAAAATTTGAGACGAAAACCAAATGAACACAAATCCTCTTAATGAAGGATGAAGGCAAGAGGGATGCAAACAAACAATAAGAATGCAATCTAAAGAAAACCCAGCTAGAAAATAATGTTATTCTACTTCATTTTCTCTAGTGTGAAAATATACAAGTACAAAGGAAGAGTTACTCTCTTTGGAGCTACCTGAGACTTGAGGCCTATAAGGCTACTAAAAAATGTTATGCCCCTCTATTATACTTTCTAAATTCCTAATCCCAACTGTTCTACACAGCTATGGAATAAAATACAATAACATAGAATGGAACCCTCACTCCTCTTAGAAGCTTGATATTTAACATAGTCTACTAGCCATCTACAATAATGTTTGAACCCTTCAACCCTCAATTATAGTGATGGTTATGGACCTTCTAGAGACTTCTTAAAACTTGTTGGAGAAGGGTCCCTTAGGACTTCATTTCTGAGTAATTAATAAGTATTTTTGTAGTTTTGAGTTGTGTGCGCTAAGTAATGCACAGGTCAAGGGGCTTTGGGGCGAGTCAAAGTCCCTTCATGAGTTGTAATGGGCTAAAGGGTAAAACTAGGAGTTTCAAACCACAGTTTGTGGAACTTAGGATGAGCGCAAGCTAAGAAATAAATAGAAGTACAGATCGAGTCGGATATGACAATTTTTATGGTAAGTTGGTGGTATGTTCTGAACTTTCAAGCGAATCTGTGTAAGTGTCTATGTCTGAAAGGATCTTGTTGGTTGTGTACGCAGGTGAATATGAAGAATCGTAAAGGTTTTTGCGACTTTTGATGAGTAAAGAAGTGTTTTTGGATAACTCTGAGTACTAAATGCATCTGTGATATGGTTATGTGATCTGTTTTGCTAACAGTTTATGTTATATGTGATTGGATCGGTTGCATACTTGTTTTACTTCTTAATAATAATGTTAGTTGCATAGATCTATTACTATAAGACTTGAACATCACTTTATTAATACTGTTTAAGGGACTGCGAAACTATAATCTGTGCGCATGCGGAGTAGCCTACGTAAGTTGACCTAGATTTTCCTGGTTAGGGTTTATGGTGCATAAGATAGTTTGTTACTATTATCGATCTCTGGACACCCACATCATTTAATTCTCTCTAAGGGAACAAAAACCTGGTTCCAGCACCCCCCATACTACTTCGGGTGAGACTTTGGCCTGCGCAAGTAGGTCACTACCAAAAGGGCTAGTAGTAAGAGAGTTTTATTGGTTACGCTTAACTCCAAACTTGGGTCAGGATCCCTCCATCAAAAAAATGGTTTTGTTGCCAGGATCGGGATCATTTTGAGAGAGATTAGTTGATTTGCTAGCCATCAAAGACTGAATTAGAAGACTGGTTTGAACAAAAGATACATAAATTCTCTATCAAGGAGAACAAAAGTAAGAATTTGTCTGCTGAAGAGTGGGAAAAGGATAGCTTATGTTTCTCATATTCGGATGGTGAAATGGAGAACTAGCATAATCATCTACATGATGTGTCTGCGCTCCGTTGCGTCAAGATCACAAATTTTTTTTGATGCATCTCCTCAAATGTAAGGTAATTACCCTATTTTGATGGTTCTGGTAGTGTTGTATTATTTTTGGAAAATTTGGAAAAGTCTGTCCCGAAAGAACGAAGGTTTTGGGCGCTCGATCTTGCTATGTGCACAACTCTAGCACGTTGGTGGGATATACACAAGGGGAACTTTGGAGATTGGGAATAATGCAATAGGATGATGTGGTTGTGCTTTGAGCAGCCCACTACCCCACCAACGAATATTTTTGCTAGCTGAGGTGATCCGTGCAAAAACCTAGCTACACGGATGGAGGTCTGGGATAAGAAGCCCAAGGCTGAATGGGTTCACATGTTTGTCCACATGTTGGGACCAAACCCTACTGCGTGTATTTAGAGATGAATCTGTGTCGAGGGACCCTTAATTGGGTTACAATGAGTAAAATGTTTCTGCTAACTTTCGGCATGGCTGGTGGATCAGAGGGATTGGGCAAAGCCCTGCAGGATATAGAAGCAATTGTATTTGATGAATCTCGGACTCAAAAAGAATGTGATGTGCCAGCATGGGAAGCGCAGATGCAGGATATTGTCAATTGTAGGAACATGTTAGTGGAATATAATGAATAATATCCAAGAAATAACAATATCCCAGAATCCAAGGGAGAGTGCACAGTTGCAGGGCCCTTATTAGGAATGGTGGATGTAACTAAGCCTCTGAAGTTAAAGGAAGTCGACATTGGGACAGAGGAACAACCCAAGTTGGCCAAAATATGATATTATTGGGATGATGACACCATGGGAATGATTTTGGAGTTGCGGATAGAATATCAAGACCTGTTTCCCATGAATTTCTCTGATCTCAAAGGAATTGTAGGAGATTTGGGAGTTATGAAGATCACTCTAAAACCAATTGTGTGCCCTATCAAGAAGCAAACATATCGCTTAAATCCAAAATATAAGTAGAAAGTGGAATATGAATTAGAGAATATGGTTGTTGCAGGTATCATTGAGCCTCTGGAGCAGTCTGATTGGGTGAGGCCAATGGTTGTTCAAGAAAATAAGACTAAGGGAGAAATAAGGATTTGTGTGGATATGTGCAAACTGAATAATGCATGTATGCATGACCCCTTCCCTAGTCCATTTTCATATCAGATCTTGGACAATGTGGGAGGACAAGAGGCCTACTCATTCACTGATGGATTTCAGGGTATCATCAGATCAGGATTGCCCCAGAAGACTAAAGAAAGACCACTTTTGCAAAAAAATGGGGATCTTTCCAATACACAGTCATTCCCTTCAAATTGAAGAATGCACTCTCTATCTTCTCGTGCGTAGTAGTAGCTATATTCAAGGAATTCATTCACAAGCTTCTGGAGGTGTACTTTGATGATTGTACTATGTTTGGGATGGTAAAGAAGAATGTGTCCAACAAAATGAATGATGCTTGATACTTGCAAGAAGCATGAGATCTATCTTAACTTAAAGAAGTGCATATTCTCTGTTCCTTTTGGAATATTTTTGTGACATATTTGTTTTTCAGCAAGGATTGATAGTAGATCTAGCCAAGATTGCAGTTATTATCAACCTAGAGGTCCCTACCAATGATAAACAGTTGCGCTCTATTGTAGGACACACTGGATACTACATAAATCACTGCACCCATGGAGAAATTTCTGAAGAAGGATGTGTCCTTTTTCTAGGATGAGGAATATCAAAAGTGCTTTGAGCTGCTAAAGGGAAAGATGGTTACTGCACCTATTCTAATATTCCCAGACTGGTCCAAGTTCTTCCATGTTCATGTTTATGCATCCGGCATTGCACTTGGATTTGTGTTAGCGCAACCAAGAGAAGGAGATATTGATCACCCCGTTTCCTTTTCCAGTAGGAAGCTCTCAAGTGCAGAACACAACTGCTCAACCACAGAGAGGGAAGGACTGGCTATGGTCTATGCTCTGCAGAAATACATGCACTATCTACTAGGAGGGTACTTCAAGATGTTCACTACCCAATCTACTCTGAAATACCTGTTTAATAAGCCTGTGTTAGGGGGGAATATTTGTAGATCCCTATTTCAATTTTAGGAATATGATTTTGAAATCACTGTTAAGCCTGGTAGATTGAATGTTGGACCTGATCACATATCATGCATTGAGAGTGGAGAGGAACAAACCAGTATAGAGGAGGGAATTCCTGATGCACAACTCTTGGATATTAAGGTGGTTGATGAGAAATCTGCACATATCATTCAATTTCATACTATTGGAAGTGCGCCTGTTGAATACTTGGTGCAACAAAAGAAGGAGTTGGTTTTGCGCGCAGCTGATTTTACACTGATTGCTGGCCAACTGTACAAGTTGGGAGCGGATGAAGTACTAAGAAGGTATGTTTTGGAACATGAAATACATAAAACTTGGTTGAATCTCATGGGGGAGTGGCAGGAGGCCACCATGCAGGGAAAGCTAATGTGCAGAAGGTGTTGCATGTTGGGTTATGGTGGCCCACACTACACAACGATGCACATGCATATCTTTGACCTTATGATGCATTCCAAAGAACGGGGAAGCCATCACGTGGATATGAAATGTCATTGAAGCCACATATGGCCCTGCAAGCTTTTTATAAATGGGCTATAGACTTTTTTGGGGCTATCAATCCTCTTGGGATGAAGGCTGGCACGCGCTACATCATGGTTGCCGCAAATTATATAACTAGATGGGCTGAAGCTAAGCCAGTCAAGGATTGTACTGCAAATACTGTTGCATATTTTATTTTTTAAAATATCCTAACTAGATTTGGGTGCCCAAAGATATTTATGAGTGATAAGGGTACTCACTTTGTTAATGAAACCATTGAATCTCTGATAGAGAAATTTCAGATACATCACCAGAAAAGTACTCCTTCTCACCCTCAAGAAAATGGTGTAGTAGAAGCCTTCAAAGAAATTTTGGAGCATGTGCTCAAAAATATCTGTAATGCAAATTAGAATGATTGGGACGTGTGCATCCCTTTTGTGTTATGGACTTATCAGACCACATGCAAAATTTGACGAGGAAAACAACTTTCAGGATGGTTCATGGACAAGAAGCAATCATGCCAATGGAATATATTTTCCCAAGCCTGCACATTGCAACATTCACTAATATGGCTAAGCCAGACATCATGGAGGAATGTCTAGCACAATTGGTTGCCTTAGAGGAGGATCAATTTATTGCTAACTTTCATCAGCAAGTATAGAAGGTGTCCGAAAAGGCCTGGCAAGATAGGCACATTTGGCAGAAGGCATTCAAAGAGGAAGATTTGGTTTTTTTATATGACATTCAGTTTGCATGCCACCCATGGAAGTTCAGAAAGCATTGGTTAGGGCCATACATTGTGAAACATATCACTGACGAAGGTGTGGTGTGCTTGGCTACATTGCGCGACGAGAGTCTTCCTGGGTACATCAACGGAAGCTGACTGAAGCCGTATAGGGATAACCCTGTGCCTACCATATGACTATATAGCTGGAAAATGGAAATCCACTTGTTTGTGTGCTGCGCAGAGGGTATACGCAGACATGAGCGTAGGGGTAGTGCATGTGTTAGAACCCTGTAATTTAAAGTATCACAAGGTGAATGGTTATTTTCTCTTTGCAAAATTTTCATACTTTACATGGATGTCAATATTCAAAATCCTTTCCAAAGCAAGAATCAAAGAAAGAAGTGGAGAGGCAAGGAGCAGCATTAGACCATTATCAAAGACAAAGGCATCAAAGAAAGTAGTTAAGGCAAAAAAAAGTGAGCAAAGGCAGAGCCTTGAACATGTTTGGGTCAAGTTATGCACCCTAAATGGGTCAAGTCATGAATGAGTCTCCTACGAATAACAAAGAAATGAAACTAATCACGTCATCGCCCTTCACTTTTCCTCCATCTTCACTCCCCCCCTCAGATTCATTTTGGCCTCCCTTCGGCATCTGGACATTAACAAAGGGGGGGGGGGGTCTGAAATGGGCAGTATCCATTACCACCTTCCTTTCCATGTGTCACACTCTGACAATTTCACACTGCCCTTCTCTATTATCTCTTATCACCTTAGGACCCCTTTGAAAACCAACCTTGGGTTTCAAGTTCATGATATAATGTTCCAAAGGTGATATGCGATGGAGTGGGACCCATTCACCCACATTATAATCCTTTTTCTTATCATTTTCCTTTAAAAACATTAGACATTACCTTTCTTCCTTTTCTGCTTTATATTGCTACTTTACCTTTTCTTTCACCGATGTACCATTATTTTAACTCTGTTTCCCATCTCCCCTATTGCGATTAAAGTGGTCTAGTCCTCTTGACATGTCACCCTCCCCTCCCCGCCATCCATCTCACATCACACATATTACCACTTACCGTTAAAATGCCTGTAAGGTATTTATTTTGACTTGCGATGCGGTCAGGCCCCACCACAGCAACTCCGCCTCCCCCACTCCGCAACCATTTGAAATACATTGAAATACATTGACATATCATATAAAACATCATAAACGTACCTTACCATTAAAACACTCACCGCTTTATAACTTCGCTGACACAGTGGGCCCCATATTTCCATATCATCTTCTAATCGGTGTACATCACACTTCGCATCCATTAAAGTTTACCTCCATTGTTAAATGTTAAAACTTGCAATTTGCGGGCCGCGGTCGGGTCCCACCTTCCTCCATGTCACTCTGCGCTCCTCGCACATCACACTTCGTATCCCTCAGGGTTTACCTTCGCTATTAAAAGTTAAGACTTGCGATCTGCGGGTAGCAGTTAGGCGCCACCTCTCCTCCATGTCACCTCCTTTCTCCCCACGCTTTGCACTTTGTAGGATTTAGTGTTTACCTACCCCGCTTACGGCTAAAATTTAAAATGTGCGATCTACGGGCTGCGGTCTGATCCCACTTTTCCCTCCATGTCACCTCCCACTTCACATCGCACCACCAATTACATTCTTCACAACTTAAATTGTAAATACTGCGTAGTGCGTGGATGCCATGCGGCTTCATAACTACAATTTAAACATTTTCAGGTGCACGCAAATGAGGCTTGCATTGTTTTATTTGAAAAATGGCTGAAAAATGGCAAGAAGGTCAAGGCGGGTAGCAAAAGGATTTTTAACCAAAATTGCTATGTTATGACGGCATAAAGGATTTATGTTGGAAATAAGCCCCGACAAGGCGTGCCAACGTGGGAGATCAAGTTGGGCAAAGGACGTTCAGGCATAACTGTTGTGCATAAATGAAAAGCTGTAGAATGCATCAGCTAACTGCCGCTGTGTCTGATAACGACTCCACAATGACATTGGGCTCCTGCCAAAGGGCCATTCCAACAAAGAAACACTTCCACTTCCACTTGGGACATTTGTCCAAAAGCATTTACATGCGTCCATGCATGAGACACACATACACATTTTCAATTACTCTCAAATTAAATGAACCATTTTCCCTTTCGATAACTTCAAGACGATGTAAACAGTTTAAATACTATTTTTCATTCTGTAACAAGGGTTGGACCCTGGTTTTGTAAACACTTTTCATTGCAAGTAGTTCATACTTTTCATGTTGGAGAATCAATAAAGAGATCATTCTACAAGATTCATGTGTTGTGTGTCCTGGTGATGTTTTTCCTCACTGCGTTTAATGTTTTCTCGTTGTAATCTCTTTATATGTTTCATTTATAATTCTATTTGTAAAGCAGGAAAGTTAGATTAATATTTTTTGTTTCATAGTACCTTAATTCTAACTATATTTACAATGTAAATGTTTTCTCCTAAGGTATTATTTAAGAATTATTAGTTGCTCTTAATTCATTACTGAAAGCACTTTCCTTCATCCCATAATTCCACTCAGCTATAAGCTCTAGTATTGCAGTCAGCTTGCCTTGCATTCTCTCTGGAATTTGATGTGTACACCCAACTTATTTTGAATCCATAGCCCAATGGAAACTGTTTAGGATGGACCCCCCTATCCAACCAAGAACAATCAAACAAACAACTCTTACGATCAATATTAACTATCCTAATACCATTAAACTTGAAAAAATATAAATCTAATAGAGGGATCCCTCTGTGAGTATAGGAGGGATAGATCCTAGGCTTCAAGCTGTTAGTGTCCTATGATTTGGCAGATTGGCAAGCCAAATGACAGGGTAACATCAAACCAACTTTGGAGCCCAAGGACCTAGCCTTCCTAGACTCAGAGAGGGCTCTCTCTATTTTGCAAAGGATGTAAACTTGTTTGCTTTTTATGTATTTGATTTTAGGCTATTTGATAAGTATGTTTTGGTTTGTTTTAGGTTTTTGAGGGAGAACTGATCAAAGGATAATTAGATCAAAATTTTGTCAGATCAACTGGGCTATGGGGTCGATAAGGTCAAGACTACCTCAAAGGGTGGACAAGGTATATTGCAAGGCCGATTTGGTCGAGATAAATGGATTCTTTGGGTTTAAGTGAAATGAGATGGACACTAAGTTTGTGAGAGGAAAAGAGGTTTTAAGCATAAATAGTTTTACAGAAAAAATTCATGTGGTAGGGTTAACCATTAATCACTATAAATGAAACTCAAACTGATAGATGCATAAAATAAACATTCAGGTGATACATAGAAGTATAAGACCCTCTAACTTTGGGAAAATCACCTTCATACTTTTGGGAAAAAAAATGAGACAAAAAAAAACTAAACCTATGAAGAGGGAACTCCTAAACATCATATTTTGAGCTATTGGGAACTTTGAAATAATACTACAGAGCATGGGCAAAGGGAAAGATCGAAGCAAGACCTCTTTGGCTTAACAAGACAACCAATGCTTCAAAGAGAGATTTCAGAGATGGAGTTTTGGTTAGCTATGAGTAAGCAGGGCATACCGTGATCATACTAGATAGCATACATAATAACCATAAATAAAACTGATAACAAGTTCTTATGGTACCAAAGAGCAATTAAGAATTCTTTGACATAACCAAGAAAGAAAAAAAAACATAGAAGCTGTAATGAATCAGGAAACTTGAGGTGCCTCCATGGGCATGTCTCAAATCTATTCTTTACTGACCTACAACAAGAAAGAAGCATGAAAACATGTATGATAAACTAAGGAAACATAACAGATAAGGAACACTATACCATTCACCAAGCCATGGAATCCTACAAACAGTCCTTCACCATCCAAGCCAAACAAGAAATTATTCACTTCATGAGACAAAGTATTTATTCAAAGCTTGTAATACCATGTATTTCTCTATAACATCAAGTTTAGCCTCTGATTACAATGAATCCTCTTAGAATATATAGGCCAAAGAGGAGGAAACCCACCCAAGGCAACTAGAAGGCCATTGGCCAAAACAAATATCTAAACTTGTCCTTGAGGCTTTGCAAAGCCCAAGGCACAAAATATCCTTAAACATATCTTAAAATGCTAAAAAAGGAAATAAAATTGACTTTACATGATTGAAAAGTGCTAAAAAACGCTTAATGCACATTTGGATGAGCATCTTCAGAAATCTGCCTTTTCTGCCAAAATGCTACAAGAGCGTAGCAGCAGAAAATTTCCTGTCTTGCAGAGGACTTTTGAGGCACTTCCCGATGTCGAAATGAGGCCCGTGATGGCTCTTTAAAAATCCTTGGATGTCTACTTTCTGGAACTACTTGAGTTTTCCAAAATTGATGCTAGAAGTCTATCAAAAACTGAACTGAGTAAAAAAAACCAGAAAAGTAGCCCTTGCTGATATGTGAGGTAGAAAGCTAAAAAATGACTATTTTTTGCCTCTTTGGGGAACCAAAACACCTCCTTTGGATCTGAAAATTTGTGAGTATCTGACCCTAAATTTAATGCATCCAAAAAAATGACTTTCATGAGCTGTGGATGCTCCTAGCACCCATGGCAGCACCTAGAAAAATGTGCAATTAGGGCCAAAAAACACAAAAAACAAAATCATGTCAAAATTTGCTCAATTTTGGCGAGCAAGCCCCTTATGGGTTCTTAGAAGCATGAAAGGAATTTGAAGCCAAAATTTCAAGCCTATATATGCCTTTCTCCACTTTTTCTACTGGGCGCCTCTTTCAGGTAGTTTTGAGCCTTTCTTGAGCAAGTTTGAGCTTTCTTTAGGCAAATTGGTTCAAATTCTTGTAGTGCCCGGTCATCTTCCTTTGCAAATCCAAGTCTCTGTTTGCTTTCTCTAATTTATCCTCCAAATTCTTGTTGGCTCTTTCAAGCCATGATTCTTTATGACTTTCTATTTCTTGGGCGAGCAATTGAGTGAGAGGATAATATCGAACAAGGGCTGCTTCTTCTTCCTTTTTTTCTCCAAAGCTTTCCTAAGACCCATAGTCCTAGGCCTTTTTCTTATTGGTTGCTCTTCTTCTTGAGTATCATCAAATTCTCCCATAAACTCTTCAAGCTTGACTTGTGCTTTGTAGGCTTCCCTTTGGTGTTTGAAAGCCCGAGCCTCATAAACTTCCATTTGACCACTCATTTGTTTATTTTGCATTGTCGAACATGTATGAGGTCGTTTGACCTTTCTAGATCAGCTTCTAAGTCATGAATATGGGCTTCTTTTTTTTGCAAAAGAGCCTCAAGAATTCTAGCTTCATCATCTCCAGCATCACTGCCTATCTGTATGATGTCAAACTCCCTTTCCTTTTCATGACTACTCTCTTGTTGTTCCTCTTTTTCTTTACCCTTGCCTTGGATAGACTTCTTGGTCCTTTTCCTCTTTGGAAATTCAACAATACTCTTCTTAGGCAGTTTGCTTCTACTTCTTAGTGCTCTTGTGACATTTCTAATCACTGCTGGAGTGATCTTCTTCTTTGCAGATATAGCATTTCTAGGCTTCACCACTTTTGGAGGAAGAGTCATGGCCCCTTTCCTAGGAGAGGCAGCTAGCACATGCTCTTGGCTATGTTGAGGAGAAGAGAGAGGAGGTCTTTGCACTTGTTCAACTTGAGTTTTTACATCATTTCCTTCATCAATATCTGCTCTAGCTTCACCTTTATCACTATTTTGAACTTCTTGATATATGTTGCCTTCAACCTCATTAGTGTTGTTTAGAAGATGTTCTTTAGGGCTGTCAGCTTCATCATCCCTTTCTGCTGCTTGACCATCTGTATTTTCTACCTATAGATTGCCTTTTTTACACTCATTACTGTCTTGAATTTGTTGAGGGCTACCTTCATTAGGACTGTCTTCACTGGGACTTTGCATGCTACAATTATCTTCATTGTTTTCTTTAGCCTCTGTGTGTGGGCTGCCACCATGGTCACCACTTTGTTGGGAGGCACTTTTTTCACTGTCTCTTTGCTTGGTTTCATGAATTTGTTGAGGACTGTGGTGTTCCTCATTAGTGCTTTGAACATTTTCCTTTTGCTCTTCATCACCACTAGCTTGCTGCTCTTCATCATCACTAGTTTGCTACTCATGGTCACTGCCTTGAGATTTTTCATTTGGTTTATGCTTAGTAATTTTCTTAGTGTCCCCATGTTCCTCATCACCACTAACCTCATGCCTTCTTTCAAAAGACTTCTCTTTTTCACTGTCAATCATGGGTGATGTTTTCCTTTGAGGATTATTTTTACTTGATGGAGGAGAGACATAGTGAGTGGAAGGTGAGGAGGATATGTGAGATGGGCCATGAGATGAAGAGGCAATGAAAAAATCTGGATGAGAAATGAAAGTCTCCCAAGACACTCCTTTATTTTCAAGCTGGTGAAGGACGATGATTTTAATGAGGGAATGATGGAAAAGACTAGATTTTTGCTGAGCAGGAGGTCTCTTTTGAACAAGGGAGGACATCTTGTCTATGCTTTTGCAGAGGAAGAAAGGTAGGTTCAACAACTAAGTTCTTGTGAAATTCATGAGAAGCCTAATGTGATAGGAATAAATTCGGGAAAACCTCCCTTCACATGTGAAATACTTCATGATGACTCTAATGAGGGGGGCATAGCTGCTCAATAAGTGAGAAAAAGGAAATATAGCTTGGAAAGCATCCTGATGGTCTGGTTTTAAGAAAGGTTTATAGTGATTTAGATCTAGGTATGCTTGTGTGAACCACTTTTCTCCTATGTAGGGGATCTTAGTTGCTTTGGAGACAACCTTAGGAGTGATTTTAAAGTCCAGACCTGCTAGGTGGACATGTTTTCCTTGCAGCCTCAGGGCAAACAGTTTTGTTAAGGGAGGGTAATTGGTGACCTCTTGGACTTTTTGGCAAAAATCAAGGCAACACACCTCATGGAAGTTAAAAATAATTGAAGGGGATTCATTTACTTCTTGAGTTGTCACAAGCTCAAACCTTTTGTGAAATCCACCCTTGCTGGCCTTCTTTGGAGGCATAGTTTTTTTTAGGCTTTTCTTTCACTTTTTATCAAAACATGCCTTCAAAATGAACTAAAAATATAACTCTTCCTTCAACACTTTAACTCTTTTTTAACTAGCAACTAGGTCTTTTTAATGAAAATAGTTTTTCTTTCCTAAGAACTCTGCTTTTACTGTTTTGAAAATACTGAGTTTCTCCCTTTCCAAAAAATATACCTAGCTTCTTTAAGTAAAACAGGACCTTCAACTGATAATGATATTTTTCTTAAAAACTAGGTTTTTTCTCTTTACTCAACAAGCAGGTCTTTTGTAGCCAAACAATAAACCCTCTTTCATCAATCACTGTCCTATTGTATCTTAGTGAACCTAGTGGTTTTTTTAGGAATAAAATTGTGTTTTTATCCTTAACAAGACTTTGTTTTTCTTCTTAACCAACTTGACTCTTAACCCCTCTTCAAACTCAAAAACTCAGCGAAGAAAGTAGTAGAATACCTCTTAAAATGTATGTGTGCTTTTTGGAGAAATCTTCATCGTGCAAAAAAAATTGATTTGAGGAGAGATGGAGGCTATTTGAGTGGTGCTACGCTCTTGTGCACAGGCACGTAGTGCCTACACGTTGTGTTGAACGTTGTCGGGTCGGGCCTTGGGCGCCCGCTGAACGCCGGGCGGCCCTGTCGGTTGACACGCACAGGCACATCGCATGCCGCTATAGGCGTGTTGCGCCATGTGAAAAAATCTTCGGTGAAAACCTACAGGCGTGTTGCGCTAAATTATAGGCGCGTCGCACACCGCTACAGGTGCGTCACGCCGTGTGAAAAACTCCTCGGTGAAGACCTACAGGTGCGTCGCACTAAATTCTAGGCGCGTCGCGTCTTCAATTTTCAGCAAACGCTCGCCCAAGGTTTCGAACAAACTTTTTTTCTTTGCCCTTTCGCACAATAAACAATGATCTTTAATGTTGAGAGCTTTATAGCTCCTTTTAAAAAAAATTTGAAACGCCCTTTCTTCCATCCTTTTGGTGATTTGACATTGTGCCTTTTTGTCCTTTCGAAGGTGGCCTTTCAAACTTGAAACTTGTATTTGTCCTCTGATTGAGAATATCTCAAAAAAAACAAATTTCTTGTATCCACCAAGACTTGGTATCCTATCATTTTATGGAAGCACCCTTTGACTGAATGTGAATTATGGCTTCATCACCTTTTTAACCCTTTGAATGAGTTGATTCATAGTGTAAATATTTTAGAGAGCTGACCCTTTGCTTTTTGTGAAGGAAGCCTTCAAACAACGAAAGTTTCACCTATCTTAACAATGTGCCCTCTGTTTTTTTAAATGAGTTGGAAAACTTACTCTTGGCACTTGCCCTTTTATTCATCACTTGGGAGGGAGAATCTTTGATAAACCATAATGGATTTGTTTAAATGAAAAATTCTCTTTTCACATAAACCATCTGTGTGGATTTTTTCTTTATATCAGTTGTAGAAGTCATTGGAAATAGAGCTTAGTCTAATGTTTTTACCATTCAGATGAGGTTGCTTTAATCAAAATTATAACCTCTAATTCATCCTTTGAAGAAGGCGTTCATAAACATAAGAACAGAGACATGTTAGCATCATTATGTCAATATTTGGCTTTTGATGTGAAAGAGGCCTTTAAATTATCATCTTTCATTTGTTTCACCACTGTTTCTCAACCTTTCTTTGCCACAAGGAACCTTTCTCAAACACAATTTTAATCTTGGTGATGTATCCTTTGTTCATCTTTGGAGGAAGTGGCACAAATCAGACTTTGAAGTTTCTTAAAAAAATGTTGACCCTCTTCTTGTCTATGAAGGAGATCACAGCAATGTTTTTCTAACCCTCTGCTTTTTGAAGGAGGTTTCCATCATTGTGCTTCTAACCCTCTGCTTTTGAAAGAGGTTCTATTAAACACAGAATCTTCAGCTATTTCAACACTGTGCCTTTGTATGTTTTCTTGAAGAATACTAATAGGAAAAAAAGTGAATTTTTTCCATCTATCTTTGATAAAATCACTTGAACCTAATACCCTCTTTCTTTATAAGGCCTTGCCTGTGGTGTATATCCCTTTTGTAAAATATCACTGTGAAATCTAGACCAGAAGCAATGTGATTGGTATATGGAGAGTGTTCACTGCTAGACATCATTGAACTAGCTTTTCCCTTGACTATGTTTTCAGAGGTATATTGAAACTTCCTTTGACTAATGTTCACATCCCAGGTTCAAGGTAACATAAGAAGCAACTGTCTTCTTATGCCCTACATGATGATGCCCTTTGGAAAGATTATGCAGCACTGCTTTTGGAGGAGATTACAGAGCACTTCTGATCAACATCACTCAGTCTTTTGTGTTCATTTGGTTTGAGGAATGATCTCTTCTCTTCAGGCAGCCTTTGGATTTAAACCATGTATACTTGCTGCTTTTTACTTTATAGCTCTCCATCTGATTACTGAAGGAAAAATATTTCGTTATGAGAAACTTTTTCAGTTGATCCTTTGCTCCCATTTGCACACTAATCATCATTCAATTACACCCCTGCAGAGATGTAGAAATATATGCTTTTGAACCTTGGAGAGCTCCTTTGGTGGTTCATGGAGATTTTGCTTGATCTAAGCATATTTCTTCAAACAGTGAACATCCTCATATTTTCCTGATTTGGATCTTTGTTAAACTTCTTCTTAAATGAGACAAAGTGACCTCGTAGTTGTGCGTGACCTATGGATAGATCAAGGCTTGTTTTTCAAAATAAGGAAAGATTCATGGCTAACTGGTACTAGACACAGGCTTTTTGGCTTAGGATATCTTAGCCAAGGAAAAACTCCCTAAACACCACTATCTAACTTAGAGAGAATAGTCACAGATTCTGAGTGTTTTCTTAGGCATGATCATATTTTCATATGACAAGATGATCAGGGATAGAGGAGCAGAAACTTTGTCAACTTTCAGATAATGAATGGCATGAGAAATAAGGGAAAATGATAGTAGAGAAGAGAAGTTATGACAACTATAGACATGTATACTTTGCTGAAGTGATATCTGACTTGAAAACCAAAGATTTTTCTCATCATAGACTGATAGGGAGGGATAGGAGAACAAAAATTTGTTTGGGGTGTTTTCTAGATGACAAATTGATAGATTGAGATTATCTTCTAGAAAACTTAGCGAAGGAATCTAGTCATTAACAACATGTAAAAAAAAAATACTGATGACTAACAATGGCTCCATTTGAGGAGGGCAACTCCTTTTCATGAGATGTCCAGAACTACATATCTCTAGCTTGTGAAGACCAGTGCTTTATCCATTGGCACAAATTTCTCTCTTTCATGATGCTATTTCTGAAAATTTACAGCATGATTAGAATCAAAGTCATCTCTACCTATCTAGCTATAAGTCCTAGCATTTTTTTCTTCTTTGGTTGCACTTGGACTCGCAAACCCTTTGACATGATATTTTTGAAAAAATCAAAACTATCTAATTCTACACTTATATCTTCCGGGAGTTCAGATTAAACTGATGAACTCCTTTGATTCTCTACCTATACTAGATTGACTTTCAAGATTAAGCTGTTTGACAGGATTTCATTCACTAAACTAAAACATGAAATTGGAAAATGACCAAATCAGGTTTAGATGGTCTGATTTGTCATGTATTTGTGGCATAAAAGACAAGCTACACACAAATATTATTTTTGCACAAAATGAGATTTATAAAAATCAGGGCTGGGATACATAGTTTGTTTTCCATCCCTGTTTTCCTATTTGGTTATGTTTTGAGCGTGTGGAACCAGTATCTTTTCCTAATCTACTTTCTTTGACAAGTCAAACTTACACATTTTGACTATCACTTCTTTCACTAACTTATCAACAATCAATTTAAAACATGTTCAGTTATGATTAGGCTATATAATTGAACCAGATATCTTTGAGCACTAGTAGTGGCGTTTAGACTTGCGCACATGACTATTTTTTGAACATGGGGCTTTTTTGATATTTTCTAAAACTGCCCTCTTTTCAACTTTTCTACTGTTTTTATATTTTATATTTTTAATTTATTTCTTCAAACAATGATATGTACAATGAGTGAATTTTTTTAAAATTGGAGCTCTTGACAAAAGTAATGTTTTAGTGTCCTGCCATTTATAGGACCTCCAAAAGTTTCAATCCCATCAGGTTCTTGCAGGAAAAAAGCATTGTTTCTGCTAACCGAACTGATAATGAAAGGCCCTTTCCATAATTTTTAAAACTTACCATGATTTCCTTTATCTTCTCTTCTGGAATCCCATTTTAATACTTTATCCCCAATCTAAAAATCATTTTCCTTGGTCCTTCTGTCAAAAACTTGTTTCATCTTATCTTGCACTAACTGAGTCCTTTGGTAAACTTCTTCTCTTTTTTGCTATAAATGGATAGTTTGATTTATCCTCCTTTGCATGTCATTTTCTTCTATTTGAACTTCTTGTAATAGATTAATCACTAGAACCCATAAAGATGTCGGGAAAATGGCATCCATGCCATACACTAGTTGATAGGGAGACATACCGATTGATTTTTTGGTGGTTATTCTATCAGCCCATAGTGCATGCACTAGTTTTCCATGCCATGCCTTTTGATTTTGTTCAAGAAGCTTCTTAATGATGTTGACTAGGCTTTTGTTAGAGGACTTGGCTAAACTATTATCTTGGGGGTAATAAGCTGTGGAATGTCCTAATGTAATATGATATTTGTAACAGAAGTAAACTATTCTTTTGGAGGAAAAGGCAGCATCGTTATCAGTGATAATTTTCCTAGGACAACCGAATCTAGATAAAATGTTGGTTTCTAGGAACTTAATGATGATTGAATCGGTAGCATTCTTGGAGGGTATGGATTCTATCCACTTGGTAAAGTTATCAGTGGCTGTAAGGATCCATTTGTGTTGAGAATATGAAGAAGGGTGAATCTCCCCAATAAAATCTAAACCCCATTGCTGGAAAGGTCCTTCAACTATGATGGGATGTAAGGGCAAAGGTAAAAGTTTTTTCTTGCCATAAAAAATTTGGCATTTGTGGCATGTCATAACAAATTTGTGAGTGTTAGGAAACAAGGTAGGCCAATAATAACCGGCTCTAAGGATTTTTTTGGTTGTGGTTTTCCAGTAGAGATGCCCTCCGCATTCTCCTTCGTGCGTTTCGTGCATAATTTTTTCTGCATCATCCTCAAGAAAAAATTTAAGCAGCATACTAGTGGGATTTTTCCAATACAGAATTCCATCTAAAATAAAAAATTTAAATATTTTTGTTTGAGGAATCTTGCTTTTGTGTTTGATAATGTTGGAGGAGCATTAAGATAAAATAACACATAAAGAATATCAGCATACCAAGGTGAATTTAAAAATATTTCTTCAACATGAGGGGTTGCACATTCTTCTTGTTCTTCTAAGGTGTCAAAAAAAATTATATCTAATGCTTGGAGGTTTGTTTCAACCATTAGTCTTGCAAGTCCTTGTCCTTTAACAAGTTTGGTGGGTTGGATTTCTAAGTCATATTCTAAGATGATAGCGATCCATTTTACCCTTTTACCATTGGGATCTTGATTTAATATATCTTTGACGACGGTATGGGGAACGAAATAAATTATATGAGAATGCAAGATATAAACTCGGAAATCTTTCAGTGCTTTTACCAATGCAAATGCCTATTTTTCCATGATATTATATTTCAAGGGAGCATCTCTTAGGGATTTGCTAAAAAATTCTATGGGTTGTTCTTGCCCTTTTGCGTTCTTCTGTAATAATACTACAACTACCGTGTGTTCAGATGCAAATGATAAAATGTAAAAATCTTTGATGAAATCAGGACTTATCAGTACTGGTTTTTCGGCGAGTGCTTTCTTAACCAATTCAAAATATTTTTTGGCTTCTGTAGTCCATTTAACTCCAACTTCCTTTTTTAACATGTTTGTGATATCTCTCAAAAGTTCGGCAAGATTTGGGATGAATCTTCTTAAGAAATTAATTTTTCCGATAAAGGATTGTAATTCCTTAATGTTTCTGGGGTGACTGATTTACAGTATGCCTTCGATTCTTTTGGGTTCTATTTTTATTCCATCTTCAGAAATGAAGTGACCTAGGAGTTTTCCATCTTCGAGACTGAAAATTGTTTTCTTTGGATTCAGATATAAACCATATTTTCTACATTTTTCGAAAACCTTTCTCAAGTGAACCAGATGCTCTTCATCTGATTTGGAATATATTGTGATGTCGTCAAGATATATGACTATGAAATAACCTATGTCTTCTGAGAAAGATATATCCATGGCTCTTTGGAATGTGGCACCGACATTCATTAATCCAAAAGGAATTTTAACATACATGAAAGTGCCCCAAGGCATGGTGAAAGAAGTTTTGTGTTGATCAGTAGGAAAAACCAGCACTTGGTTGTATCCAGAAAAACCATCAAGCAATGAGATTATTTTAGCACCCACCACTTTCTAAAGTATGTGGTCCATTTTTGGAAAATGATAGTTGTCTTTTAAATAGGCTCTATTTAGATTTTGGAAATCAATACAAAGTCTAATCTCACTGGTATTTTTCCTGACGGATACTAGATTTGAAACCCACTCAGAGTACCTAAGGGAAACTATTATCTCGACATCATACATCTTTTTTATTTCATTCTCAACTAAAGGCCGTAAGATTTGATTTATTCTTCTCAACTTTTGTTTGAAAGGCTTCTAGTTTTCTTTGAGGGGGGTCTTGTGTTGAATGATGCTTGTGTCGTATGATTTCAAATCTTGGTATCCCCATGCGAACACATCTTTAAACTCTTTAAACAACTCAATGTATTTCCGTTTTATGTGAGGAGGGAGAGTTTTGGACAATTTGATCATTTTTGGTTCTTCTGTGCTTCCTATGTTATATTCTTCTATATCAACCTCGGCAGATTCCATTTTTGGTTTTTTGGCCACGTCATTAAAATCAAACAATTCCTCTAAGGGTGCAAGCCCTTTGGGTATGATGTCATTTTCACAGTGTAAGACTTCAAGCTCTCTTTGTTCTAGGTCATCGCATGTTTCAAATTCATATGGATGATTAATCAAGTTTACATCTATTAGAGAAGGTAAATCTGGGTCCTGGTCTTCATTTTTTTCAAGACTTCTTTCTTCATGTTCCAAGTTTGTTTTAGTTATTTCAAAGTCATTTCTAGATTGCAAAAAATCATCAATTTTTTCGTCATCTTTGAAAATTTTCCAATGGTTAATGTTTTCCGGCATTGTAGGACGATGTTTGATTTGAATACTGCATTGTTCGTATGGTATTTGGCCATTTATTGTGGCAAAGGCGAGCTCATTGGCTAGGCTATTTTGAGTCCTAGGAACATAAGTGAGTTCATATCTTTCGAAGGTTTTAAGGATGTCTAATGCTGCATTCCTGTATTCTCTCAGTCTTGAGTTTTTTTCCAAGTATTCACCTTTGATTTGTCTAATTACAAGTTCTGAGTCTCCCTGGGCTGATATTTTCTTAGAGCCTAAGTCTTTAAGTAAGTGCAGACCGAGGAGAAGGGCATCATATTCCACAATGTTATTGGTACATTGGAATTCTAATATGAAATAATGACCTTCATTATTATTGTGTATCCAGATGCCAACCCCCAAACCAGTTTTTCCATAGGAACCGTCAAAGCTTATACTCCAAAGAGTTTCTTTTTCATGCATGTTACTAAGCTGTTTTTCAGGTTTCTTAGAGATTTGATCATCAGTTTCTTTATTTGGGGATGAGTAATGTTGTTCTGATGGTTTGAAATCTTATTAATTTCCTTTTATCTGCTCATTTATATCACTTTCATTGTATAAGATAAAATAATCTAAATTGGAATGAATGGAATAAACTAGAGTGTTGTTTGGTCTATCTAGGTTGCTTACCATATATTTCATGTGAGTTTCTTGATACAACCTCCTAGTTTGGTTAAAGACCAGGATGGTAGCAAATGACATGTCCATTTGGAGGCTACCTCGTATTTTGGCGGCCCATGATCTTGATAATAGCATTCCATATTTAGGAGGAATACTAGCCACCACTACATCCATGACTAGGCTTTTAGCCGGTATTTGTGTTAGGGTGAAACACAGGTTCTTTATTAGGCCTAAGCCTTTGACCCTACTTGAATCGAATGAGTACAAGTCTTTGTAAGGTTTAGTTACCTCTAGGCCTAAACTCTCCATGACTACTTTAAGCATGAGGTTATGGGAAGCATCGGAATCTAACATGGCGTTATGTAATACCTTGTCCTGGATGTTTAAACTTACGTAGAATGGGGAAACAATTCCTTCTTGGTATTCTCCTTCTATTTTGGGACCAAACAAAAGCTCGGGTTTGTCGTTCGTCAGATTTAAAGTATCTAAATCATTTTCTATGTTTAAGACTTTAAAAATCTGAGATCTGTACCTATCTACAGTTACTAGCTCAGTGAGGGGTATGGTTACCTTGATTTTGGAAATTTCTCCTTCGAAACTAAAAGGTGCTTGGGTTTTGCGTAGATTCATCTAAGTTCGATCAGCCATAAATTCTTCTATGTTCTTGATTTGCTGATTTTGATTCAGGGTTTTGTTCAATACAGTGGTTTCGCAGATCTTAGTAGAGGTATTAGGACAGTTTGGATCAAGGCTTGCCTAACTAGTTTTGTCTTTGTTTTGGTTTTTTTTCTTAGCCATGATTTTGTTACTATCTGCTATTCTTTTAAGAATGGTATCGGGGGTTTTGGCAACAACAGTGTCTGAGCTACCTTTCTTAGATTTGTCTTGGTTTTTCTTACTCCTAAGATCATATTGCCTGTGGAATTCCATTATAGCATTTTGTAATCCTACCTTAGGATCTTAGGGGTGCTCATAATTTGCTTTATTTTGATTTGATGAGAAGAAAACTCGTTCTTCTTCTGTGAGGAAAACCTCACCCTCGCTATCAGAACCTATCAATTTTAAGTGATTTTCATCAAGTGGTTCCATATCTCTTTCTACCTCATCAACATAGTTTTCATGGAGAGATGGCCTAACCTGTTGGTCATTTTCCCTTGGTTTGTTTTGAGGTGGGTCTCTTCTAAAGTTTTGGTTCTAGTTTCTGTTTTGAGGGTTTGGCTGGTTGTCCTTAAGAGGTGATTTTTCATTCAGATTTATTCTTTCCCGCATTTTTTTCCATGGATCTAACCAGGTTTTCTATTATGGGATCTGAGGAGGAAACTGAAGGCATGACCTCATCACGGTATGTGACTTTATTTTCTGATTTTATCCTAGCTCTTTTCTCAGCTAGGTTGGCTTCGACACTAACAACTACTTTTTTCATTTATTCTAAGGTTGTGGGGTCTCTTTCTCTTAGTTGGTATGTCATATCTGGATCGAAACCTTCGGGACATTTTACTAGTGCCAAGCCAAGTGGAGGTTTCATGTGAGGCGGGAGGGTGTTATAGACATTGCTGAATCTAGTGCAATAGTCTTGAACACTTTCCCCTATATTCCTTTTAAGATTGTTATATTGAGAAGGATTTGGATGGGGTTTTTCCTGATTTCACACCTGTTTATGAAAGTTTGGTAAAGTGTTGGGAGATCATGTATATTTTTAGGATCTAAGCTTTTAAACCATTTCTTGGGTTCTCCACCTAGGCTTTGGGCGAACATTTTCATCTTTATGGTTTCATCTTCTAATTCCATGTAGTCAAAAGCATCACTGATTATATCTTCATGCTATTGGGCAGTAGTAGCCTCAGTTCCGGTGAAGTGTGGGATTCGGGATTGGTAATCATTTTGCAAAGATACCAAAGGCAGAGGTAACACTAAAGGCGCATACCAAGCTACCATGATGGGAGCTGATGGTAGATTTACAGTATGAGGATTTGTGTTATGTGATGAGGTGATTTGCACAGTGGTGGTCTGAATGGGTGTGGTGGAGGTACTTGGACTTGTGGACTAATTCTGAGCAGATTTGGGGTGATAAGAGCCAAAGTGGCAGAGAATATGAAAATCAGGAGGTTTAGTGGGTGAGGCTTCTCTACTAGGACTATGCTGCAAATCTAAGGTCTCAAGATCGTCAAGGTTGATTTTACTTTGCAACTTGCTTCTAAAAACGAATTTTGCTGAACTCAAGTCAAACTGGGAATCTTGCAAGGATGTAAGATGTTTAGGTATAGAGCTTGCTTTGTGGATGGTCCTATCGGTAGCTAAGTCACCAATTTCAGAAGTTTTCCACAAAATATTTTCTGGGTCATCAACTATGATAGCGGGATTCAAGTCTGGATGAGATCTGGTATTAATTCTTCGTGAAGCCAGATTTCAAAGTCAAAGTTTAGAGAGGGTGAGAGTTGTGATTTTTTTTTGGATGGTTGCCCTCTCTAGGGGTTTCGCTAATGTGAGTAAGGTCAAAACAAAATGAAGGCTAGTGGAGTCGCTAGGTGGATTTTCTTGAGATTTATGGTCCACCACCAATACTGAAAAAAATGTTTTTTAAGAAAACTCTTATGTGTAAGCTTGCAAGAATGACTTAAAACTTAGTTCAACAGTTTGCTCGATTGTTGAGGAAGCTATAGTTCTATTTGCAAGTTATTCTGTTGATTTCCTATGTTTAGATGAATATTTTTGAATCCCTAAGATGTACTTAGTTTGTCACTGATTTCAGAGGCTGCATCATGAGTTTTTGTTTTTGGGAAAGGTAAGTCAATAGGATAGTATGATTTATGAAATTTTTGGTTTTTCATGGAGTATTAGGCATACTGGAGGCTAGTGGAGTCGTCAGGTGGATGTTTTTGTTGTTTTTTAGAGATATATATTTATGGTCCACTGCCAATAATTGAGAAAAAGCCAATCTACGGATATTTTTTTGAGTTTTTTGAGTTCCTACATGTAGCCCTGAGGTTTGTAAGAGTTTCCTATAACTAAATCATCATTTTTCTAGGATGGTGAAAGAGCTAGTTTCTACTCTTCGGACAACACTTCAGTTTTCTAAGTTTGACTGAGACTTTGAGAGTTCCTAAGGGATACCTAGGATGTTTTAACTCAAGGTCCCACCATGATCTCCATTATGTTAGTGTCCCGTGATTTGGTAGATTGGCAAGCTAAATGATAGGGTAACATCAAACCAACTTTGGAGCCCAAGGACCTAGCCTTCCTGGAATCAGAGAGGGCTCTCTCTATTATGCAAAGGATGTAAACTTGTTTTCTTTTTATGTATTTGATTTTAGGCTAGTTGTTAAGTATGTTTTGGTTTGTTTTAGGGTGATCAAAGGATAAATAGATCAAAATTTTGTCAGATCAACTGGGCTATGGGGTCGATAAGGTCGAGACTGCCTCAAAGGGTGGACAAGGTATATTGCAGGGCCGATTTGGTCGAGATAAATGGATTCTTTGGGTGTAATTGAAATGAGATGGACACTAAGTTTTTGAGAGACAAAGAGGTTTTAAGCATAAATAGTTTTACAACAAAAATTCATGTGGTAGGACTAACCATTAATCACTATAAATGAAACCCAAAATGATAGATGCATAAAATAAACATTCAGGTGATACATAGAAGTATAAGACCCTCTAACTTTGGGAAAATCACCTTCATACTTTTGGGAAAACAAATGAGACAAACAAACAACTCAACCTATAAAGAGGGAACTCCTAAACATCATATTTTGAGCTATTGGGAACTTTGAAATAAGACTATAGAGCATGGGCAAAGGGCAAGATCGAAACAAGACCTCTTTGGCTTAACTAGACAACCAATACTTCAAGAGAGATTTCAGAGATGGAGTTTTGGTTAGCTATGAGTAAGCAGGGCATACTATGAATCATACTAGATAGCATACATAATAACCATAAATGAAACTGATAACAAGTTCTTAGGGCACCAAAGAGAAATTAAGAATTCTTTGACATAACCAAGAGAGAAGAAAAACATAGAAGCTGCAATGAATTAGGAAACTTGAGGTGCCTCCATGGGCATGTCTCAAATATGTTCTTTACAGACCTATATCAAGCAAGAAGCATGAAAACATGTATGATAAACTAAGTAAACATAACAAATAAGGAACACTATACCATTCATCAAGCCATGGAATCCTACAAACAATCCTTCACCATCCAAGCCAAACAAGAAAATATCCACTTCATGAGACAAAGTATTTCTTCAAAGCTTGTAATACCATGTATTTCTCTATAACATCAAGTTCAGCCTCTGATTACAATGAATCCTCTTGGAATATATAGGTCAAAGAGGAGGAAACCCAACCAAGGCAACTAGAAGGCCATTGGCCAAAAACAAATATCTAAACTTGTCCTTGAGGCTTTGCAAAGCCCAAGGTAAAAAATATCCTTAAAAATATCTTAAAATGATAAAAAAGGAAATAAAATTGACTTTACATGACTGAAAAGTGCTAAAAAAGGCTTAACGCACATTTGGATGAGCATCTTCAGAAATCTGCCTTTTTTTCCAAAATGCTACAGGAGCGTAGCAACAGAAAATTTATTGTTTTGCAGAGGACTTTTGAGGGACTTCCTGATGTCGAAACGAGGCCCGTGATGGCTCGTTGGAAAGCCCTAGATGTATAATTTATGGAAATACTTTATTTTTCCCAAATTGATGCTGGAAATTCTGTCAAAAATGGAACTGAGTAAAAAAACCAGAAAAGTAGCTCTTGTTGATATGTGAGGCAGAAAGCTAAAAAATGACTATTTTTTGCCTCTTTGGGGAACCAAAACACCTCCTTTGGATATGAAAATTTGTGAGTAGCTGCCCCTAAATTTAATCCATCCAAAAAAACGATTTACATGAGCTGAGGATGCTCCTAGCACCCATGGAAGTGCCTAGACAAATGTGCAATTAGGGCCAAAAAACACAAAAAACAAAATCATGTCAAAATTTGCTCAATTTTGGTGAGCAAGCCCCTTATGGGTTCTTAGAAGCATGAAAGGAAGCTAAGGCCAATATTTCAAGCCTAGATATGCCTTTCTCCACTTTTTCTACCGAGCGCCTCTTTGGGGTAGTTTTGAGCCTTTCTTGAGCAAGTTTGAGATTTCTTCGGACAAATTGGTTCAACTTCTTGTAGTGCCCGGTCATCTTACTTTGTAGATCCAAGTCTCTGTTTTCTTTCTCTAATTTATCCTCCAAATTCTTGTTGGCTCTTTCAAGCCATGATTCTTTATCATTTTCTATTTCTTGGGCGAGCAATTGAGTGAGAGGATAAGATCGAACAAGGGCTACTTCTTCTTCCTTCTTTTTCTCCAAAGCTTTCCTAAGACCCATAATCCTAGGCCTTTTTCTTATTTGCTTCTCTTCTTCTTCAGTATCATCAAATTCGCCAATAAAAAATTCAATCTTGACTTGTGCTTTGTAGGCTTCCCTTTGGTATTTGAAAGCCTGGGCCTCATAAACTGTCATTTGACCACTCATTTGTTTATTTTTCATTTGTAGAACATGCATGAGGTCCTTTGAACTTTCTAGATCAGCTTCTAAGTCATGAATTTGGGCTTCTCTATTTTGCAAAAGAGCCTCAAGAATTCTAGCTTCATCATCTCCAACATCACTGTCTATTTGTATGATGTCAAACTCCCTTTCCTTTTCATGACTGCTCTCCTGTTGTTCCTCTTTTTCTTTACCCTTTCCTTGGATATATTTGGTGATGTATCCTCTGTTCATATTTGGAGGAAGCGACGCAAATCAGACTCTAAAGTTTTTTAAAAACATGTTGACCCTCTGCTTTTCTGTGAATGAGGTCACAACAATGTTTTTCTAATCCTTTACTTTTTGAAGGAGGTTTCCATCATTGTGCTTCTAACCCTCTGCATTTGAAGGAGGTTCTATTAAACAAAAAATATTCAGCTATTTCAACATTGTGCCTTTGTATGTTTGCTTGAATAATACTAATAGGAAACAAAGTGAAATTTTTCCTTTTATCTTTGATAAAATCACTTGAACCTAATGCCCTCTTGCTTTATAAGGCCCTGTCTGTGGTGTATATCCCTTTTGTAAAATATCACTGTGAAATCTAGACCAGAATCAATGTGATTGGTATATGGAGAGTGTTTACTGCTAGACATCATTGAAATAGCTTTTCCCTTGACTGTGTTTTCAGAGGTATATTGAAACTGCCTTTGACTAATGTTCACATCCCAGGTTCAAGGTAACATAAGAAGCAACTGTCTTCTTATGCCCTACATGATGATGCCCTTTGGAAAGATTATGCAACACTTCTTTTGGAGGAGATTACGGAGCACTTCTGATCAACATCACTCAGTCTTTTGTGTTCATTTGGTTTGAGGAATGATCTCTGCTCTTCAGGCAACCTTTGGATTTAAACCATGTATACTTGTTGCTTTTTACTTTACAGCTCTCCATCTGATTACTGAATGAAAAATATTTCAGTATGAGAAACTTGTTCAGTTTATCCTTTGTTCCCATTTGCACACTGATCATCATTCAATTACACCCCTGCAGAGATGTAGAAATATATGCTTTTTAACCTTGGATATCTCCTTTGGTGTTTCATGGAGATTTTTCTTGATCTAAGCATATTTCTTTAGACAGTGAACATCCTCATCTTTTCGTGATTTGGATCTTTGTTGAACTTCTTCTTAAATGAGACAAAGTGACCTCTTACCTATGGATAGATCAAGGCTTGTTTTGTACAATAGAGAAAGATTCATGGTTGACCGGTACTAGACACGGGCTTTTTGGCTTAAGATATCTTAGCCAAGGAAAAACTCCCTAAACACCACTATCTAACTTAGAGACAATAGTCACAGATTCTAAGTGTTTTCTTAGGCATGATCATATTGTCATATGACAAGATGATCAGGGATAGAGGAGCAGACACTTTGTCGACTTTCGGATAGTGAATGGCATGAGAAACAAGGGAAAATGATAGCAGAGAAGCAAAGTTATGATAGCTATAGACAAGGAGACTTTGCTGAAGTGAGATATGACTTGAAAACTGAAGATTGTTCTCATCATAGACTGATAGGGAGGGGTAGGAGGACAAAAATTTGTTTAGAGTGTTTTCTAGATGACAAATTGACAGATGTAGATTAGCTTCTAGAAAAGTTAGCTAAGGAATCTAGTCATCAACAACATGTAAAAAAAAAATACTGATGACTAACACAAGCGGTTTTGATGTTGCGCTTTGTAGTTTAGTCTTGCCAATCTTCTAAATTACAGAGTGATAACATAATGGAAACCATATTGGGGATTGAGCTATTGAAAAAGCTTAATATTTCATTAGAGCTTAGAAACCTGCGTCAGAATATTGTATGATTCAAGTATGTCTCAATATTGGTATCTGGTTGTTTATGGTGGACAACTGTCGAACACAAGAAAGTTGCAATCATCCACCTGGTGACTCCACAGTTTTCCAGTTGACCTAAAGACTCCACTGGTAGAAGAATCCAGATTTGTTGTGAATATACAGTGATCCCATTCTCTGACTTCTTAACAAGATGGATTTAAGGATACAATGCAAGTATGGTCCAATGAACAGAGAGCACATTCCTAGATTCCCACAGAAAATGCCTCAGGTAAATTGGGACAGAAATCTTCCTATTTTTCAAGATGAGAAGGTTGATGATGCTTTCTTACATCTCATTAAATATCATATAAAGTCATGGAGGTTGAAAGTCGAATGGCATGAGGACTACCTCATCAATATCTTCATGGTAACATTAGAATGGAAAGCAATGGAATGGTATGAAGGTCTGAACCCTGGTAGTTTGTTTTCTTTAAAAAATTTCCACAAGGTGTTTTATGAGAATTATAAATAAAATTCTCCATCTTTATCATTAGCTAAAAATTGTTGTGATCAATCTGAGGATCCCATACAATACCTTATAAATATTGATAAAGATTTATGAAATTGGCATCTTTAGGATCTCTTAGCAACAATTCATGAATTTCATTCTCAAGTTAACTTTCATGATAACCAAGAGAAATTATTGAAAATGAAAGCAATCAGGAAATGAAAGAAGATCCACAATATCTCCCTGTGGGGACAAATGATAATTAATCTACTTTTTTGTTTGAGGCTAAAGAAGACATTCAGCCTCATGGTCAGTCTTCACAAGAGAAAGAAAACAATTGTTGTTCAAGCCAAAGAACTCAAAGAATCCCTCCTCCTTTAACTGAAGAAGAAATCAATCAAATTCTAAGCATGCAACCAACCTCTAAATTTTTATGTAATGAAGAGATTATTTCTATTTTTTCTACAATTGATTTATGTACTAAAGCATTTCCTCATGAAGAAACATAATAACATATTGATACTGACGTTGTTATACCCTCTCAAGAAGGCCTATTGCCAAAGAGTACTCTATTCATCAAAATGATGGCCTTCAAACAGAATTTAGCCAACTCAGTCAAGACATATTATGTTTGCTTGAGGATAGCATAGTGGTATATTATGAGGATTCCATGTCAGATGACCATGAAAAATGTGTAGATATTCTCTTTTAGAAGGATCCTGAGCATGAAAAAGTGGAACAAAGAGCAGCCCTAGATGAAGTTTGTTATTTAAATCCTTAGGACTAGGTATTTTCCAAGATCCTTTTTCCAGTTCCTTAGAATCATCTAAAGAAGGAGTATTCTATGCCAGGAATGGTTTTTTGTAGATTTTAAGGGAAAGTTTGAGCACTGTTGTTCAAAGGCAAGTAATATGGGAGTGGCCCTTTTTTTTTCTAGCCTACTCAAAAAGGTGAACCTGAATCAATCATGCAGTAATTTACTTGATTGGTTGCAATGGGGAAAGGAGTTCACTTAGTGCATATATGTATCTCCAAGTTGGATTAGGGTAGGTAGTTGTGAAAATAAGCTCAACACTTTGAGCATCTTTAAATTTTTAGTTTTATATTTCTTTCTATTTTTCAGATCAAGTATGTGCTAAACTTCATTTTGCAAAGAATGTTGACTTTGGCTTGAAGGTTTCAGCCATAGAAGTTATAGCAGATCAGGTTGCAGGGTTGGGATCAACCTTATGGATCAGACCACTAGTCTACGGTGTTCTTGACACCTTCTGAAGGAGTTCCCATCCCCAGTTGGAGACACTGTTAGAACCTTGTAATTTATAGTATCACAAGGTGATTGGTTATTTTCTATTTGAAAATTTTTCATACTTTACATGGATGTCAATATTCAAAATCATTTCCAAAGCAAGAATCAAAGAAAGCGACAGAGAGGAAAGGATCAACATTAGACTATTAGAAAAGACAAAGGAAACAAAGAAATTAGTTAAGGTAGAAAAAACGAGAAAAGGCATAACCTTGAACGTATTTGGGTCGAGTTATGCACCCTAAATGGGTCAAGTCATGAACGAGTCTCCAACGAATAACAAAGAAATGAAAAAGATCACGTCATCGCCCTCCACCTTTCCTCCATCTCCACTCCCCCCCTCATCATCTAACAGTCCTTGATTCATTTTTGCCTCCCTTCGGCATCCGGGCATTAAAAAAGGGGGGGGTCCGAAATGGGCAATATCCATTACCACTTCCCCCTCCACGTGTCACACTCCTGCAATTTCACACCCCCCTTCTCTATTACCGCTTATCACCTTAGGACCCCTCCAAAATCCAACCTTGGGTTTTAAGTTCATGATATAACATTGCAAAGGAGATATGCGATGGAGTGGGACCCATTCACCCGCATTACAATCCATTTTCTTCTCATTTTCCTTTAAAAAAGTTAGACTTTACCCTTCTGCATTTTCTGATTTATATTTCTACTTTACCTTTCCTTTCACCATTGTACCATTGTTTTAACTTCATTTCCCATCTCCCCAATTGTGATTAAAGTGGGCCAGTCCTCTTGACACATCACCATTTCCCCCCTCCATCCATCGGACATCACACAAATTGCCACTTACTGTTAAAACGCTCGCTAGGTCTTTATTTTAACTTGCAGTGCGGTCAGGCCCCACCACAAAAAATCTGCTCCCCCACTCCGCAACCATTTGAAATACCTTGAAATACATTGAAATATCATATAAAACATCATAAACGTGCCTTACTGCTGAAACATTCACCGCTTTATAACTTTGTCGACATAGTGGGCCCCATCTTTCCACATCATCTTCCAATTGGCGCACATCGCACTTTGCATCCATTAAAGTTTACCTCCATTTTTAAATGTTAAAAATTGCGATTTGTGGGTTGCGGTCGGGTCCCACCTTCCTCCACATCACTCCTCCCTCCCTACACATCGTACTTTGCATCCCTCAGGGTTTACCTTCATTATTAAAAGTTAATACTTGCGATCTACGGGCAGCAGTTAGGCCCCACCTCTCCTCCACGTCACCTCCTTTCTCCCTCGCGCTTCACAATTTGTAGTATTTAGTGTTTACATACCCCGATTACGGCTAAAATTTAAAATGTACGATCTGCAGGCTGTGATCTGGTCCCACTTTTCCCTCCACGTCACCTCCCACTTCGCATCTCACTGCCGATTACATTCTTCACAACTTAAATTGTAAACATTGCGAAGTGCACGGATGCAATATGGCTTCAGAACTACAATTTAAACATATTCAGGTCCAGGCAAATGAGTTTTGCGCTTTTTTATTTGAAAAAGGATTGAAACACGACAAGAAGGTCGAGGTGGGCAGTAAAAGGTGTTTTAACCAAACTTGCTATGTTATGACGGCATAAAGGATTTATGTTGGAAATAATCCCCGACGAGGCATGCCAGCATGGGAGGTCGAGTTGGGAAAAGGACATTCAGGCAGAACTATTGTGCAGAAACGAAAATCAGTAGAACGCACCAGCAAACCACCACCATTTTAGATAACGACTCCACAATGACATCGGGCACATGTGAGAGGGCCATTCCAACGGAGAAACAATTCCACTTCTACTTCAGACATTTGTCCAGAAGAATTCACATGCATCCATGCATGAGACACGCAGACTCATTTTCATTTACTCAAAGAGTAAATGAACCTTCGATAATGACAAGCCGATGTAAACAATTTAAATACTAGTTTTCATTCTATAACAAGGGTTGGACCCTGGTTTTGTAAGCACTTTTCATTGCAAGTAATTTGTACTTTTCATGATGGAGCATCAATAAAGAGAGCATTCTACAAGATTCATGTGTTGTGTGTCTTGGTGATGTTTTTCCTCACTACATTTAATGTTTTACTGTTTTAATCTCTTCATGTGTTTCATTTATAATTCTATTTGTAAAGCAGGAAAGTTAGATTAAGATTTGTTGTTTCAGAGTACCTTAATTATCTATATCTTTACAATTTCAATGATTTCTCCTGATGTATGATTTAATAATTCTTAGTTGCTCTTAAGTCATTACTAAAAGCACTTTTCTTCATCCCATAATTCCACTCAGCTATAAGAACCAGTATTCGTAGTCAGCTTGCCTTCCATTCGCTTTGGAATTTGATGTTTAAACCCAGCCTATTTTGACTCCATAGCCCAATGGAAATTGTTTAGGAAATACCTCCCCTATCCAACCAAGAACAATCAAACAAAAACTCTTACGATCAATATTAACTAGCTTAATACTAGTAAACTTGAACAAATCTAAATCTAATAGAGAGATCCCTCTCTGAGTCTAGAAGGGCTAGATCCCAGGCTTCAAGCAGTTTTGACGTTGCACTTTGTAGTTTAGCCTTGCCAATCTTCTAAATTATAGAGTGATAATAGCGCGCAGGAGAAACTAGCTGTTGGAATAGTAAATCTTGGCGAAAAAGTGATTTTACCGTTGAATGAAGCGGGTTTTCTGCATTTAATAAGAAGATATTACGAGATTTTTGATTTTTTTATGGAGATAAGGTGTCATTAATGAAGCTTCTACCGTTTTTACCATGGATCACCTATAAAAGGAGGGGCACGGGTCATATTATGTTCCTTTAATGTTTGAGTATATTGCGTGATGAGGTTGAAGACTTGAGGAGTTATAAGCACATCTTCACTGACCACATGAAGGCATGGGTAGAAGAAGTGATGAAGCTGTCATAGGATTTAGATGCTGCTATGAAGAACTTGAATCAGACGTACCAAAGTATCAATCTCGCAGTAGAGGGGCTGAATTCTCAGAAGTTGGTGGACACATCGTAGAGTGTAGCCTAATAGAGCATGGGCATCCTTGCACCCTTCATTTCTTCCATTGAGGAGTTGAGGCTAAATATGAAGACCCTAGTACCTTTGTGACTCAAGATGAGTCACAAGATTATGTTGGGGGACTATTTGAGCAGGGTCCCTTAGGACCGCATTTTTGAGTAACTAATAAGTATTTTTGTAGTTTTGAATCATGGCTACTAAGTAATACATAGGTCAAGGGAATTTGGGGTGGGTTAAAGTCCCTTCATGAGTTGTAATGGGTTAAAGGGTAAAACTAGGAGTTGCATACCACATTTTTCGAACCTTAGTTTGAGCACAAGTTAAGATATAAATAGAAGTATAGATCAAGTTGGATAGGATAATTTTTTTGGTAAGTTGGTGATATGTTCTGAACTTTGATGCGAATATATGTAAGTGTCTGTGTCTAAAAGGCTCCTACTAGGTGTGTGCACGGAGACCTTAGTCCGACTATGTGCGAACCCCGTTAACTGTGTGTACGGGTGAATCTGAAGAATTGTAAATGGTTTTGCGACCGTTGATGAATAAAGAAGGGTTTTGGGATAATTCTGAGTACTAACTGCATCCATGATATTTTTCTGTGATCTGTTTTTCTTACGATTTATTTTATCTGTGAAAAGATCAGTTACATAGCTATTTTAATGCTTAATAATAATGTTAGTTGCATTGATATATTACTGTAAGACCTGAACATCACTTTATTAAGATTATTGTAGGGATTGTGAAACTACTATCTATGCGTGCACATGGTAGCCTACGTAAGTTGACCTAGATTTTCCTGGTTAGGGTTTCTGGTGCGTAAGATATTTTGTTACTATTATAGATCTATGGAAACCCACATCATTTAATTCTCTCTCAGGGTGTGGAAACTTAGTTCCAACACCCCCCCCCCCCCCATACTTCTTCAGGTGAGACTTTGGCCTGCAGAAGTAGGTCACTGCCGAAAGGGCCAGTAGTAAGATGCTTCTTTTGGTGATGCTTAACTCTGAACCTAGGTTAAGACCCCTCAAGCCAACAAAAGTCAACACATTTCTATCCATCCTATATATTTCTATTTCTTTTGAAATATTTGGGTGTTCATATGAGTTTGACACCATCACGTGAACACATGAGAGGACATCATAATTGTAGCATCAAATCGAAAATCATATGAGGAAGCTTGACACTAATATCTTATGAGCTTACATGTTTATCAACCATGTAATTGGAATTCTATTGTTTCACAAGCCAACCACTAGTAAATTGACAGGTGTCAAAATCATCCTAGTGCTTAGTGCCTCCATAAGAGAAAATGGGGAGAAATAAAGAGGTAATTATCCTAATGAAGTATAGCTTGGAGTGGCCTTGCAAAGTTCACATTTGTATATAACTATTGTGACAACTCTAGGCTAATTATTCTTCATTGTAAATTTTTGATATGCTATGGTTATAATTAAAGATGCAAGAGAATTGGGACACATATTTCAGAGTTTGAAGAAGGAAATTGCTTGGGATTTGAAGAAATATTGAATATTTTATTACATCAATGGAAGGTTGGTAGTTGTATGATTAAATGAACTTGTTATGCCATTAATCCAGCTAAATAAGAAGGACAAGGAGACATGCTTTCCTTGGAAAAATTCATAAGGAAGAGAGGAAAAAATTAAGAGGTAAGATGGGCTTCATAGGCAGGACTGACAACTTGATGTCAACAAATAGGAAGTGGAAGGGGGTTTTGGCACAACAAAATCCCCATGACCACATGAAGACAAAACCACCATGACTGAGATGGAAGGATGAGCGAAAGGGGTGTTATCCCACACAACTGAAATGGTTGCAACACGTTAGTGGCAAGATTCACATAGGGGGAGTTCTCACACATGGAGGGATAATATTTGGATTAAAGGAAAAATAAATAATACAAGAGAGGATGGATGACCAAGAACTAGAGGAGAAAGATATATGATGCTATCGAAATGCAAGGAGAAGAAAAACCATTCGATTTAGGGTGGAGGTGGTGGACCTTTGGACTATCTAAGAGAAGCTGACTGCACTAAAAAACTGGTGGGAGGAGGTGGATGATCCTCTACAATCCTTGATTTAGATGGTAGAATTGGTTTGATCCAATAGTACCTCATCCTCAAGCTTTAGAATCTAGTTCGTGGGTGACTGCTGGAAGAAAGTCTTGGTTGCAGTGTGTCTAAGGTTAGGTGGAGAGTCAAAGTCACAATCTCAGTTTCCAGACTCTTCCTTACCAAATAGGTACTCATATATATATTTGTATGCATGTAAACCTCATAACTTTGCTTATTGTGATTTTATCTCCATTAGGATTATGTAGAATAACTCTTTCACTGCCTTGGAAATGGTATGGCTCTATGTGGTTAATGCATAGTGGTGTAGTTCCTGAATTTTGTATTGATCTTAAGCTTAAAATTTAGCATATTGGTTAGGTATATTAGGTGATTTAACCTCTGCATCTTAGCTAATCATGTCTGTATATACTATAGAATATAGGTAGGTCTATGTTGTGTGATTATTGTGTTAAGCATGAGCATTGATGGGTGCATTGTGCATATGGACATCATGTATTTATTTGATGTATTGGTTTAATACATGTGATTTCATGTGAAATTGTGATTAATTGTATGCATGAGGAATGTTGATTTCTTCTTTAGTTCTGTGATAAATGAATGAATACTTGTACATATTCATGATATTTTTTTCTTCTTCTCGTTAGTATAAGAGGCTTGTAGATTTTATAAAATGTTATTAGCTTAAAATATGTTGAATGGGTCTTAGAGTAAATGAATTAACAAATATTCCTTGTATTTGTTATGAAATTAAAATAAATAGTTATGAAGCCATGTTTTGACATTTCTAAGCCCTGGAAGGATAGCATATGTATATATGCCAGCCAAACACATATAGGTGTTTATATAATTTTTCGTTTCTACAAAACCCTCCAAAATTTCACTACATTCAAACTTTGGAGCCTACCAAACTGTCGCATCAAGTGTTTCTTTGGTTGTCAAGTGTCGCTTCAAGTCACTCATATGTTTGAAGTGTTATTGATCATTCCTAAGTTTCGTCGTATTGTTTACAACATCTTTAGTGAACTTCATGGTTACAATACCTTTGTTTGTTGTAAAAAGACACTTTTGGTCATAGTCGCACACACTTTGTTCATTGTACATGGGGAGTGTTTGTAAAATCACGTTTTTATGTGTATTTATCATTGTTTAATATTTTTCAAGTATTATTGATGAGTTTTATGTGTTGCACTTGATTTCATGTTAGCCCATTAAGGCTAGGTGAGTGCATGACACACTCTAAAGACTTAGTAGTCATGACCCCTTCCTTGCTCAAAAGTGCACCCTATGCCCTTAAAGAGCGCATAGTGCACTCCCAGGCATCATTCCCCTTTCCTTGTTCTGAATTTCAACCTCAAAGTAAGCCTTCCTCCTTGTTGAGCACATGGTGCACCATCGAAGCAACATCATGGTTCCTTTAGCCTTCAACCTTTCGCTCTACACCCTCTTTTGTTTATTTGAGCACATAGCACACTTGGGAAGGCCAAAGCCTAACCCCTTAAGCCTTCTACCTTTTTCCCTTCACCCTCCTAATGTTTGGTGTGTGTTATACTCTTTCCAAGACTAGCTCTAGGTGGACTTGCCTATGGTTTTGTGCATGAGTTTGCACATGGTTTTGGGCATGATGGTTTTTTACCCATGGTATTTTGTAGATCTGGTCAAGGGAACTACAACTATGTCCTAATCCAGGCTTAATGGATTGGTGTTTACGAATGCTTTGACACGTGTATATATATATATATATATATATATATATATATATATATATATATATATATATGTTATAAAATTGAAAGGAATATAACGAAAAATAAACTGGTAGTCTCAGTTTTTGGATCTAGGGGAAAATCTCTGTGTATATATGTTTTATGTTTTATGCTCTCGCTATTATTTATTTTGTGTTTTAAGAGTTAATTTGTAGATAATTTTTGTACACGGTTAAAAGCTACACCTCACTTCTCTTGAGCACACATTGCACTTGGGAAGGCCTAAGCTTCATCCCTTTAGCCTTCAACAACATGTCCTCTTCCCTCTTTGGTTTCTTTAAGTGAATAGCACATTTGGGAAGGTCGAATCCAAACCCCTTTAGCCTATAGAAATTAGTATAAACATGCATGCATACATCCAGATTCCCCTAATCTCATAATATTTTATCTTCTTGCAAAATACAGAATCATTCCACTGTTAATCTTTTGTGGAAAATTAATTGCACACACATGTGAAGCATAAAAACACACATAACACAGTTGTTTAACAAGAAATCCTGAAGCTAAAAACCCCAAATATCATATATTATGTATCATGGAGATCATGTAACAATCTCATACAAAGCTTAGCACATCAAGCTCTTTGTACAATCAATCGTCACACACTAACATAGAAGAAATTTGCAAATCCATGCACTATTCTCCGCCCTCCTGCTAACCTGCCTCCACTGCGCAATCCAAGCTGATTAAAAAAACCAATTCGATGCAATCCCACTCTCCTTGGCTACGTGATTATAATTTGCAACTCCAATGTATATATAGATGCAATTCATACATCACTATGGTCACAACAGATAGTCAATATTTCCCTTTCACCTATATCTGCACTGGGTCTCCACTGGATCTGACATGCACTGTAGTTAACTGTTGTATTTTTCAGTTGATTAATGAGTTATTATTTGTGAATTAATTAACTAATTAATCCACTCCACTCTCACTATTGTATCATTTAGTTAGATTAGATACAACTAGCTCAACTGAGTCTAACTGAGTTAAACTAAATACAACTCCATAAACTACTCTTCCAACTCTGTCATAACTTTGCCACTTCAGTTCTAACTGAGTCCTCCATGCATGAACTCTAGTAAACCCTTAGGAATTTCGCAATTCCTTTAGCCCACTGATTTGACAAATCTATTCACTAAAATAAAGTGCTCCAATAGAATAAGTTGTTGTTTAGTGTTTGATTATTATTAAGAGCTAATAATAATCGACATGCATCTATTTTTTAGATTGATGATCTATAAATAGACTTTGCCCAATATTCTAAAAATAGAATTTCATCTATTTTTCACATTTGACCAACCATCCACAAATAGCATCCTGCAACTTCTGAAATATGATCACCATGTCTAAAAATAGACATAGTCTAAAAATAGCCTGTGTGGGCCCCACCTAGTTTAGGTGATTATTTTCAAACAAGGATCAAGGATGATGTTTCAGGATGCCTCCTTCACTATTTCTTGTTGCAATATTCAACACTCCCTCTCAACAAGAAAGTATTGTCTTTGCATGCAACATGCAACTCTATGCATTTTCCCTACAACCTTTGCAAGCACCCTACAACTCCATGCATCCGCTCTGCAACTCTTGCTGCAACACTTCTGAAACTGAATAGCCTCCAAACAACTGAATCATTATAATTCATCTATCATCAAAGTCTTCGACTTCTGCTAGTACCAACTGCACATGTCTTCAAGAACCACTACGCTGTTGAACTCTATACCCATGCACTTTGCACTTGCTGTCAACTCTGAACCGTGCTCCATTATCCAACACTGTCACTTTGATCTCATTGCGTCAATCCAACTGATCATGGTACTGCTGCTCTATGGGCACCTTGTAGCCAGGTTCAATTCATGATATCCACACCATCTCAATGAATCCTGCCCAAAAATTTCTTCTTGGATTATCCATGCATGTCGCCCCACCTCTTACCTGGTGGTATAGCTACATGCACTCCCTCTGCCCATCTGGCATGAAATTTCTCTGCATGAGTGGTTTCTCCCACTCCATGATCCTCATCTTGTGTCTGCTCCACATCCCGAGGTTCACTCTTACCTGCATGCAAATACTGCTCCCTCTCAAGCTTCAATTGCATGTCTTTCTTGCACTTCCCAAAAATACGAAGCTCCGTAGAAATCCCATCTACATCAAATATATAAATATTCTTCTGCATCTCTAGTTGTGGTTGCTCCACAACCTTCTGAGACTGCTTCTCAGGCTGCATGTTAAGATACTCCCTCTCAACCACCAAGTCACTAACCTTTTCTTTTCTCCTCAAAGCTTTGCATGCATCTTCTACCTAAGTGCATGTAGATTCTTGGCTCACGCACATTGTAATTGTCTCGCCATCGCACAATTTTCTAACAAAAGAGCTAATTTTAAATCGATGATATCTCCCTCATTCAAGCTCCGATTTGACCATTTTTTTTTTATTTGGATATTTTTTAGCAAGGAATCCAAATATGCTATTTGTTTTTGAAAATATTTCACCAAAAAATTTCAGATTTACTCTGCAAACTCGCGCGCCCAAAAATTCCTGCTCTCATTCCATGTAGAAAATATATAACATAGCTCTGATACCATGTAGAAATTAGTATACACTAAGAATGCATACATCTATATTCCCTTGATCTCACAATATTTTATCTTTTTGCAAAATAAAGAATCATTCCACTGTTAATCTTTTGCGGAAAATTAATTTCACACACATGTGAAGCATAAAAACACACATAACATAGTTATTTAATGGGAAATCCTGAAGCTAAAAACCCCAAATATCATATATTATGTATCATGGAGATCATTTAACAATCTCATACAAAGCTTAGTACATCAAGCTCTCTGTACAATCAATCGTCACACACTAACATAGAAGAAATCTGCAAATCCATGCACCAATCTCTGCCCTCCTGCTAGCCTGCCTCCACTGCACAATCCAAGCTGGTTACAAAGACCAATTCGATGCAATCCCATGCTCCTTGACTATGTGATTATCATTGGCAACTCCAATGTATATATAGATGCAATTCGTGCATCATTATGGTCACAATAGATAGTCCATCTTGCCCTTTCACATATCTCTGCACTGGGTCTCCACTGGATATGAAATGCACTGTAGTTAACTGTTGTATTGTTCAGTTGATTAATGAGTTATTATTTGTGAATTAAATAAATAATTAATTCACTCCACTCTCACTAGTGTATCATTCAGTTAGATTATATAAAACTAGCTCAACTGAGTCTAACTAAGTTAAGCTGAATACAACTCCATGAACTACTCTTCCAACTCTGTCATAAATTTTCCACTTCAGTTCTAACTAAGTCCTCCATGCATGAACTCCAGTAAAACCTTAGGAATTGCGTAATTCATTCAGCCCACTGATTTGACAAATCTGTTCACTAAAATGAAGTGCTCCAAGAGAATAAGTTGTTGTTTAGTGTCTGATTATTATTAAAAGATAATAATAATCGACATGCATCTATTTTTTAGATTGATGATCTATAAATAGACTTTGCCCAATATTCTAAAAATAGAATTTCATCTATTTTTCACATTTGACCAACCATCCACAAATAGCATCCTGCAACTTCTGAAATATGATCACCATGTCTAAAAATAGACATAGTCTAAAAATAACCTGTGTGGGCCCCACCTAGTTTAGGTGATAATTTTCCAACTAGGATCAAGGATGATCTTTCAAGATGCCTCCTTCACTTTTTCTTGTTGCAATATTCAACATAGCCTTCAACATTGCACAGACATACGCCCTCCTAGGTTTCCTTGAGCGCATAACACACTTCCAAGTCTTAAGTGGTATCCCTTCATCCTTCTTACCTAAGCCCTGCACTCTCCCTTGAGCTCTCTCTCTCACATGAGATCACAACGCATCCTTGAAGGCTGAAGTTCTCATTTCTTCCATGTTCAGCAATGCACTCTGTGCCCAAATTATTCCCTTGTTCTTCCTGAGTGCACTGATAAGACATGAACATAAAATTTTCTTCAAACATGTTAGAATAGGAAATTTCTCATACCAATTTTTTCTTTCCATGAGCGATTTCAATTGCAGGTATTCCATAACAACACAGAAAATATTCATGAAGAGATTGGGAAAAGAGGGTTGTTAAAAGAAGCATTCAAGAACGAAGAACTTATGGTGTAACAAAATGAAGAACAATGGAATCTTGATGATCAAAGAAGCCCAAAAGACTCCATCTGATCAAAGAACCTTTGGAGGGTTAAGACATAAAAAAAATGAAATTTTCATGTGAGATCAAAGACACAAGTGGAAACATTGTCACCAATAAATAAATTTCATGTCATCAGTCACTTTGATTCCAAGTCATAAAATGAGGTGGAAATAATTATGTAATCATGTAATTATTGTAAAGATCAATAAATAGAATTACAAGAGTAATGTATGGACAAAACATCCATGTGAAGAATTCCAAAAGACATGTAATTCTAAGATTCATATGTAATTCCAAAATTCATTTGGAATTCCAAGAGTTATATAGAAGTTCAAAGGTCATTTAGAAGTTAAAAAGGCATATGAGAAACTCAAGAGTCATGAGGATATGAAAGGTCATGACTTAAGTTATAAAATAAGCCTCATTACTCAAGCAAATTACTTTAAACCTTGGCTTCTCCCAAAATGAATTATAGAGATAGAGATAGTAATTTTCGAGAGAAAGTAGTGGCTCTAACGCTCCACTATTGTAGCTAGTGATGTTCATTGTACTTATGTATCTTGGAAATTTTTCTTAATACTTTAAGCCATTTAGCCATCAAATTTTCATGCATGGATCATGGATGTTTTGAGACTACGCTTGTAATGTTTGAGGTTAATGTTGGATTTCATATGTAATACAGTAATTGAACTATTTTGGTGACTTTGGTGCTCAAATCGCTGGAAATGTGTTGTGATGATTTAATGATCGTTGCATCTACGTGAACTACTTGTCTTGATGTCTAATGATTCTTCCCTGTTTATGTGTGTGTGTCTCCACTAGATTAGTACTATTAATTTTCTTCTAGATGCTCACTCTTCTTCCTTGGAATGAAAGAATCTTGATACATATACAATTGAACATTCCACAAGGCACAGTCTCTTTCTCATCAAAATAACATGCACACTACTCTCTCATGTTAATTTCTTAAGCCAAGGAAAATATCTAAGTTAATCACAGTTGGGCCATATTTCCAAATGGGACTCCTACACCAAACGGTGTGAGGTCTAGTTGGGAACTCTTACTAGGGAGATCGCTTGTATGTTGGCAGGATCCAACACCATCACCATGTCGGTGCTAGAAGGAGGGAAACAATTTTTATTTTGGTTGATAACTCATTACATCCCAATAATTCATGTTTTAGAGAAGGAAGTAATATCTCAAGTACCACCCCCAATCCTATTCCCGGGGTATGAGTATCTTCTTAACTAGGTCCATAGTTGGCATATGAAGTTACCTATGCATAAATCTAGGAAATTCAGCCTATTACCCATCTGTTTACGAAATATGTCAATTTACTCCCTGTTGCTCATAATCTTCCTCATCATCCCAAGAAGAAAGAAACAACTTAGACTAGTGTATTGGTTTCATCGGTGGAAGATTTAATTGTTAACACTCTTGATGAATTAGCAGAGTCTTTAGAAGACGCATTTCCAGCAAGACCCACTTCCACCAATTCATGAAGAATATGATGAAGATCTTGTTCTTTCTGAGGGAGAAAAATTGGTAGATGAATTTTTTTTTTAACAAAGGCTTGAACAATGAAGGAGAAGGCTCATCAAATTCAGAAAAGGAGGAGGAGAAAGGAGACAAAGACATGGATTAACAAGACCTATATTGTATTTCGCAAGGGCCACTCGCTCTCCCAAATAACCTTCATAAAATTCCTAAACATCCATAGAAGTTGTCATCAAATTTTGATCCTGACAAGAAAGCTAAGGCAGCGGACCATCTTGATGATTTCTACATGCATCTATGAATTTTATAGGTATGATATGATGATTTTTCATGTAGCCCATTTCCTTTCAATTTATAAGGTATAACAACATTATGGAATCATATTTTTCTTGTTAATTCAATCCATGGTTGGAGGGAGTTTTAAAAAAAAATTCTAGAGAAATTTTTTGATGCTAAAACTCCTGTCATGTTGTTAAAATAGCTCAGAAATATTAATATGGGGGAAAAGGAGAAAGTGAAATATTTCAGAAAAAAGTTTAATTGAATTCTAAACAAGTTTATCCCAAACACACAACCTCATGATTCTATTACTATAGATTATTATAGGGTATCCTTGCCAACAATTTTTTTGTTTTTTTTTTTAATTACCTACAAAGGATACACTGGATTTAAACTTTGTAGAAGAAATCACCGTGGATAAATACTTGTGTTCCACTGGAGCTATTACTGATGATGAATAATCTAAATACTCCAAGGATACTGGTAAGAAGTCCCAAGCCTATTAAAGTAAGGCTAAAGAAAATGATTTTGATGATATTGAAAGCTTGACAAAATATTTAAACTCATTAATGAAGTCTCAGAGTTAAATAGAAATTCAAGCGAGACCTCTACTAGTAGTAAGCCTCTTAAGTATTTCTTATTCATAAGGAATAACACTAACCAGATAGCTAAATTTTCCCATAGCACAAATTTTGTGTTGAATGTTGAAAACATAATACTGAACAACTATTATTCCATCCATCAAGAATGACATTCAAAAAAAAAAAAAAAAAAAATCCCACAGTGGAAACACAACAGGAGTGCTCTGGAAGCCCATATTGTTGATACTTTACTATCCGATGAGTAGTTTGAGCAGAAAAAATAAAAAAATGATCCTGCAATGGCTAAGGAAAGTATAGGTATTAGACAACCAGTTAACACTTTTGATTTTATTCTCAATACTGACAAGAAACGTGTTGAAGCACCACCTCAAAGTGAAGCTCTTCCTCAAAAACCAACTGATCATTGTAATTTGAGGAGAAAAGGGCCCATATTTAAACATGAAGTGATCAAACAAGAGTTGAAGAATTAATTGTTAAGAATTTTGTCACCACCAAACAATCCCGCTTAGAATGCACAATTTTTTTTTTGAAATGCTACTGCTTCTAAGAATATTTCCACCAATAGTAAAAATAAGTCTATCACTCTGAAATTTTCAAACAAAGTCACACCTCTAGACACTTCAACATTGTCTAGAAGAAATGAAACTATTGATTATAATATCATTGAGGACTTGAAAAGAGCACGTGCCAAAATTTCTATCTTTGGGCTCACAAAAATAGTAGGCCAACATGAGTTGCTTGTCCAGACCTTCTTACAACCTTCATCAGGTTTCTATTTCTCAAATGATGTCTGGTAAGTCTCTTGGAACTATTGAATATGTGGTAAATGTTGTAACTTTAGATACTAACACTCTTTTCTCCCCATTTATGTTAACTTTTGAAAATTTTAATTACAATGTCCATAATTGTTTGGTCGATTTGAGTGCATCTGTGAATGTAATTCTATTATATGTTGCCAATAAAATTAATGATAAATGGGATAAAACTGATGCAAAAATTATTCAGCATGAAAAATCACTTTTCCATACCAATGGTGAACTCAAGAATGTTATTATCCACTTATCATAAGACCGCAGGGTACACCAATGCATAAACATTGTGATTGTAGACATCCCCAAAGCCTATGGATTACTCTTGAGTCGAGATTAGTCTAGTAAATTACAAGGGTATTTTGCAACATATTGGTCAAACCTATGGCTTCCATATAATGGAAGAAAAATTTAGATTCGAGTGGAAAGTGAACCCTACATGAAATATATTGTGACACCACTTGAGGGTCATAATGAGTCTGTCATCTTTGTAGACATAATATTTGTAATTTTTTTCTTGGAAATTGATCACGAGTATTACCAAGCACAACCATCACCCATCCCACCAGATACATAGTTGGATCTCCTTCCTTGTACTCCAACTAGTGTTAATGAATCTTGTAATATATATATACATAGTAATAATAGTGTAGGAACCAATTTACTAACTAAAAATGTTCGGACTTTGTACTTTGATGGTTCAAAAAATTAGGATGGATTTAGAGTTGGTTGCATTATCATAGACCCACATAACAAGAAGTGCATCCTATAATTTTTTTTGGAGTTCAAGTGAAAAAACAATATTGTCTAATATGAAGCACTCGTGCTTGGATTAAAGAAATCCATTGTCATGAAGGCAGAGCTTCTTAAGGTAATTGGTGACTCAGAAGTGGTCACTCTTCAGGTATGGTACACTATCCATTGTGTTTCACAAAATCTAAATGTAATTCACACCTCCCATCACATCTACCCATTTAACTGGTCAGCTACAGTAAACATGAGATGAGGTGCATTTGTGACCAAACTCAACCTCCTAGGTGATATTAAGGAAATAGAGTTGAAAAAAAATCCTTAATAACTTCCCTTAGGTGCCATAGGACCCTCCAGGAGCCCATCCCATGATCCAACTTGACCTTTCCCTGAGTTTTACCCCCAGTCACTACCTTTCTAAGGCATAAGTATGATTGGGCCTCCCAGTCGCATGCATAAGCATGCATTAGTGCGAATGTGGACTAAAACACTTAGTGTTGTGCCATTGATTGCAGAATTTAAGGCTATATTCCATGTCTAGGAATAAACCTCTACCAAAAAATCCATGTAACTTTCAGAATTCATAAATTACACAAGGAAAATTCTTGTAAACCAAAAACTGACTCTAGGACTAGGCCTAACCATCCCCAACTAGGACTGACATTATGCCAAATACTTGGCAACAATGCAATATTCTTAGGTCCTTATATTACTAATTTAGTTCCTTATTATTTTTAGTGTAGCCCCCTGATTTTTATTTTTGTACCCCTGTACTCCCCATACTGTTATTATTGTGACCCCATGGACTCCTATATATATAATGGAGGTTTTTTCATTTGTATGATCCAATAATTTTTCATTTATGTAATGTGAATGAGGTTTCCCTCTCAAAAAGGTTGATTTCTAGGTCGTTTATCTCTCTTTTCTTACAGTTTCATAACATTTCGTATCAGAGCTTTGGATTCTAGGGTTTTGCTGCTGCAAACAGGTCATCGTGGAATTTCTGCTATATATATATTTTTTATGAAGTTTAAGATGCTTAAAAAAAAACCCATTTGAGGAAAAATAGTGGGGAACTTCATGTAAAAATCTCAAATCTGGGATCACTATATTTTTGGAGATATGATCTGAGGAAGTTAGGGTTTTGTAGGCTCCATAGTTTCATCTCAAAGCGGGGACCTTGGGAAAATCGTCATAACATTCTCTCTGAGGATCGGATTCAAAGTCTGTAAAAAGTTTTTGAAATTTCTTGGAATGTATTTTATTTTGTATCAATTTCAGAACTGAAAGACAAAACAGTGACATGTCGCATGCCATAAAATTTCGCTCTATTGAACCAATCCATAATTAGATCATTGTGGGAGATTGGGCATAAATTTTCCTTGAAGAATCCAAATCAGGTCTAACCTATGGAATTGGAAAGAATACTCAAAGGGCTACTATAGATCCAAAGTTCAAATCTTTGGGATCCAAAATCACATAAATACATTAGGATCAATAGCAAGCTCCTCAAAAGAAAGAAAAATGTGTGTATTGTTTTTTTAAATTGCATACCGTTTGTTTGGAAAATAAGCTTGAAGTGATTCCAAGGGCATATTGAAGCATTGATATCAGTATTGGGTTCTAAAATTCCTCCCAAAAATTATTCCACACCCATTAAGTCCTCATAAACTTCTATTATGATGCACGAAGAGGAAGAAGTGAAACATGATATATAAAAATTACAAGACCAAGTGCAACAAATGTCGCTCTTGCAAAAAGTAACCAAAAATGAAATGGAAGCTAAAATGGAAGGTTTGAGGAAAGGCATATAAGCTAAGATAAATTACATGGAAGTTAAGATGAATGGTATGGAAGCTAAGATGGATGGTTTGAAGAATGGCATGGAAGTTAAGATCGATGGTATAGAAGAAAAACTAAAAGAAAACATGGAAGGTTTGAAGGAATGTTTGACAAATTTGCTACAAGAAATGATTCCTAATAGAGAAAATGTAGTAGAGAAAACTCATGATGAGAACAAAATAAATGTTAATCGTGATTTCATAAAATCTAACATTTAATTAAAGACCCACCATATTCCAAATATCGATATGAGGAAGTTTGATGGCAAGGATCCTGTAACATGGATACTACAGATGGAGCAACAATTTGATCTCCATAATTTGAAAAACACACAAAAGGTACATATTTGAAATTTTTATTTATAACACAATACATTTGTATGGTATCGATGGATTTTCTCTCGTAAACAAATTGTCACTTAGTCAATTTTTACAGAGGAAATGATAGCACATTATGAGGATACAAAGAGAAACACCTTCTTTAACCAATTGATAAATCTCAAAAAAAGGGTTCAATGGTGAAGCACATTGAGGACTTCCAAAAATTGAATATAAGGGTAACTAACATTCCAAAGGAACACATGATTGATGAATTCATGGGGACTTTAAAGTATAGCATTGAACATGAGGTTCTTCTTTGGGAACCTGATTCATTGGAGAAGGCATATAGGTTGGCAAGAAAAATTGAAAGAAAAATTATGGAGACAAGGAAGCCTACCACTCACAACTATGAAGATGGAAGTGTTTGCTACTCCTAGAATTCCACAATGTACAAGGTTGAAACCACAACAATTGGAATACAAAATAGAAAAAGGTATTTTCTACAGTTGTGATAGAAAATACACTAAAGGTCATAAGCGTGATGAGAAGAAACTATTTTACATAGATTGTGAAGAGGAGGAAGAAAATGAATAAGAAAATTCAAAAGAAGAGTACATACACTAAGAGCCAACCATAGAGAAAGAAGAAATGAATCTAACCATATCTTGTAATGCATTGGCAAGAATTACCACTCCTCAAACTATCAATATAGAAGGACATATCAAGAAGAAAAATGTAATAGTATTGATTGATTCGGGTAGTACCCATAATTTTATTCATTGTAAGGTAGCCAAGGAATTGAATTAATTCCTATACCCAACACCAGAGTGTCAAGTGATCATTGAAAATGAGGAACTATAAATTTTTTTGGAAAGTGCCATAATATCAAGCTAACCACGAGGGAATATGTATTGAATAGTACAATGCTCTCCATTCCAATGGGTGGTGCTAATGTTGTACTAGGATTACAATGGTTACAATATTTGGGGACGGTAGCTTTTAGTTTTCAAAAAAAATTCTTGAAACTTTTTTCGGAAGGAAAGGAAGTTGAATTATGGGGTATTGTAGGGAAGCCAGGAAAAATAATAAGCTCTAATTTCATGAAAAATATTCTGAAGAAATAACAGCAAGGCATAATTACACAGTTATGCTCACTAGAAGTTCTAACATCAAAATCATCTATTTTTCCATATCTCCAAAAATTCTTGGGCAATCATTCAAAGGTGTTTGAAACTCCCGAAGGACTCCCACCTATTCGTGATCATTATCATTCTATTCATTTGATTCCGAGAAGAGTTCCTCCAAACATCATCCCTTACAGATATCCTTATGTCCAAAAGAGTGAAATTGAACGTATGATTGTATAAATGCTAGAGGCTAGTATAATTCAACCTAGTCAAAGTTCTTTCTTTGCTCCAGCAGTATTGTTGCACAAGAAGGATAGATTATGGTGCATGTGTTCATATTATAGGGAGCTCATTAAGATAAATATTAAATATAAATTTCCCATTCTCGTGATTGACAAATTATTGGATGAATCACATGGATAAATGTATTTCACCAATTTGGATCTTCGTTCAGGATATCATCAAATTAGAATGAAGACTGAGGACATTTCAGAAACAACATTTAGAACTCATGAGATTCACTATGAATTTTTTGTCATGCATTTTGGCCTTACCAATGAAACTTCTACATTTCAAGGATTGGTGAATTCCATTTTCAAACCCTTAGAAAATTTTTGTAATTATTTTTAATTGATATAATTATCTACAACAGGTCTTGGAAGGATCATGTTCAACATGTTGATAGGGTGCTAAAACTATTGGAAGAGAAAAAATTATATGCAAAAGCCTCCAAATGTTTCTTTGGAGTACAAGAGGCGGAATATCTGGGTCATATTGTATCTCGGGAGGGTGTTAAGGTAGAACCTAAAAAAATTAAAGCCATTAAGGAATGGAAAGTCCCCAAAACCATAAAGAAGTTGCGAGGATTTCTCTAGTTAATAGGGTATTATCGAAAGTTTGTTAAGAATTATGGGAGAATAGTATCACCTCTATCAACATTATTGAAGAAAGATGCATTTTCATGGAATCCTAAAGCAAATAAGTCCTTTGAACATCTTAAAGATGAAATGTGCCAAGCACTGGTCTTAGCTACACTAGACTTCACAAAAACCTTTATTGTGGAATGTGATGCCTCAGGAAATGGAATTTGTGTTGTTTTAAGGCAAGAAGGAAGACCCATTTCTTTTGAAAGTCATCTAATCAAAGGAAAGTATTTACAAAAAGATATTTATGAGAAGGAAATGTTGGAAATACTAGATGCACTAAAGAAATGGAGACCTTACCTAATGGGAAGACACTTCAAGGTAAAAAATGATCATGATAGTCTTAAATAATTTTTGGAACACAGATTATCTTCAGAAGAGCAGGAAAAATGGGTCACAAATATGTTGGGTTATGACTTTGAAATCATCTACAAAAAAGGGAAGCTAAATGTTGTTGCAGATGCACTCTCAAGAAAGGATGAAGATGTGGAAGCATTGCTTTATCCCATTTCTATTATCTAACCAGATTGGATAACCGAATCAATGGAGGAATTGAAGAATGACAAAGAAGTGTGGACACTCATTCAGGCGTTGTAGCAAGATCCCAGTACATCTGATACATTTAGTTGAAAAAATGATTCATTATGGTACAAATATCACTTATATCTTTGAAATAATTCCCAATTAAAACAAAATATTATTTTGTAATTACACACCTCTTGCTTAGGAGGACAATCAAGATTTTAAAAAACTTACCACATGGTGAAGAAATAATTTTTTTGGGATGGACTTAAATCTGATATTCAAAAGTTTTTGATGGAATGTTTGGTTTTCCAGCAAAATAAGGTTGAGACAATTAAGAACTCAGGTCTGCTACAACCTTTATCCATTCCAAGTCAACGTTGGGAGGAGGTTTCAATGGATTTTATCACAGTTTTACCTAAGCCCGAAGGAAAGAGTGTCATCATGGTGGTAGTTGATATACTTACCAATTATGCACACTTTTGTGCATTATCTCATCCATTTAAAGTGAGTACAGTTGCTACTGCATTGATGGAAACAATTCAAAAAGTACATGGAAACCCAAAGATTATTGTAAGCAACAGAGATCCCATTTTCACTAGAAATTTTTGGACGGAATTATTTTATTGTTTGGGTACTCAACTAGCTCATAGCTCATCTTATCATCCTCATTCTGATGGGAAAAGTAAGATAGTGAACAAATTTTTGGAAGGATATCTTCTATGCTTTATATCTGATAAACAAACACAATGGGTCAAGTGGTTACCTCTCACTGAATGGTATAATACTTCCTTCCATACTGCAACAAAATGACCCTATTTATGGAACTTTACAAATATCATCCACCATCCATCACATAATATTTAAGAGAAAATTCTAAGGTTCAAGAAGTGTAAGATCACATCGAGCATCAACAACAATTTCTCCAACTCTTAAAGGATAACCTAAATTTGGAACATAATTAAATGAAACAACAGGCATATCAACATCGCAGCGACAGGAGTTTTGATGTAGGCAACTGGTTATTTTTACGGCTACAACCATACAAACAAATTTACCTCAAGTAAGCTAAGAAGGATAATAAATTATCGCCAAAGTACTATGGTCCTTACAAGGTGTTGCAAAAGATTGGTACTATGGCTTACAAATTAGAGCTTCCCATTAGGGGAATTTTGAGGTCTAAAATGGGCCTGCTAAGAAAAATGTACAACCAAAATAACTTTATAAGAACCAATAGGATTCAATATGATGATGTCAACCATGGGGGGTGATTCGACATTTTTTAAGTAAAAGGGTAAAAATATTAAAAAATAATAAAATAATAAAACTACTTTTTCAACTTGTATTTTCAGCTTATCTCCAAAAAAATTTACTCATATTTAGAGCGAGAGTACTTGTTGGATGTAAAATTAAATTCCCCATTCACGGTGTGCCCATGTTTCATACTTTTGACAGACCCTTCTACATGAAAAATGAGAAATGCATTAAAAAATGTGATTGCAATTACGTTTTTCATGTATTTCTCATTTTTCGTGTAGCAGGGGCAATAAAAAATATGCAACATGAGTACTCCTTTGATGAGGAATTAAAATTTTCATCCAATGAGTACTCTCACTCAAAATTTGATTAAAAATTTTGGGAGATAAGTTGAAAATACGAGTTGAAAATACGAGTTGAAAAAGTAGTATTTTATTTTTTCCCTCTAAAATTTGATGATGTAATCAAATATTATTTTATTATTTCCACTATTATTTTGTAATTTCCTTAGGAGGCCCATTTTAGACCTCATAATTTCCCTAATGCGACATCTTCTCGAGTGCACCCAGTTTTCCATGTTTCATTCTTAAAGAAGGTTATAGGTGAAAAACTTCCAGTTCAAACAATATTGCTAGAACTTGATTAGGCAATAAAAATCATATTGGAAACTAAAGAATTCATGGAAACAAGAACTCGACAACTACGAAATCAATCAATTTAAGAGTATCTCATCAAGTGGAAGAACTTACCCACTAAATATTCCACATGGGAGGATGAGAATTTTATACAGAAGCATCTGGAACTACTCAAGTGTTGAGGACAACACTTTTTTGAAGGAGAGGGGTATATTAGGTTCCTATATTACTAATGTAGTCCCTTATTATTGTAGATGCAGAAGTGTCCTCAGACACATAACTTTATTAAGCATGGAAAAAGATTACATAGCAAATTACAGGAGTTTACAAATGTAAACTCTCACTCTCACATTCTCACATTACACAATGAAATTATGAAACTAACCTATTTATAAGCTCTATGTTCTAACTTAATCTAGTTATGGATCACTTGGAAAATCAAGTAGTGTCAATTTACAATAAATGACCTTCTAACCATTCTACTAACTTTATTCCTATTTTAGAGCCTAGGAAACAACTCTATTCTAGAGTCCTATTTTTACTAAAAAAATACTATTTCTAAGTATCTCAAATATTTATTAAATATTCTAATTTAATAAATATATTTATCCTAACTTTAAATTATTAAATTTATGTATTTTGGATTTATAATTTCCTTTATGAAAGAGGCTAACATTCCCCCCTTCAAGGATAAATCCAAAATAAGAACGAGGAACCATCTTCCAAGTTCTCAAGTTGATGCTGAAAAAGTCTTCAATCTCAAGAGACCATGAGTCAGTTGTATGCCTGATTCATCTCTGAATGTTGCTTAACAACTCCATCAAGTACCAAGTTGCAAAAGGATACATCTATCTTTTGCATGAAATCAACATCAAAATTTGTTCAAAGCCCACTGGCTAATGATGTAAAAAAAAACCCACTGTTGCTTTTGCTGTGCTGAAAACTGTTCATTGCTTCTTTGCTGTCGACTGCCCACTGGAAAAGTTTTTGATGCCCACTGGAAAATTTGTTGATGCCCACTGGCTGTTGAAGATGCCCACTGGCTGCTTTTGCTGGTTTTTTCGAAACTTTTAGTCTGACAACCATTGTCAATTTCATTGACATTTTCCCCCCTTTGCCAACTGAAAGGAGAGACACTTCTCTTGGAAAGTATTCTTGAACTCCCCCCCTTCAGGTGTAGGAGTTTTACACTGGTGTACTCCCCCGTTCAACTACATGAGAGTACCATCATCTTTTCATTGTTGGATGCACTATGTGTGATTGGATTCGATTGTGGAACTGAGACAATCGTTTGACTGTGGATGTGTGCTTACCTACGGAATGATTTGGTTTTCCACAATGACGACAAGGATGGAGATCAAAACACTGATCTGCCATATGGTCAGTTCTTTGACAATGAGAACACTTCGGTTGGACTTCAACTTTAGGTTGCGTGCAATTGTGTTTGTCTGCAACTTTGGGTGGTGTGCATTGTTGGTTGTCTGCAACTGTCTCAGAATATGCTAAGGTGAGTTGTGAAATAAATCCTGCATTGACGAACTTAATTGGCTTGAAATAATCTGGGATATGCAAGTTGGTGTCATCAGTGACATATCCTAAGCTGCGTCGATTCCTGTTATTCTGAATTTCTTCCTAGGGCTTGATGATGGACTTGGAAGAAATTTGAACTGGAACAAATTCGACACTTGAAGTTGTTTGAATGAATGACTGATCATCTGGATGGTTCAAATATTTGAAAGTATCACACTTTTCTTGCAATTCAATCCTTTGAAGCTACGACTCTAGTTGAAGAAACTCAATGGTTTCTTTTGTTTGTTGTAGATGCCGTGAAAGATCAGCAAGAGTTTCTTTGCTGACTTGCACCATGTCTTCATCACTGGAGATGATCAAACTGTGAATAATGTTTAACAACTGAATATGTTGCGCCATTTTAACTTGCACTCTTGAAATTAGGCTCTGTTGTCGGAGATGTCGTGCTTTGAACCATTTCACTTGATTTTGGTACTTGAATGACAGGCTCGCTTGCTATGTGGCTTGAATGGCACACTTGCTTGATTTGTTGCTGATTGCACTTGCTAGAGTTGCAGAACTTTCTTGCTTAAACTATGGAATTCATGCTCGCTTGATGATGATCGTGTTTGTTTAAGAACTCACTTGACTTACTTGATGACTTCACGCTCACTTGAATGAATAACCACGCTTGCTTGATTTCGATCTCAACTTGCTTGATTGTTTTAACTTGTTTGGTTGCTTTGATGGTTGCTGCAATGAACTTTAATTTGGATTGCTTGAAGGTTTGAACTTTGTATTGTCTTGACGCAAATTTCTTGAATGAATACTCACGCTCGCTTGCAGAAGATGTGAACTTGTTGCTTGTTTGCTTTAGAAACTCATGCATTCACTTGATTTTTCTTAAAGGAATGGTGTCAAACACTATCGACAATGCACCCAAGAAATCTTACAATGATTTTAAGGATTCACTTTAAAAAAATGAATTCACTTGTCCTCTTAAAAATTCATTAACAATGAATTTTTAATGATTCACTTAAAAAAATGAATTTGATTACAAGTTCTTAAATGGATTTGCAAGAACGTTGATGTAGACTTTGCTTTGAAATGCATTAACTTGACTAAGTGAATTTGAGTGTTGATGTAGAGAATCTTTGATTATATGTTGTAGTGGCACAAATGCATGTGTTGATCTTAATTTTCCTTCCTTGCATCTTCTTCGTTACATGTGTTGTGCTTGCTTGTATTGAATTTTATGTATGCGATATTAAATGAAATTATTGATGTGTCACAACTAGACACAAATAAAAAAGCAACAACATGAAGCCATAAAAAACATGCGCCATCACAAACACACATGGTGTACCTAAGATCCCCTTATTCAATTTCGGGCAAATCTAGGACACAATCACCAAAAATAATATGTCTTTATTGAGTATGGAGATCATCAGCCTTTCATCTTTTACAACATTGCCATGGAAGCTTTCTCAAACAATGAGAATATGACGCTCACAAATTTTGGAAGAAAATGCTTTCAAAAACTGTATGCACTAATCGCTCACACCTTATCTCTCCAAATTACAACTTATTACTCCTGAAAAAGAAAATTATAAATTCACTTTATAAAAAGTGAATCAATTTTTCACTTTTCACTATAGTGACTTATCACTCAAAAAACAAATTCACACTTTAAAACCTTATCACTCTGTTAGCGCTCGATTCTGCCACAGGCTGAAAGAGGCGAGGCTCGAGGCAACATCAAACCAACCTTAGCCTCGTAGCTAGCCCTACGAGGACAGGAGAGGGCTCTCTCCGGGTCAAACTCAGCAAAAGGATCTTCATGGAATGGAGATGACCGATAAGGAATGCTAATCTTAGGCTAGTAAAGTGATATGGATGAGGTTTAATAAATGTTGGGGTTTCTCTGGCCGTGTGAGGCAAAGATCAGCTTGAACGAGAAATATAATAAAAAAACATTGTCTTCTGAGGCAAGGTAGGCAGGAAAATTTAACATCAAACTTGAGATTAAATGAAATGGCAAGACTGTTGAGGAGCCGACAAGGGCATAGAGGATGAATCCTTGTCGAACAGAAGAAAACATTAAATATGAACAAACTTAAAGATAGAGCATACCAAATATGAATTCTACCTTAACACTTCATTTGTTCAATTGGAAATGATCATGAAATGACATGAACACATAACAGGCTACATATGAAACAAAAGAGGACACAAATGCTAAATTTCAAGCCACAGGAATCTCAGAAGCCAGCGCTGGGTATTTTCATTAAAATCTCTGTCAAAAACAGTACAATGGAAGCTCTGTTCTCTCTCCTACCCTAACTCTCAGAACTCTCTCCCCTCCCCTTTTCTTTGTACAAAAAATTATTTTTATAAACTATTCTAAAACAAAAACAACAGATCGACCCAACAAATCAGGGCGCTGTTTGAACTGAAATTACAAAAAATTAGAAAAGAGAACATCTTTCTATTTTAAAATAATACAATGTCCCTCTAAAAATCCTCTGATGACTAATAAACATGGAGCGCAGATCTTTTTGATTTCTGAGGTCTTGAAATAGGAAATTGGTTCCTATTTTTCTGTTGCGGTTGATGCCTTTATTCTAATTTTGTCTTTCAGTTTCAAACTCCAAAATAGTTTTAACAAACTAATGATCATAAGGACATTCAATATCATTCTCAGTAACTTTGAAGGGATGTGGATGCTTCCCCGAGCAAAGATAAGTTCCACATATTATAATATGCCTTATCCAAATTCCGCACCCATCGAGTGCGTATCAAACAGTAGGACATGTCAACCGTACTGCTCCTACTTCTCTTCTTCTTCGACACTTTCCAACGTCTCAGATCGTTCGGGCTTGTTTACCAACTGGGGGCAACCTTTGATACGCAAATACTTCAACTTTGCCATTGCATTAACATCTACTGCGGGAAATATTGCAATCTTGAATTCTTCTATAATGAGTCACCGCAATTCGAAATGAAATGCCCCACGTTCCAAACTCCCTCCTCGGAAAGCTAACACACTTATCATTTTTTGACGAGTGTAGTACTCTCCTTCCGAGCTTCGAATGTTTTCTAGCCTCCATACGCCTCCGTAATCCAAGCTTTTGACAACCGTGTGACTGAGCTCCCTTGGTTGTGTCCGGGTTGGGAGATCCATTCAATTGGCAAACCTCGTCACCATTATAGAAATCGTTTTCGAACATCCACTCGCAACAAAACAAACGCTCAATCTCTCGCGTGGTCACTCACCTCCTCGCGTGGGTCGCTCATGTTGTATTTTTACAATGCGAAGAACGCCCAGGTGGGTCGCTCGACGCCCAGGTGGGTCGCTCCACTGCAATGTTTATATTCATTCATTGCTTGGAACCTTGATTTTGATTAACGTGCTCTAGTAGGTGAAGCAATTAAGCACACTGAACATGGTTCTTGAGATCTGCATTCAACATTTTGAACCACTCTGTTATTAGACACGGCTCTATCTTCATGGCAGGTTCACTCCTTTGAACCACTTTGTTATTAGAATATGTTGTGTCTCCACTGAAGGTACTGTCTTCAACAAGATGTTGATTACGTCCTGCCCAGCATTTGATGTGCAAAGGCCGAGTATTTTCTTTACTCTAGAGTAGTTTTAACTTGGTTGAAAACCTTATGAAGTAGTTTTAACTTTCATTATAACAACATCTTGAACTCGTTTAAAAATCTTATGTAGTGGTTTCTTCAGAATGGCATTTTGAAGATTGTAGAACAGGGTAGCTAATTGTACTCATTATCGAGTCGTAGTGTCTCCTCGAAAAGCCCTATTTATTGGAAGAATCCAACAGCAGGGTGCATATGAGGAAAGTAAGGCAGGTAAATTGTGTGTTTGAAGGTTTGGGAGGCTGAGCAAGATTTCAATAGTGAAGGAGCGGTTGGAAATAGATAATCTCAATCAAACAAACCCGTCAGATGGACATGAAATCAAGGAAGCAATGACACATCTCAAGAGGGACAGATTGGATATTTTTGAATGTATCAAGTCACCTCCATTGTGTTGCATTGCATTGAATCGGAATAGTAAGGTGAACAACTATTAGGATTTAGGTCAACAAGATAGTTATGCAACATGACATCAACAAGTGTTACGTATTGATCATCATTGGTTCAACCTTCATACTATTCAATGTATTAGCGCTCATAACCACAGCGCTGCTTGTGAATAACAAGCGCTTCCTTTTCTCTCATAAAAAACCAACGTAGCAAGTGACTCCTCAAGAGATGAAGACTGAAGAATATATTTAGAAATACATGCCCCAATGCAAGCTGGTGTTGCAACTACAATATTTGGGGGCCCAACCATAACAGCCCTAAAAACTGGCAAAAGCATGTTGCTCTAAATGAACTCTTGCCTCAAAGACATATTACTCACAGTGTCACTACTAACAAGCACAAAATCACCTCGGATCACATTCCTCTGATCAATAAGACGCAGGGCATTCCCAACGCTAACATAATCATTTGATTCAATAGCTGTGACAATGAAGTTTTTTTGGGCTTTCCAGTGAGACTTCTCCAAATAGCTTGTAACTTACTTTGCCTCTGATTGCTGATGATGTTTTGTTTTCTTCTGTTTGTGCTTTTGCAGAGACAGGAACTGAGCTGCTGCCTTTTGAAGAGCTGGAGAATTTGATACATATCCTAAAAAACACATTTAATGAATTCTTCTTCAAAACAGGGTTTTGAAGAAGAATCAATCTCACCTTATTTACGATGACATTCCTGAAATGAAAACTTACTGAACCTTCCTCTAGCCTACCTCTGAAAACTAAACCCTGAACTCTAGAATTACTCTTTAATGACTGCAAATAAGGAGAAATGAACCTTGGTGAATTTGATTGCAGCAGACTGACAGGACGGAGTCTAACATTGGCTCCAATGGGGATGGCAGCTGCCGCTTCTTGGAGCTGCCAAGAACCGCAGAGCTTTGGGAGAGCGTAGACAAAGGCTTCCATTGGGCTATGGAATCATGATCAACTTATTAACTGAAAACTGACTAAAATGATTTGAAAAATTGACTTGGCAAAGCTCAAACTAAACTGCAATGAAACTGGAACGAAATGCTGCCTTTTGGCTGCTTATTTATTTACAAAATCTACCTCATCATTGTAAAAACAATAGATCGTGTAATACCGAAATGCTGTATTAACCATTCAAGTAAACCCGAGAATGATGCCGTTGAGAAGCTCTACCCGTGTCAGCGTATACAATTGCTGGGAGCCCTTCATGCACGACCGAGCTTCGGTCAATTTTAAAATACAAACTCGATCTATCAATCAAACTCGAAAAAAATGTGTCCATGTACGCCGCAATAGGATCACGGCTTGGAGTCGGACTCCGTTTTAAGCTTCCAACTCGTGATGCATATGGAACACTCACCGCACAATCGTCAATGTAAACATCTCGTAGCAATTCTATGATTTCTTGTTTCGATGAAGGAAGGATTTCCAAAAACTTCTTAGGGTCTCGAAATCATGACCGGATTTGCTCATCTAAATATTGAATCTCCTCCTTTTCAAACTTTTCAACAATTAACTCACAGAACCTAGTTTTAGTTTCAAGAGGAAACTTTGGAGATTTCAAACATTGAAGCAAGACACGGACAAATTTCTCATTAATTTCAAAATCCGCTAACAAATTTCTCACATCTTCTACAGCTTCAGAAAGTGCAGGGTTTTCCACATACCCTACCATTGCATGAGTGGATCAGCGAGCATTGGAATCTCCGGATCGAGCTGGAGTCGCCAGGTGAAAATTTCAGCCTTCATATGTGTCTGACTGCTGTCCACCATCAGCATCAGACTTGCAACTTGATTTCCTGCACTGGGGCAAGACAATCTACAAGTCGACTGTCACATCAACAGCAAACCATTTCCCCAGTATGGTCGCCACTATGTTAGCGCTCGATTCTGCCACAGGCTGAAAGAGGCGAGGCTCGAGGCAACATCAAACCAACCTTAGCCTCGTAGCTAGCCCTACGAGGACAGGAGAGGGCTCTCTCCGGGTCAAACTCAGCAAAAGGATCTTCAAGGGGCTGAGATGACCGATAAGAAATGCTAATCTTAGGCTAGTAAAGTGATATGGATGAGGTTTTTAATAAATGTTGGGGTTTCTGGGCTGTGTGAGGCAAAGAACAGCTTGAACAGAGAAATATAATAAAAAAACACAGATTGTCTTCTGAGGCAAGGTAGGCAGGAAAATTTAACATCAAATTTGAGATTAAATGAAATGGCAAGACTGTTGAGGAGCCGACAAGGGCATAGAGGATGAATCCTTGTCGAACAGAAGAAAACATTAAATATGAACAAACTTAAAGGCAGAGCATACCAAATATGAATTCTACCTTAACACTTCATTTGTTCAATTGGAAATGATCATGAAATGACATGAAAACATAACAGGCTACATATGAAACAAAAGATTAATATCGACACTTCAAGCCACAGAATCTTAAGCTGCCATTGTGGGTATTTTCATTAAAATCTCTCATTAAAGACAAAAATAATGGGAAGCTCCTTGCTTCTCCTCCTACCCTAACTCTAACTCTCTTCCCTCCCCTTTCTTTCATGTACAAAAAATTATTTTTTATAAACTATTCTAAAACAAAAACAACAGACGACCCAACAAATCGTGGCGTTGTTTGAACTCGAAATTACAAAAAATTAGAAAAGAGAAATAAAATTTTCTATTTTAAAATAATAATGTCCCTCTAAAAATCCTCTCGATGACTAATAAACATGGAGCACATCTTTTGATTTCTCGAGGTCTTGAAATAGGAAATTGGTTCATTTTTCTCGTTGCGTTGATGCCTTTATTCTAATTTTGTCTTTTCGCCTCTAAACTCCAAAAATAGCTGTAACAAACTAATGATCATAAGGACATTCAGTATCATTCTCAGTAATTTCGAAGGGCTGTGGATGCTTCCCCGAGCAGTATAAGTTCCACATCTTATAATATGCCTTATCCAAATTCCGCACCCATCGAGCAGTATCAAACAGAGGACATGTCAACCGTACTGCTCCTACTTCTCTTCTTCTTCGACACTTTCCAACGTCTCAGATCATTCGGGCTTGTTTACCAACTGGAGGCAACCTTTGATACACAAATATTTCAACTTTGCCATTGTATTAACATCTAATGCGGGAAATATTTTCAAATTTTTGAATTCTTCTATAATGAGCTGCTGCAATTCACGAAATGCCCCACGTTTTCCAAACTCCTCTGGAAAGCTAACACACTTATCATTTTTTGACGAGTGTAGTACTCTGAGCTTCGGAATGTTTTCTAGGCCTCCATACGCCTCCGTAATACAAGCTTTGACAACTGTGTGACTTGAGCTCCTTGGGATTCTGAAGTTGGGAGATCCATTCAATTGGCAACCGTCACTATTATAGAAACCGTTTCCGAACATCCACTCGCAACAAAACAAACGCCGCAATCGCGTGGTCGCCACTCGCGTGGGTCGCCACATCAGGCTTTACAATGCGAAGAACGCCCAGGTGGGTCGCTCGACGCCCAGGTGGGTCGCTCCACTGCAATGTTGATATTCATTCATTGCTTGGAACCTTGATTTTGATTACCGTGCTCTAGTAGGTGAAGCAATTAAGTACACTGAACATGGTTCTTGAGATCTGCATTCAACATTTTGAACCACTCTGTTATTAGACACGGCTCTGTCTTCATGGCAGGTTCACTCCTTTTGAACCACTTTGTTATTAGAATATGTTGTGTCTCCACTGAAGGTACTGTCTTCAACAAGATGTTGATTACGTCCTGCCCAGCATTTGATGTGCAAAGGCCGAGTATTTTCTTTACTCTAGAGTAGTTTGAACTTGGTTGAAAACCTTATGAAGTAGTTTTAACTTTCATTATAACAACATCTTGAACTCGTTTAAAAATCTTATGTAGTGGTTTCTAATGGCATTTTGAAGATTGTAGACAGGGTAGCTAATTGTACTCATTATCGAGTCGTAGTGTCTGCTCGAAAAGCCCTGTTTATTGGAAGAATCCAACAGCAGGGTGCATATGAGGAAAGCGGTGAAAAACTTGTGTGTTTGAAGGCTCTTGGGAGGCAGTTGAGCAAGATTTCAATAGTGAAGGAGCAGTTTGAAATAGATAATCTCAATCAAACAAACCCGTTGATGGACATGAAATCAAGGAAGCAATGACACATCTCAAGGAGGGACAGATTGGATATTTTTGAACAGAATGTCAGCTCCATTGTGTTGCATTGAACTGGAATAGCAAGGTGAACAACTATTAGGATTTATGTCAACAAGATAGTTATGCAACACAGACATCAAATGGCAAGTTACAATATGATCATCATTGGTTCAACCTCTCATACTATTCAATGTATTAGCGCTCATAACCACAGTGCTGCTTGTGAATAGCATAGCCAGTTCCTTTTCTCTCATCTAAAACCAACGTAGCAAGTGACTCCTCAAGAGATGAAGACTGAAGAATATATTTAGAAATACATGCCCCAATGCAAGCTGGTGTTGCAACTACAATATTTGGGGGCCCAACCATAACAGCCCTAAAAACTGGCAAAAGCATGCTGCTCTGAATGAACACTTGCCTCAAAGACATATTACTCACAGTGTCACTACTAACAAGCACAAAATCACCTCGGATCACATTCCTCTGATCACATTTGTGGCATTCCCAACGCTAACATAATCATTTGATTGAATAGTCATGGACAATGAAGGTTGTTTGGGCTTTCCAAAGGAGATTCTCCAAATACTTTGTAACTTACTTTTGCCTCCGATCGTCGATGCGATGATGTTTTGTTTTCTTTTGTTTGTGCTTTTGCAGAGACAGGAGCTGCGCTGCTGCCTTTTGAAGAGCTGGAGAATTTGATATATATTCTAAAAAACACATTTAATGATTTCTTCTTCAAAACAGGGTTTTGAAGAAGAATCAGTTTCACATTGATAACATTCCTGAAACAAACACCTACTGAATCTTCCTCTGGCCTACCTCTGAAAACTAAACCCTGAACCGCAGAATTACTCTTTAATGAATGCAAAGAGAAATGAACTTTGGTGAACTTGATCACAGCATTCGACAAGACGGAGTCTAACATTGGTCTGAATAAGATGCTTATACCGTCATTTTTTTGAGGGGGCCAAGAACAGCAGAGTTTTAGGAGAGCAAGATGTTATTTCCATTGGGCTATGGAATCATGATCAACTTATTAACTGAAAACTGACTGAAATGATTTGAAAAACTAACTTGGCAAACCTCAAACTAGAACTGCAATAAACTGGAACAAAATGCTACCCTTTTGGCTGCTTATTTATTTACAAAATCTATCCTACTCTGCTGTAAAAACAATAGATCAGGTAATACTGAAATGCCAGGTTAACCATTCAAGTAAACCTGAGAATGATGCCGCTTGAGAATGCTTCCACCAGGTCACAGATACAACTGCTGGGAGCCTTTCATGCACATAATGAATCTGGCCACGAAAAATACAGCCTGATCTATCAATCAAACTTAAAAATGTGTCCATGTATGTTGCCACTGGATCGCGAAAGCCAGACTCTGTTGGCTGCCCCAACTCTGCAATACATACCTCCAGCTGCACACTGTCAATGCAAACATCTGTAGGCAATTCTATGATTTCTTGTTTCGATGGAGGAAGGATTTCCAAAAACTTTTTAGGGTCTTGGAAATCATATGACTGGATTTGCTCATCTAAATATTGAATCTCCTTCTCAAACTTTTCAACAATTAACTCACAGAACCTAGTTTTAGTTTCAAGAGGAAACTTCGGAGATTTCAAACATTGAAGCAAGACTCTGACAAATTCTTCATTAATTTCATAATCCGCTAACAAATTTCTAACATCTTCTACAGCTTCACACAGTGCAGGGTTTGCCACATACCCTACCATTGCATGAGTGGATCAGCGAGCATTGGAATCTCTGGATCGAGCTGGAGTCGCCAGGTGAAATTTTCAGCCTTCATATGTGTCTGACTGCTGTCCACCATCAGCATCAGATCTGCAACTTTGATTTCCTGCACTGGGGCAAGACAATCTACAAGTCGACTGTCAAATCAACAGCAAACCATCTTCCCCAGTATGGTCACCACTATGTTAGCACTCGAATCTGCCACAGGCTGAAAGAGGCGAGGCTCGAGGAAACATCAAACCAACCTTAGCCTCGTAGCTAGCCCTACGAGGACAGGAGAGGGCTCTCTCCGGGTCTATCTCGGCAGAAAGATCTTCAAGAGGCTGAGATGACCGATAAGGAATGCTAATCTTAGGCTAGTAAAGTGATATGGATGAGGTTTTTAATAAATGTTGGGGTTTCTCGGCTGTGTGAGGCAAAGAACAGCTTGAACAGAGAAATATAATAAAAAAACACAGATTGTCTTCTGAGGCAAGGTAGGCAGGAAAATTTAACATCAAATTTGAGATTAAATGAAATGGCAAGACTGTTGAGGAGCCGATAAGGGCATAGAGGATGAATCCTTGTCGAACAGAAGAAAACATTAAATATGAATTCTACCTTAACACTTCATTTGTTCAATTGGAAATGATCATGAAATGACATGAACACATAACAGGCTACATATGAAACAAAAGAGGACACAAATGCTAAATTTCAAGCCACAGGAATCTCAGAAGCCAGCGCTGGGTATTTTCATTAAAATCTCTGTCAAAGACAGTACAATGGAAGCTCTGTTCTCTCTCCTACACTAACTCTCTCCCCTCTCTCCCCCACTTGATTATTTTTATAAACTATTCTAAAACAAAAACAACAGATCGACCCAACAAATCAGGGCGCTGTTTGAACTGAAATTACAAAAAATTAGAAAAGAGAACAACTTTCTATTTTAAAATAATACAATGTCCCCCTAAAAATCCTCTGATGACTAATAAACATGGAGCGCAGATCTTTTTGATTTCTGAGGTTTTGAAATAGGAAATTGGTTCCTATTTTTCTGTTGCGGTTGATGCCTTTATTCTAATTTTGTCTTTCAGTTTCAAACTCCAAAATAGTTTTAACAAACTAATGATCATAAGGACATTCAGTATCATTCTCAGTAACTTTGAAGGGTTGTGGATGCTTCCCCGAGCAGTATAAGTTCCACATCTTATAATATGCCCTATCCAAATTCCGCACCCATCGAGCAGTATCAAACAGAGGACATGTCAACCGTACTGCTCCTACTTCTCTTCTTCTTCAACACTTTCCAACGTCTCAGATCTTTCGGGCTTGTTTACCAACTGGGGGCAACCTTTGATACGCAAATACTTCAACTTTGCCATTGCATTAACATCTGATGCGGGAAATATTTTCAAATCTTTGAATTCTTCTATAATGAGCTGCTGCAATTCAGGAAATGCCCCACGTTTTCCAAACTCCTCTGGAAAGCTAACACACTTATCATTTTTTGACGAGTGTAGTACTCTGAGCTTCGGAATGTTTTCTAGGCCTCCATACGCCTTTGTAATCCAAGCTTTGACAACTGTGTGACTTGAGCTCCTTGGGATTCTGAAGTTGGGAGATCCATTCAATTGGCAACCTGTCACCATTATAGAAACTGTTTCCGAACATCCACTCTGCAACAAAACAAACGCTGCAATCTCTGCGTGGGTCACTCACCTCCTGCGTGGGTCGCTCACGTTGTATTTTTACAATGCGAAGAACGCCCAGGTGGGTCGCTCGACGCCCAGGTGGGTCGCTCCACTGCAATGTTAATATTCATTTATTGCTTGGAACCTTGGTTTTGATTACCGTGCTCTAGTAGGTGAAGCAATTAAGTACACTGAACATGGTTCTTGAGATCTGCATTCAACATTTTGAACCACTCCGCTATTAGACACGGCTCTGTCTCCATGGCAGGTTCACTCCTTTGAACCACTTTGTTATTAGAATATGTTGTGTCTCCACTGAAGGTACTGTCTTCAACAAGATGTTGATTACTGTCCTGCCCAGCATTTGATGTGCAAAGGCCGAGTATTTTCTTTACTCTAGAGTAGTTTGAACTTGGTTGAAAACCTTATGAAGTAGTTTGAACTTTCATTATAACAACATCTTGAACTCGTTTGAAAATATTATGTAGTGGTTTCTTCAGAATGGCATTTTGAAGATTGTAGACAGGGTAGCTAATTGTACTCATTATCGAGTCGTAGTGTCTGCTCGAAAAGCCCTGTTTATTGGAAGAATCCAACAACAGGGTGCATATGAGGAAAGCGGTGAAAAAATTGTGTGTTTGAAGGCTCTTGGGAGGCAGTTGAGCAAGATTTCAATAGTGAAGGAGCGGTGTGAAATAGATAATCTCAATCAAACAAACCCGTTGATGGACATGAAATCAAGGAAGCAATGACACATCTCAAGGAGGGACAGATTGGATATTTTTGAACAGAATGTCAGCTCCATTGTGTTGCATTGAACTGGAATAGCAAGGTGAACAACTATTAGGATTTATGTCAACAAGATAGTTATGCAACACAGACATCAAATGGCAAGTTACAATATGATCATCATTGGTTCAACCTCTCATACTATTCAATGTATTAGCGCTCATAACCACAGTGCTGCTTGTGAATAGCATAGCCAGTTCCTTTTCTCTCATCTAAAACCAACGTAGCAAGTGACTCCTCAAGAGATGAAGACTGAAGAATATATTTAGAAATACATGCCCCAATGCAAGCTGGTGTTGCAACTACAATATTTGGGGGCCCAACCATAACAGCCCTAAAAACTGGCAAAAGCATGTTGCTCTAAATGAACTCTTGCCTCAAAGACATATTACTCACAGTGTCACTACTAACAAGCACAAAATCACCTCGGATCACATTCCTCTGATCAATAAGACGCAGGGCATTCCCAACGCTAACATAATCATTTGATTCAATAGCTGTGACAATGAATTTTGTTTGGGCTTTCCAGTGAGACTTCTCCAAATAGCTTGTAACTTACTTTGCCTCTGATTGCTGATGATGTTTTGTTTTCTCAGCGAGGTTACAGAGACAGGAACTGAGCTGCTGCCTTTTGAAGAGCTGGAGAATTTGATACATATTCTAAAAAACACATTTAATGAATTCTTCTTCAATACAGGGTTTTGAAGAAGAATCAATTTCACATTGATGACATTTCTGAAATGAAGACTTACTGAAGCTTCCTCTAGTCTACCTATGAAGACTAAACCCTGAACTCCAGAATTACTCTTTAATGAATGCAAAAAAGGAGAAATGAACCTTGGTGAACTTGATTGCAGCAGTCTGACAAGACGGAGTCTAACATTGGCTCCAATGGGGATGGCAGCTGCCACTTCTTGGAGGTGCCAAGAACCGCAGAGCTTTAGGAGAGCAGACAGTGCCTCCATTGGGCTATGGAATCCTCATCAACTTATTAACTGAAAACTGACTGAAATGATTTGAAAAACTAACTTGGCAAACCTCAAACTAGAACTGCAATAAACTGGAACAAAATGCTGCCCTTTGGACTGCTTATTTATTTACAAAATCTACCCTACCCTGCTATAAAAACAATAGATCAGGTAATACTGAAATGCCAGATTAACCATTCAAGTAAACCTGAGAATGATGCCGCTTGAGAATGCTTCCACCGGGTCACAGATACAATTGTTGGGAGCCCTTCATGCACGTACTGAGCCTGGTCACGGAAAATACAGCCTGATCTATCAATCAAACTGAAAAATGTGTCCATGTATGCCGCAATAGGATCACGGAAGCTGGACTCTGTTGGCTGCCCCAACTCTGTGATGCATACTTCCAGCTGCACATTGTCAATGTAAACAACTGTAGGCCATTCTATGATATCTTGTTTCGAATGAGGAAGGATTTCCAAGAACTTTTTAGGGTCTTGGAAATCATATGACTGAATCTGCTCATCTAAACATTGAATCTCCTTTTCAAACTTTTCAACAATTAACTCATAGAACCTAGTTTTAGTTTCAAGAGGAAACTTCGGAGATTTCAAACATTGAAGCAAGACTCTGACAAATTCTTCATTAATTTCATAATCCGCTAACAAATTTCTAACATCTTCTACAGCTTCACACAGTGCAGGGTTTGCCACATACCCTACCATTGCATGAGTGGATCAGCGAGCATTGGAATCTCTGGATCGAGCTGGAGTCGCCGGGTGAAAGTTTCAGCCTTCATATGTGTCTGACTGCTGTCCACCATCAGCATCAGATCTGCAACTTGATTTCCTGCACTGGGGCAAGACAATCTACAAGTTGACTGTCACATCAACAGCAAACCATTGAGATTATTCCCCAGTATGGTCGCCACTATGTTAGCGCTCGATTCTGCCACAGGCTGAAAGAGGCGAGGCTCGAGGCAACATCAAACCAACCTTAGCCTCGTAGCTAGCCCTACGAGGACAGGAGAGGGCTCTCTCCGGGTCAAACTCAGCAAAAGGATTTTCAAGGGGCTGAGACGACCGATAAGGAATGCTAATCTTAGGCTAGTAAAGTGATATGGATGAGGTTTTTTGATAAAATGATGGGGTTTCTGGGCTGTGTGAGGCAAAGAACAGCTTGAACAGAGAAATGTAATAAAAAACACAGATTGTCTCCTGAGGCAAGGTAGGCAGGAAAATTTAACATTAAATTGAGATTAAATGGAATGGCAAGACTGTTGAGGAGCCGACAAGGGCATAGAGGATGAATCCTTGTCGAACAGAAGAAAACATTAAATATGAAAAAACTTAAAGGCAGAGCATACCAAATATGAATTCTACCTTAACACTTCATTTGTTCAATTGGAAATGATCATGAAATGACATGAACACATAACAGGCTACATATGAAACAAAAGAGGACACAAATGCTAAATTTCAAGCCACAGGAATCTCAGAAGCCAGCGCTGGGTATTTTCATTAAAATCTCTGTCAAAGACAGTACAATGGAAGCTCTGTTCTCTCTCCTACCCTAACTCTCAGAACTCTCTCCCCTCCCCTTTTCTTTGTACAAAAAATTATTTTTATAAACTATTCTAAAACAAAAACAACAGATCGACCCAACAAATCAGGGCGCTCTTTGAACTGAAATTACAAAAAATTAGAAAAGAGAACAGCTTTCTATTTTAAAATAATACAATGACCCTCTAAAAATCCTCTGATGACTAATAAACATGGAGCGCAGATCTTTTTGATTTCTGAGGTCTTGAAATAGGAAATTGGTTCCTATTTTTCTGTTGCGGTTGATGCCTTTATTCTAATTTTGTCTTTCAGTTTCAAACTCCAAAATAGTTTTAACAAACTAATGATCATAAGGACATTCAGTATCATTCTCAGTAACTTTGAAGGGCTATGGATGCTTCCCCGAGCAGTATAAGTTCCACATCTTATAATATGCCCTATCCAAATTCCGCACCCATCGAGCAGTATCAAACAGAGGACATGTCAACCGTACTGCTCCTACTTCTCTTCTTCTTCAACACTTTCCAACGTCTCAGATCTTTCGGGCTTGTTTACCAACTGGGGGCAACCTTTGATACGCAAATACTTCAACTTTGCCATTGCATTAACATCTAATGCGGGAAATATTTTCAAATCTTTGAATTCTTCTATAATGAGCTGCTGCAATTCAGGAAATGCCCCACGTTTTCCAAACTCCTCTGGAAAGCTAACACACTTATCATTTTTTGACGAGTGTAGTACTCTGAGCTTCGGAATGTTTTCTAGGCCTCCATACGCCTCCGTAATCCAAGCTTTGACAACTGTGTGACTTGAGCTCCTTGGGATTCTGAAGTTGGGAGATCCATTCAATTGGCAACCTGTCAGCATTATAGAAACTGTTTCCGAACATCTGCAACAAAACAAACGCTCGCACCAAGGTACGCCACCAAGGTGGGTCGCCTACGTTGTATTTTACAATGCGGTGTAAGAACGCCTGTGTGGGTCGCTTCCACTACAGGCTTGATATTCATTCATCGTTTTGGAACCTTGATTTTGATTACCGTGCTCTAGTAGGTGAAGTAATTAGCACCGAACATGGTTCTTGAGATCCGCATTCAACATTTTGAACCACTCGTTATTAGACACGGTCATTTTCATAAGGTGTTCAATTTCTTTGAACCACTTTGTTATTAGAATATGTTGTGTCTCCACTGAAGGTACTGTCTTCAACAAGATGTTGATTACGTCTTGCCCAGCGTTTGATGTGCAAAGGCCGAGTATTTTCTTTACTCTAGAGTAGTTTGAACTTGGTTGAAAACCTTATGAAGTAGTTTTAACTTTCATTATAACAACATCTTGAACTCGTTTAAAAATCTTATGTAGTGGTTTCTAATGGCATTTTGAAGATTGTAGACAGGGTAGCTAATTGTACTCATTATCGAGTCGTAGTGTCTGCTCGAAAAGCCCTGTTTATTGGAAGAATCCAACAGCAGGGTGCATATGAGGAAAGCGGTGAAAAACTTGTGTGTTTGAAGGCTCTTGGGAGGCAGTTGAGCAAGATTTCAATAGTGAAGGAGCGGTTTGAAATAGATAATCTCAATCAAACAAACTCGTTGATGGACATGAAATCAAGGAAGCAATGACACATCTCAAGGAGGGACAGATTGGATATTTTTGAACAGAATGTCAGCTCCATTGTGTTGCATTGAACTGGAATAGCAAGGTGAACAACTATTAGGATTTAGGTCAACAAGATAGTTATGCAAATACGTACATCAAATGGCAAGTTACAATATGATCATCATTGGTTCAACCTCTCATACTATTCAATGAGTTAGCGCTCATAACCACAGTGCTGCTTGTGAATAACATAGCCAGTTCCTTTTCTCTCATCTAAAACCAACGTAGCACGTGACTCCTCAAGAGATGACGACTGAAGAATATATTTAGAAATACATGCCCCAATGCCAAGCAGGTGTTGCAACTACAATATTTGGGGCCCCAACGGGGGCCCAACCATAACAACCCTAAACCTCGGCAAAAGCATGTCAGTAAATGAACTCTTGCCTCAAAGACATATTACTCATGTTGTCACTACTAACAAGCACAAAATCACCCTGATCACATTCCTCCTCGATCAATAAGACGGTATTCTAACGCTAACATAATCATTTGATTCAATAGCTTGCATAAATGAAGTTTGTTTGGGCTTTCCAAGGGAAAAACTCCAAATAGCTTGTAACTTACTTTGCCTCTGATTGCTGATGATGTTTTGTTTTCTTCTGTTTGTGCTTTTGCAGAGACAAGAACTGAGTTGCTGCCTTTTGAAGAGCTGGAGAATTTGATACATATTCTAAAAAACACATTTAATGAATTCTTCTTCAAAACAGGGTTTTGAAGAAGAATCAATTTCACATTGATGACATTTCTGAAATGAAGACTTACTGAAGCTTCCTCTAGTCTACCTCTGAAGACTAAACCCTGAACTCCAGAATTACTCTTTAATGAATGCAAAAAAGGAGAAATGAACCTTGGTGAACTTGATTGCAGCAGTCTGACAAGACGGAGTCTAACACACTCCATTACATAAAATACACCCTTAAAATTTTTTAAAAATCCACCTTATTAATCCAACCCATTACAATCTTCAAAAAAAATTTAAATTAAAACACCTTATCACTTCAATTACAAAGAGAGTCACTTTTTATCTCTCCCATTCACTCATTAAAAAAAATATTAAAACACACTCTCCACTTATTCTCTCATGATTATGATCTTTTAATTATATACCCCTTTATATCTTCATTAACAAATCTCTTCGAAACTCTCAACTAAAAAAATTTCCTTATCTCTCCAACAAACTCATCTTCACTCTATTAACAAACTTTAATAACTTATTTTTAAACCCCCACTTGAGAGAATTTTATGAAATATTTTAAAAAGGGAATGGAGCCACTTTAAAATTCAACGTATCTCCTAAAAAAAGGTCAAAGCACACTTTTTAAATTATTTTGAGAAGTCACGTACGACAACATAAAAAAAATTCACGCTGATCATTTATTTTGGCGCAGAGAGAAATTACTAGCTTCAATGTTATCTTATGCTGATGGCAACCCATGGAACGTAGCTTTCCTTAATGGTTCGATTCCATTTGCAGCAGCATGATTGGATTTTTTTTTTCAACTTTCTCAACTTCAATAGCCGCAGATAAATATCACAACAAGTATTCAACGCAGATCCAATGTCCAAGCTCCAATCTACATTAAAAATTACTTTCCAGAATGGCTTTATTAATGCTCCACAATTCAACCTTGATGGCTTTAAATGAAAATCGATTTCTACAGCAATCACACATGGTTAACATGTATGGCAACATTTATAAACTTAACCTCAATAAAAATACCAAATTAAAAAATCCAAGCAGATTGAAACGGTTTCTACGTAGTTGCAGCTACATCCACGATTGTTGTCACTGTCACTTGCTGATCTCGGAATCTGAATGGTTTTGAACCTCAGCCATATTTGTCCAAAAATCCCACAAGGCCAGTTGCTCTCCAAACTAGTGCTTCCTTCGACACTGCTAGGATGGAATATAAATGCCTTCTTCAAACAGATATATGTGCCCAAAAGTCATTTAAACTCATAAAAAAATTGATGCACCCTCTTCTTCTATGCATATTACTGTATCCTTTGCGAGCGCAGAGCATTGAAACTCGAAGCAGTTCAATTCAAGGATCAAATACACCAAGTCTTCAAGATCGACCTGCAAGTCATTTAAAAAATACCAACGAGAAAGACGTGCTGAGAATCACCAAAATGGTCGTTGCTACATAGTTTGATGGATTTTTGGCTATGTGGAATAATGAAAGCTGTATTCTGAAGAAACAAGGTCAATTTTATAGATTAAATGATGTTGAAGGAGTCGACACATTTAGATGGGAAGATCAACAAAAACACCAGGAAGTATGTTGAATGTCTTGTTGAAAGTTTTGTGCTGGATGGTGGTGCTGCAAATGATGACAATAATGAATATTTCATATCACGTTTGGATTGCTGGGTAATTCCAACGTTTGACCAAAAAATTTAACTCATCATTGAATTCTCCCAATGTATAGTCTTCAACACAAAAAAAAAATTATTTGCCTTTGACGCAGGGTACCATTCCAGAATTAAAGAAATGTTATTTCAAACCTCACATACCATGACTCTAGCTGAATTGTCATTGATAAAATGTTCTAGAGTTGCAGACAGTCATGAATATTCTTGAAAATGTCCATCAGATTGATGAGCACAGTAGGGAACAAAATTTGTAGCAGAATAAACATCAAATTTCTCTTGCAGTTCATGGATCGCCTTCCGTCTTCTCTTCTCTCGGTATATCAATTCCGAATCTGCTCCATCCATCCAACATGCGACTCGATCTCAGGCATAGTTCCCAACAAATTGTTGTGACTTAATTCCACTTCACGGCATTATTTCAATCTTGTTGCGTAACTTCGACTTTTCACATCAGTTCTTTTGATCCAATTTGTAGCAGCCTTATAACGTCAATACTATACGTTCACCAGTGTTGAGAATTTATTTTAGTGGTGAGAATTCCATGTTGTGGTCGTGGATACCTGGGCTCGTATCCCAGTAGCCACACCACATTTTATAATCTTCAGCTTTTGCACCAGTTTGTAGGGTCGGCCTCCACATACACAAGATTTAACTTAGACCAGCTCCGAATCAACAACAAAAAAATTTCTCCTCGGCCTTTTCCTTGGCCGCTTCTCTTTCGATCTCAATGTTCTACGCTCTAGGCTTAAATGGCCATCTCCATAGTGCACCAGTCAGGTCTCACTCTTAATCACAGACACACAACCCATGTGCAATCCGGTCCAGCAATCAGCGCTCACATGAGGAGGGAAAGGCCCAGACTCATAATGCTCTGATACCACATGTAGATGCAGAAGTGTACTCAGACACATAATTTTATTAATCATGGAAAAAGATTATATATCAAATTATAGGAGTTTACAAACGTAAACTCTCACCGTCACATTCTCACATTACACAATGAAATTAGGAAACTAACTTATTTATAAGCTCTATGTTCTAACTTAATCTAGTTATGGATCACTTGGAAAATCAACAAGTGTCCATTTACAATAAATGACCTTCTAAGCATTCTACTAACTTTATTCCTATTTTAGAGCCTAGGAAACGACTCTATTTTAGAGTCCTATTTTTACTAACAAAATACTATTTCTAAGTATCTCAAATATTTATTAAATATTCTAATTTAATAAATATATTTATCCTAACTTTACATTATTTAATTTATGTATTTTAGATTTATAATTTCCTTTATGAAAGAGGCTAACAATTATTGTTAGTGTATCCCCCTTATTGTTAATTTTGTACCCTTGTAGTCCCCATATTGTTATTATTATGCCCCATAAAATACCACTATTGTTATTGTTATGCCCTTACATTATCATTGTTAAGTCAGCTAGGATTATATTGTGACCCCATGGACTCTTGTATATAGAAAGGAGGTTTTTTCATTTGTATCATCCAAGAATTTTTCATTTATGTAATGTAAAGTAGGTTTCCCCCTTGAAGAGGCTGATTTATAAGTCATTGATCTCTCTTTTCTTCTATTTTTTGAGCTCCTTTCATAACAAATATATGGTTCATGAATACAATACTGAGTGTAAGGGGCTAGAATTTCATATGAAACTTATCAAGAAGGGTCACCACCCTCTCCCATTAGTTTCCTTAACATTATTTAGGTCTTGCATCCATTATTATTTCAGTTAAAACTAAAAAAATGAGATGAAGCATGACTAGAACCAACCACATAACCATGCTTATTATTGGACAGAATTGTGAATTACGGATAAAACATGCTTCCCTAGACAAGTGCTAATCTAGAACAACAGTTTAAAGACTACATGAATATTTTTCCTAAATAAGAACAAACACACAGAATGTATTAGATGCTTACTTGGAATACAAGCGCTTCCAAATGATTCCTTCTGTCGCTTTTGTTGTAGCTTCAAATTCCAGTCGGTTGTGCAAAATATTTCCTGCAAGAATGAACACTAAACAATAGAAGATAGCAATAATACATATGTCTATTCAAGTTAGTTTTCTAAATCAGTAAAGCATAAACCATATACATCAACTAAGATCTTGCAATATGGAAAATCAAAGCCAATACAGATGCATATAGGGAAAAGTAAGATGTATTCTTTATTAATGATAGAAGGGGAGGTTACAACCAAATGACTGATTTTGTGTCACCATCTCTAGCATCATCCCAACCTCATCACAATGTAGATATCTCCAGAAAATTGTCACTCAAATCAATCTCCTCAATGTAAAATCCACCCGCATTTCTCTACACAAATTCTTCCTTCTCAAACACTAAGATCTATGCTCAATTTAAGAGTAGCTGAGGTAGTTTTACAATCAATGACTTTCCAATAATAGGAAAGACATGTTCCCAATATTGTAGATGTCAAATGGACACATGGATTCAAATTTTGACATATGTGAACTCTTCTAGAAGGTACTGGCCAAGTGGAGATTCTGGAACAATAAGAATTTCACTCCCAATGTGACCAACGCACCCATAGATGTCGGGAAGTGCTTTGTAGAGTAGCCTTGCATGGGGCTACCTGCATATGCAACGCACTTAGTCCATTTAGAGGTAGCTTTGGTGAGCTCTCATATCATATATTATAAAATTCAAACCTTGTAAACCTTTGCAGATGAAAGTCCTTGATTGATATGTCGTGTTCTTTGTCTTAGGGCATATAGCAATTGAAATGTTAGGGGATAATAGACCCTATACATTGGTCTTGGAGATGATGCCCAGTAACCAGGTCATTGGGAATGATTCCAAAATTGACCTATAACAATTATAACCAACATATAACCACAAAAATAACCAAAAGATAATAGCCATTAAAGCCACATAAATACGAGTACAAAATCAAGATAAATTAGCTTGCATTAATCATATGCAAGAACCAACCAAGTTTGAGAATTCCACATACCACCTGATCATAGACATGGTTGAACCAAATATTTATTTCATTCAATCACCCTTTTGCCATATTCCAAGAATGAATGTGGGATATCATGGATAAAATAAGCCAAAAACAACCAAGGGAATCCATAGGTTAAACCACCTCCACCCTCACCATACCTTGATCTCACATAAACGGGAACTGATATCACAAAACTAAACTGATCTTGGAATGTATTTCGATGTCATCACCATCCTTGAGGAATTTTCTATTTATTTATCTCTACGCTTTACCACAATCCACGTCAGATCACTAGGCCCTTATCGAGACACCACCCTCAGGATTTACCATGTATCCCGCCAAAACTGGTCAAGGGATTCCTAAGCCTTTGGGAATGAACCTGAGACAACCTTCATCCCAGATTCCGAAACCATCCAACAATTCTAAAGCTCAAAACTGAGAACAACCCCATCACATGATGGTTATCCGAAAAAAGGCAAGGCAAGGATGGAAACCACTATTAAAACCCATAAAAACCATGCCACCGATAGTAAAAGAACCAAATACCAACATGCATATACCTTGCATGTCAAAACAAGATAGGTAATCATACATGCAATATGTTACCTGCAAGTATTCTCGTTAAAGCTTCTTGATCGTGCTCTTGCTTGCTTGATCTTTTATTTCCTTTCATTTCCTTGTCATTCCTTTTTATTTCTTTTCCCTTTCTTGCTCCAATGCTAAAAGGATCCAATTAAAATCTAAGTGTCCAAGAGTGTGTGCGAGAGAGAATAGAGTGAGAGCTCCAAATCTGAACTGAAAAAATCCATGAATTCATCCCCAAAATCATTTTTATCAATGAGGCCTCTATTTTCTTCATTTTCCATTATTTTCCTTTAATTTAATCCTCACATGCAACTTGTGACTTGTCACCTTCATTTTCTCCTAATTTCCCTTATTTTCATAAATAAATGTGCCAAAAATATTTTTTCCTTTTCAAAGCCTTAGTCATTGCCTTTGCTAATTTCCCTTTAGCCATAAACACATCCAGTGATGCCTACTAGGATATATTTCCCAACATTCAACTTTGAATAAGTGTCCCTTAACCGTGGTATTTTTTTCCTTTATTAAATTTTATTACACGAAATTTTAACCTAGGTTTATTACAGAACCCTCCCCTTGGGGAATATCGTCCTTGGTGTTAAACCACACCAATAACTCAAAAAAACCTTTGAGAAGAAAACATACTAATCATGTAGCTTTATAACTTAGCTTGATGTCGTATTTACAATGAACAACCTGCTCAAAGAAAAAATCATCATGACAACATGAAAATATAACAACCATACCGCTTATTCTATCTTTATAACTTAGCTCATGGAAATTTTTACAATAGAAACCATACATAAATATGTACAAATACCAAATCTGCTTTGCCTCAACCAGAAAAAAATGATGGCTACATAGCCTGTATCTAATCATCCATCTCCCATGTAACTTCTTCTGGCCCAAAGTGCTTCCACTGCACTTTAACTTTCTTTATGGCTCTATTCTTGAGCATGAGTTGTTTCTGCTGCAATACACACTAAGGTTCTGGCTAAAATTATCCTTCTTCCTCCACCTGCAATACAAACAAATAAATAACATGATCAACATACTTTATATACCTTTTAAGTAATGAAACATGAAAAACACCATGGAATTTCACTGTTGGAGGAAGTGCAAGTCAATAAACCACTGCTCCAATCATCTCAAGGATCTCAAAAGGCTCGCAATACCGTGGTGCCAACTTGTCACATGATCTAATCTGCAAGGATATCTTCTTGGGATTGATGTACAAATAAACATGCTCCCCAACCTAAAACACCTTAAATTCCTTGTGTTGGTTTGCATAACTCTTTCTCGTATCTTGTGTTTCCTTCGTATTCTTATTTATAACCTAAATTTCCTATTCTACATCTGCCAACATGTACAGTCCAATAGGTACCTTGTTCACTGGATCACTCCAACTGGTGGGAGTATTACAACTCCACCCATATAGTGCCTTGAAAGGACTCATCCTCAACGACTTATGATAACCATTGTTGTATGCAAAATAAACCAATGGAAGGTACTCCTCCCATATCCTTTACTGGTGCATCGCATACATCCTCAACATAGCCTCAAGTATCTTGTTAACCCTCTCTATCTATCCATATATTTGTGGATGATAGGTTGTACTGAAGGCAAAATCTGTCCCCAAACCTGAAAATGAATCCTTCCAAAACTTGGAAGTGAACTTCGCATCCCTGTATGACACAAACTTTTTCAGAACACCATGTAATCTCACAATATCCCTAATGAAGACCTCTGCCACCTCATTAGCTGCTGGATTGAGCGGTCCTTACCCAGGTTCAAAGTGTTCTGCGCTACAAAACCCTACAACTACTGGCCCTTTTGGCAATGATCTGCTTACGCATACCAAATTCTCACCCAAAGTAGTATGAGGGGGTGCTAGAACCAAGTTTCCGCACCTTGAGGGAGCGTTTGATGAGTGATTTAACCTTACTTATCAGATCTAAGGCTTATCATCCCATGGGACACTTCACAGAAACCATATCTAATGTAGATAGAAAACCTTAACATATATGCATAAACATATTATACTTCAGTTAGATCTAGTTTATCAGAGTAGAAACAAAACTTACACAATCACACAGATAGTTTTCCAGTAAATCCATTAACACAGAAGTAAACCTTGTGTGAACAAAAATATTTTTTGCAGATAATTAACTCAGATAAATGTGCATTCAGACATAACAAAAACATATCTATCACTTGCAATAATCACAGATAATTAATCAACATATGCATAAACATGTAAATTGCAGCAGAGTTCACAAAAAATTCTTCTTTGTTAATGGATCTTCAACTCAGTACAATCCTTTTCCATTTATGCACACAAAAGTAGATTCCTTGCACACAACTTAGGACTAGGTCTTCACACACACAGCCAACAGGAGAGTTTCTAACTAGACCGAACACAAACTAGCTCAAAAACTCCAATCACAACATCAAAAATAACCATCAACATAAGATAATATATGATCATATGTCCTTACTCTACTCAACCCTTACATATTTATAAGAATTTGACGTGCACATACCATGGTTTGAGACTCATGGTTTCCTTTTTGACCCATTACAATGATAAAGGAGATTTGACCCACCCCAAAGCCCCTTGACTTCTGCGCGTAGCGCGTTTCAGCAAGATTTAACCCAAAATTATGCCAAAATTTGACCTTAGGGGTCCCCATTTCAATATGTTCCCAACACAATCTAGTGACTCGTCTCGAGTCACTTTGGGCTTGGTTCCTACATCTTTTCCTTCAGTGCCTAAATGGAAGTCTTTAGCGGATGAGTGTCTTTTGTGCTCTGCACTATAGCGTTCTACGCTTCCTCAACCAATTTCTCTGTAGTTGGCCCCTCGGCTGTCAGGATGATACTTCTATGGGTCTGTTGTAGGATTATAAGGGCACCATCTATGTTTTGGATAACTGTGAGTTTTCCTCAGCCCAAGGATGCATTCTATTGTTGAGAAAATACTCCCATTAGTGCAGTACATTGATCTCTTCTTGTATGGCTCAACTTTTCTGTAAGCGGGCCAACTGCTGGGCAGGCACTAGGGTTGGCACAATGACCCAGATCTCATTAAATTATTTTTCCTTGGTCCATAGATCCATCTTCAACTACTTTTTCATAGGTTCATCTTGGACGGAGGTCTAAATTCCCATGGCCTCCTTTAGAAATTGGTTCCTAGCAATTGACTCCTAAAATACCTTGGCACGATGTGCACAAACTTCTGGAGGCATCTCAGGCTACAAATTCATCTGCAAGTCAATGATAATCTGCTCAAGTTCCACTTGGATTGCTACGATTTTTTATCATGAGGATTTTAGCATGGCTACCAAGTTTTCAAGTTTGACAGTGGGCGTTGCAGTAGTGGGTAGTGTGATTTTGGGGAGACTCGAGCACAATTGATCAATAAAAGTTTCGAACTAGGCACGCTGTCTTTCAGTGGCGCAATGCACATCCTTTGCTAGCTATTGTCCTTTAAGTGTTGAGGAGGCTTGGTGTTGCACTGTCGCGGTGTCCTGGAAGGGCTTATACTCTCTATACCACAACTCGTCTGTGATCATCATGTGTATAGCATGCAGTTTTCTGTTGGGGAACAAAACCAAATTAATCTCAACCTTAGAGATTTTGGGAATGACCACATGTAGCTCAGAACTAGTAATCTGAAGTGTGTCACCTGAAACCTGAAAGATGCGGCTTTCGTATCTGGATGGGTGCCGAATTCTTAGATCACTCGCTTGTCCCATGCTCTCTTGGCCAACACTTGCTTACATTTTGAGTTGTTGGAGCCCCTGTTGCATGTCATCAAGGACTCATTTATATTGTGCTTCAACCTTGGTCCATACATCTCTAGTGATCTCCTAGATTGTGTCTTCGATCTTGTCGAAATCCTCCTCTATGTTTGTTAATGGATCAGTCCTGGTTTTCTTAGAAGATTTTCTTTTTGTGTGTGACCACAGGGTGGTCTAAGGCCCTCTTTTGGTCCCTTTTCATGTGTCTATCGGTGCATCGAAACTATCTCCATCCTTATCATCCATCTCATCGTCATTGCACAGGTCCACTATTTGTGTTGTAGTGTTCGACGCTTGGTCCTTCTGTACATCCTTCTAGTGATTTTTCAACGCACATGACTTCGTTGGGGTTTTCAGTGGAATTGAGGATGACACACCTCCAACTGATCTTTCTTCGAGCCATAATGAGGGCCACTTGGTCATGGTGCATGAAAGTTCATCCTCCGTGACCATGTATGGAAGATCATACCAAACACCTGCCATGTCCCTCTTCGTGCGGATGTGCACATTATGGAAGGTAGCCTTGAAGTCTGCGATGTGCTTGTACTAATTGTACAATGTAGATGACAGTCATGTCTTAGACTACACTGCCTGAAATATTCCAACATCAAACAAAACCTAGAAGATTTTATTTTCTATTATTCAGGATGGTAGCTTCGATTTCCATAAGGATGCATACTATGAAGCATTTCAAAGATCAGGTTCAATGTCTGGAAATTACTACTATGACAGCGGCCTCCAACCGTTGAGCGCGACCAACAGCAGTAGCCAAGCATTATAAAAATTCTTGCCATATTCTTGCGCCTTGCGAATTTTTTCCAAAAATTCATTACAGAGGTACTTTTACCAGTTATATTGTACCCCTTTCATGCAATCCATAGCTAAATTAATCACATACACAAACACCTCCGTTGCGCGACACTTCCTGATCATTTTGCAGGAAAGGATTAGGGTGTCAAATTTAACTGTCAGGGAATTGATGTTTGCAACGACAAAGATGTAGGTGTTCTTGTTTATCCCATAAGTTTTCTTCACCTCATCAACAACCTTTTTATCCAATCCCTTCCCTCTGAAGGCTGCCCCTAGATCCTATCCTTGGTATGGAAACATGGTGGTCCAATGAATTAACATGTCATCGATCGGAATGGGCTCTCCTAGCCACAGACAATTATCATGCACTAGGACAAGCTACTGGCACAAACATATGCCATTTATGGTGGTGTTCCAAAAATTAGGGATGTTTAGAAGGTTCTGTAGCCTAGACTGCTGCAACCCCAACACCCATGTCTTTGGCTTGAGTTTGATGACTCCTCCGTGATAGGGAACCTGATCCAAATACTATGATGGCACAAGTTCAGGGAAATTTATATGGTCAGTCAGGTCCTTGTCTTCCAGTTTGAGCAAAAAAACCTTTGAAAACATGTCTCCTTCAAATGGCACATTCTCTGGGAGCAATGACATATTGATATGGGACTTGAATTTATCTAGGTACCTTGTGAATTCCACAAATGGCTTGTGCGGCATCATATACATGGGAAATCGTGACATTGGATCGATATCCTCGACAACATCCTCTTTGATGATTACTTTGGGTTCTTCAGCCATTGGTCTCTTATGTCTCTCAACTAGGGTTGACTTAGGCTTCAAAGTCTTCTTGCGTGGAGACTTCTAAGTCTCCAAGGTCTGCCCTTTCTTCATTTTCTGCGGTTGAGGTTCTGGTGCAATTGTTTCTTCAGCTGGCATCATAAAGGGGGTAGGCTCTATAGTAGTCATTCTTGGATGGATTAAATTTCCTAACCCTCTTTGGTGCAGCATCTCGAAAAAGGTTTCCAAGTGCTTCTACATAAAATTTAGCAAACACAACGAGAGTAATGGACATAGTTCTCTTGGAAAGCAAAGGGAACTAATGCGACCCTTCCTGCCATTTTTATAGTAATGGCAAGGCCTAAACGACCTAATGCCCATTGAGGAAGCCTCATAATTTCTAAAAAAAACTCCAAATATAGCATAATATCCTCCATAAATGCAACTTAGTTGCTCCTCCAAATGGTAATAAAGTTTTATTATCCAAATCAATTGTTCCAACGGCTAGTTTTTGGCCCATTTGCGACGGTTTCAACCTCCTAGCACAAAATCTATGCAGTTGTCATAGATAGCTCAATATTCATTGCATAGGCATACTTATCCAACATTTTAAATACTTATTTATGGTCTTGTGCCCTCACAACTGTTTGGGGCACTAAGACACTTCTCTAGCCATATAGTCATTTAGTGCGCACAATGATGGGTTCATCCCTGTATGGCTTCAACCAACATCCATTCACGTTTCCAGGAAGGACTTCACCACTTAATGTAACTAGACGTACAACACCTCCTTCCATGATCTCCTTGACAACATAAGGTCCAAGCCAATTCATTTTTAAATTTCCTAGGTGTCGCACAAACTTGCTATCATACAACAAAACCAAATCATCCTCCTTGAAGAATTTTTTTTTTCTGATGTGCCTGTCATGCGAGGATTTTTCACTCGCCTTTTGCACCTACTGGTGGAACCCAAAAATGACTCTTTCCTCCTCTAGTGCAACGAATTATGACAGTAGCTCTTCCATACTATCTTGATCAGCCATGTTAGTTACTACAATGAAGAATAGGGACAATGTACTCCATTGGCATAAAAACTTCATGTCCATACACCAACCTGAAAGAGGTCTGTCCTGTCAATTTCTTGCATGCATTTTTGTATTCCCACAAAACCATAGGTACGCACACATCCAAATCATTCTAATTAGCATTTCAGAACTTTGTGAGTGAATTCTCCAAAATATTATTAAAGGATTCTACCATGCCATTTTCTTATGGATGATACAATGTACTCTTCTGATGGTACATCTTAAACTCCATTGTCAAGGCTTGAATGGTCTCATTCAAAAAATGTGTACCCTCGTCACTCATCAAGATTTTATGGCACCATAACCTTGTCAATATATTCTCAAAAATTAAGTGCGCAACTATATTTGTGATGCAATTATTCACAAGCTTAACTTCTTCCCATCTGGTCAAATAATCTGTTGCAGTAATGATGTAGCGTGCACCAGTCTTCTTCCCAGGAGGGTTGATTGGTCCTAAAATTCCAATAGCCCATTTTTCAAAAGCTTGCAATCCACTTGTGGTTGTAGTGGAATTTCACCTTTGTGCAAGGGTTTCCCCATTCTCTAACACACATCACAAGCATGATGATACTCTTTTGCATCATTGTGCACCATAGGCCACCACAAATGAGCCCTCAAAATTTTATGCACAATTGGTTTTCTTGCATAGTAACCTCCTAAAACCCCTTCATGTGCTTATACTAGGATTATCTGTCTTTCAAATTTCGACACATCATGTTGCAATACCTCATCAACTCCCATCTTATACAACTGGCTAGTAATCAAAGTAAAGTTTGTTGCACGCAAGACCAATTCTTTCTTCTGCTTAACTATATAATATGTAGGCACACTACTAGTGATCAGAAAGTGGATAATATATGCGAAGTGGTCATTGACTACTTTAATGGTAAATAGATGTGCATCTAGTAATCTGTCCTCCAAACTAGTTGTCTCCTCTCCACTTTCAATGCGCGATAAATGGTTTGGACCTGCATTCAATCTCCCTGACTTTACCATCACATAAAAATAATACTCCTAAAATAATAAGATCCATCTACAAATCTACCTCCAAAACACAAGCTTGTTGACTAGGTACTTCAAATCAGAGTGATAGTGAACATCTTAAAATGTCGTCCCAGCAAATAGTGACGAAACTTCTGTAACTAATAGACCATAAATAACCCATATCTCTCTGTTTTCAAGTAGTTGCACTCAACACTTGACAATTTCCTACTTGCAAATGCAATTGGGTGATCAATATTTCCGGCTCTTGGTTGTGTGAGTACAACTCATAGCATGATACACAAATCATCCACGTGTACATGGAATTCCTTTTTCCAGTCTGGAAATACCAATATAGGCGCAGTCGCCATTTTTGATCCAGGTGGATATTGGTGGCCACCTGCCTATTCCACTTGGGGCCCCACCATTGTATCTTTTAGTTTTTTTTCACAACTTACTATTTTTAGTAGTTTTTTAGGTCCTGAAATTCCAGAGCCCCAAACGAAGATAGTATGCCGAAGTTACGTCCCTGGGAAGTTGAAACACCAATTTACCCAAACGGGGCCCATATTTTTGGTGCTTCATCTCCTAGGGTTAGGTTTTTGGATGTTCAGAATTCTCCATTGTTTCTCCATAATAAATAGGCCCTCGAGCCTCATTGTCATACAGTTCAGAGGTATGTAGTTGCCACATCTCTTCTCAGAGATTCGATACCAGCACCCTAGCTATTTTATTTCCATCATGTTTGTAAGCATATTTTTGTGATTTGATATTAATGAAATGAAGCCTTATTTTTGCTGTATTTCTATGTTTATGGTTATTTATATATTCTGTTGCGTTCCAACATAAATCTGGATCAATGGTATCAGAGCGGTCTACTTTTTCTCGATCCTTCTTTGCATGTCCCCAATGAGGTCGGGGTATAAGGAGTTAGGGCTCGATCTGGTGGAACCTTTGCAAGATCAGCCTCGCAAACCCCGACGGACACCCATGGGAGACAAAAAGAAAGACGAGGGAGAAGGAGATCCTATCAAAATATTTCTTGAGGAGGCCCTTGAAAAACAAAGGAATGCAATGATGGATAACTTTTCCCAGATCCTTCAACGACTGCCCACCGGCGGCGCATCTACATCCAGCAGCCACTCTGGAGGCATGAATCCATTTAAGGTACGAGTAAACTTTGACATTCCCATATTTGAGGTTCAAATAGATGTAGATGTCGTAGATAGATGGTTGAATCTATTATAAGGATATTTCTCGGTTCATGATTTTTCTGACCAAGAGAAGATTATTTTTTCACTCCTCAAAGCTACCCCCCATGTCAAGGACTGGTGGGAAACCTACTATGAGAAAATGGACAAGACAGAACCCTCTCTATTATCAGCCATACCCAATTGGAATTCTTTCTAAGATGCCATCAAGGAACAATACTATCCCATGGGGAGCTATGAGGAAAAGTACATACAGTGGACCCCGCTGTGGCAACAAAGGGATCAAGATGTGCATGAGCTAACGAATTTGTTCCATACCCTACGCACAAAGTTGGGTATCAAATATTCAGAGAAACATTTGGTGCTAAAGTATCATGGTTGTCTTCATAGATACATTCAGGAGGAAATGGAGTTCCTCGACATCTCCTCGCTTGGTACGGCATACCGGTATGTTGCCAATATTGAGCAGAAATTCAAACAAAAGAAGCGAGACTTTGGATCTACGAATCAAAAGCCAAAGAAAGGTGCCCCCAAACCACAGAACAAAGGAAAAATCCAAGGAATGGCAGCCCAAGACAACCTTCCAAAGACACAAGCAAAGAAAAACACCGCGAAACCAAAGAAGGACATGGGAAAGTGGTGTGAACTCCATAAGAGCTCCACTCACAACACCAGTGAGTGTTAAGCCAAGCAGTCTCTGGTGGCTGAGATGAGGGCTTCTGAATCAGATGCATGCTCTGACTCTGAATCAGAACCTGACAAGGTGAATGACAAAGGGAAGCAGATTATTGATGTGGAGCCCAATGCCACTGTTTCCACTACGAAGATCCAGAAGGAGGAACCAGAAGATCCAGAGGAGGCAGAGCATCTCTTCCACTCCTAGATGTGGGTAAAGGGTTCCCTGCTACAGTTCATTGTCGACAATGGGAGCCAAAAGAACCTCATTTTAGCAGATTTCATGAAGCGGTTGGGATTGCCGACCACATCGCACCCACAACCATACACCATCGGGTGGCTTCACCAAGGACGGGATCTCCACGTCAGCTAGCAATGACACATTCCCTATAGCATCAAGACCTTCACGGATGAGGTATTATGTGACATTGCTCCTATTGATGTTTCTGTTGTATTATTAGGCCAACCATACTTATCGAAGCGACATGTTGTGTATGAGTCCTGGCCTCGCACTATTATTGTTACTTTGGGAAATAAATTGTACAGGATACCAGAGGTACCACTGCCTCCCACTGTCTCTTTGGTTACTACAAAAAAATGTAGTAAGCTCATTTCCCAAACCATGAAATTTGTTTTCCTAATGATCCACCCCCAGGGCAAGAAGAAGACTGTGGCCACAACCTCCATACATGGCTCCTTTACACGACAAAAAAAATGGAAAAGGTTGTGGAGGAGTACAGGGACATCTTCACCTCACCCACAGGGGTGCCTCTACACTGTCAAGTCAAGCACCCCATTGACCTAAGCCCAAGTGCACCGCTACCCAATGGACCGATCTATAGGCGCTTTGTTATGGAGAATGATGAAATCAAGAGGCAGATTCAGGAACTGCTGTAGAAAGGTCACATTCAGCCAAGTTCATTGCCCTGTGGGATCCCAATCATGTTGGTACAGAAGAAGGATGGGACTTAGAGACTCCGTATTGATTATCGGGCACTGAACAAGATCACTGTCTGGAATAGGTACTCGATCCCATGGATTGATGACCTTCTGGACCAACTCAAAGGGGAAAAATATTTCAGCAAGATCGACTTGAAGTTTGGGTATCACCAGGTACCAATCGAACCCTCTGATGTGTGGAAGATTAACTTCAAAGCCAAGGAGGGCCTTTTTAAATGGCTTGTCATGCCTTTCGGATTGAAAAATGCTCCCGCAACCTTCATGAGGTTGATGGTCAACATCTTGCATCCATTCACCAACTCATTTGTAGTGGTATACTTGGATGACATTCTTATCTTCAGCCATACTTGGGAAGAGCACCTCCACCACATCCGAGAAGTCCTCCAAACACTGCGGCAACACAAGTTGTGTGCCAATTTGGAGAAGTTCACTTTTGGCATGACCCAGGTTCAATATTTGGGATACATTATTGATGAAAGGGTGGTGCATGTGAATCCAGCCAAGATCCAAGTCATTCAGGATTGGCCAGCCCCAACCACCCTAACAGAGCTTGGAAGCTTTCTAGGTCTTGCTAATTTCTGTCGTAGGTTTGTGTTGGGATTCTCTCATATCACTTGGCCCTTGAGTCAAGTCACCAAGGGAGGAGCGAAAGCAAAATTCTGTTAGTCCGAATCTCAACAGAAGGTGTTCGTAGAATTGAAACACCGCCTCTGTTCTGACCCAGTGCTCACGTTACCAGACTTGCAACAACCATTTGAGATCGAGATAGATGCCTTTGACTATGCTATTGGGGCAGTTCTTACTCAACAAGGGCATCTAGTGGCATATCATAGTGAGACATTTTCTGACACAGTTCGAAAGTATCCCACTTATGAAAAAGAAATGTATTCCATTGTGCAGGCTTGTCGACAATGGAATCATTACATTTTTGGGAAGGAGACAATCATCCACACAAACCACCGACCCCTGCAGTTCATACAGACATAAGGGAAGTTGCAGAACAATCGCCATCAGAAGTGGTCCACATATCTGCAAAAATTTCATTTGAACATCAAGTACAATAAGGGTAGCACCAATAATGTTGCATATTGCCTCAGCCAACCACCGATCGTGGCCATAATCACTGTTCTCAACTCTTGTGGGCATGAGACTTCTGATTGGCTGCTTCTCTACAAGAGAGATCTAGAATTCAACTACACATACAAGGCACTCTTGGGGGGTATGCAAGTTCCAAATTTTAACCTCCAAGATGCACTATTATGTCACCTGGGACACCTTTGTGTTCCTTAAGCGAGTGTGCCAAGATGATATGGGAAGCACACTACAGTTGATTCGATGGGCATTTTGTGGTCAAGAAAACAACAACAGTACTACAGAAGTATTTCTATTGGTCGAACCTTCGACAGGATGTCGGGAAGTACATCAGACCCTGCACTGCTTGCACCATTGCCAAACCGACCATCAAGAAGCAAGGGCTCTATACTCTGCTACCTACCCCTAGTAAACCTTGGGAATCCATCTCCATGGATCACATGTCAGGCCTTCCTTCTCCTAAGCATGGAAATGACTGTGTTTTCGTGGTCATTGACAGATTCTCAAAGATGGCCATTATGGCGGCCTGCAAGAAGAATATCACAGCAGAAACCACTGCTAAACTCTTCTTTGAATGAGTGTGGGTGAAATTTGGTATCCCACAGTCTATCATATCAAATCGTGACAGCAGGTTCCTCAGCACATTTTTTTCCAGCCTCTGGTCAATGTTGGACACCAAGCTCACCAAGTCCACAGCGTTCCATCCCCAAACTGATGGCTAGACAGAGGTCGTCAACATGATGATTGTATACATTCTACGCATGTACAATTCAAAGCATCCACGCACATGGGATGAGAGCCTTCCCTATGTAAAACACAGTTATAATTGGGCTCTCCACAGTTCAACCGGCCACAGCCCCTTTTAGGTGGGATTTGGATTCCATCCACTATGTCCCATTGACATAGCCATGCCATTTGTAGCTATTCAGGCCAATTCAGCTCATGTCCAATCTGAAGCTGACAAAGAAAAAAAATTCATTGAGCACATTCAGCACATCTGCCAGGAAGTTCATGACATATTGGACAGAGCTAGTGCTAAGTATAAGCAACGACGTGATCAACATCGAGTGCCACACAACTTCTAGGTGGGAGAAAAAGTGTGGCTAAATTTGTAGAAAGACCACCTCACTGGACCCCACCGCAAGATTTTCCTGCTCCGATATGGGCTGTACATCATCACCAAGGCTGTAGGGAACAATGCCATTGAGCTCAGTATTCCACCATTCCCTGGTCTGCACCCACTATTCAATGTAGACTGCCTTCGTCCCTACTTCCCACCTTTATTAGACACCTCTAACATTGCAGAAGAAATCACACCAAAAGAGTTAAACCCAGACTGCATGGAACAAGCCACCACAGATTGTATCATGGACATGCAAATCAAGAACACTCGCCAACAAAAGATCCAACTGTATTGGGTTGTCAAAGTTGGCCAACTCCTACACCAAGGCAAGTGGTTCACCAGGGACCAAGTTCAACAGAAGTTTCCTCATCTCATGGAGGAACTCAATGCAATGGGGACCATTTCTTCCTAAGGGGCGAGGAATGATCCAAGTTGATATTGGTGGCCACTTGCCTATTCCACTTGGGGCCCCACCATTATCTCTTTCAATTTTTTTTTCACAACATACTATTTTTAGCATTTTTCAGGTCCTGAACTTCCGGAGCCATTTTGAAGCCCCAAATGGAGATATTGTGCCGAGTTACGTCCCTGGGAAGTTGAAACACCAATTTACCCAAACGGGGCCCATATTTTTGGCGCTTCATCTCCTAGGGTTAGGTTTTTGGACATTTAGAATTCTCCATTGTTTCTCCATAATAAATAGGCCCTCGTGCCTCATTGTAATATAGTTCAGAGGTCTGTAGTCACCACATCTCTTCTCAGAGATTCGCTACCAACACCCTAGCTATTTTATTTCCTTCATGTTTGTAAGCATATTTCTGTAATTTGATATTAATGAAATGAGCCTTATTTCTGCTGTGTTTCTATGTTTATGGTTATTTATGTATTCTGTTGTGTTCCTGCATAAATCTAGATCAATTTTCTCCTTAAGCAGCTCTAAACTCTTCTCGCAATCCTCGTCCTAGAAAAATGAGGCATCCTTCTTTAGCAACTTCTCCATCGGTGTAGTAATCAATGCATAGCCTTGAATAAATTTTCTGTAATAGTCAGTATGCCCCAAAATTGAGTGCAATTGCTTCACATTTGTTGAAGCCTTTAAGTTAACAATAATAGCAATATTAGTGGGATTGAACATCAATCCCTATTGGTAGAAAATATGAACCAAAAAAATCTCTAAAGGGACACATAATATGCACTTCTTTAGATTCACCAAGAGCTAATACTTCCAACAAGTGTCCATCATCAAGCACAGACTTAAAACATGCTTCTTCAATAATCCAAAGATAGTCCAGTCATCCAAGTATACTTCTAAGAAATTATGTATATACTCCTTAAACGCAACTACCACCACACGTGAGAATATGGCGAGCACATTCTTCAGATTGATTGGAATTAATGTGTATTGGAATAATCCCCATTCTGTCAAAAAGGTTTCCTTACTTCGGTCTTTAGGCGCAATGCGTATTTGGTGGTATCCAAAAAATCCATTAGTGAATGAGTAGGCCTCCTTCCCACCCACATTGTACAATACTTGATCAGAAAATGGATTTGGAAAAGGGTCATGCACACTTGCATCATTCAACTTGTGCATATCCACACAAATCCTGATTTCTCCTTGGGTCTTCTTCTCTTGGACCACCATGGGGCTTACCCAATAAGATTCTTCCACTAGTTCAATGATACCCACAACAACCATTTTCTCTGGCTCCTCCTTGACCTTTTTTTTATATTAGGATTCAACGTATAAGGGAACTTATTGACAGGTTTTTCATCTTGTGTTGATGTTATTTTCATCACATCAATATCCCTGATAATACCTTTTAACTCTGAAAAATTTGTGGGAAATAAGTCTTTATATTGATCGAGCAACTCCACAACCTTAGCCATGGTATATTCATCCCAATAATCCCCTATTTTAGAAATATTAGGTTTTGTTGAAGTTTGCAACAAGATACAATGAAATTGGCATCTGGAAACAACATCCTTGATCCTAGTGAAAATTAAGTACCTACACTATGTGGGGCCCGCACAGGCTATTTTTAGGTGGATTTATATTTTTAGAATGGATGAGAAAATTCTATTTATAGACAATGTCTATTTATAGATGGTGAGAAAATTCTACTTATAGATGATGTTCTATTTTTATATGTATGTGCGAGTTCTATTTATAGATGCATGTCAACTATTATTATCCCTTAATATTAGTTGGACAATAAACAATAATATATTCTCAATGAGCACTTGGAAATAGTTAACTGAAGTGGAAAGTCAGTTAGCTATAGGAAATTCGAGTTCAAAGGTTGGTTGGTGGGACATGCAAGTGGACTTAGTTGAAACTGAGTGGTTCAAAGTTGTAACATAGTTGGATGTGTAGTTATGTGAGTTTTAAAGTAGTTTAACTCAGTTAAGTGAGTTAAACTCAGTTGTGCTAGTTGTAACTGAAGAGACACTAGTGAGAGATCAATGAATTAAATATTAAATTAATTCAAAATTAGAGGTCTCACATGCAACTGAAGATTTACTACTGCTAACTACATGCATGTCAGATCCAATGGAGACCCAGTTGAGATGCAGGTGAAAGGGACAGTTTGACTATCAATTATGACATTATTGGGTGCACACATGAAACCACACACACATTAGATGTGCCTATGAGTATTGTGTAGTCAAGGCAGGCTAGAATGATTCATTCATAGGTTCTTGACCATCAGGGATTGTGAAGTGGAGGCAGGCTGTCTAGAGGCAGTAAATTGGCTAAGGAACTTGCTAATTTTTGTATGACAGTGTGAGATGATTGTATATTGTACTGAGAACTCTTGGATTAGAGTTTTGTATGAGATTGTTTCATGATTCATGATATATTTTAATATTCCTAAATTTGCACACAACTAATTGGAATATTAAATTTTTATTTTTCTCTTAGATAGAGGAATAAGAGGGTATGGATACCCATAAATATCCTTTGTAGGAATAAAAGACACTCCTAATGTGAATGGAGGTCATCTAAAAGCTAGATTGAATACCCTTAGGTGTGAAAAGAGGCTGGATCATGAAGAGTGGGTCAAACAATGATGTTATGAAGGAGTGGTATTCATGGTGGGACAACGCAGTTTTGGAGGGAGATTGAATGCATGGAGATAGTGAACTAATTGAGTGCGGCCAAGGGTGAGGAAGCTCATAACTTATATAAGGAAGAGGATGGTAGCCATATAGGGTATGCATGATATTATTATTTTGATATGGTATGTTTAGACTTTTTTCTCTCTTTAACTATTTAGCTAAGATTTCAGTGTTGTTTAGAATAGGGTGTTCCTGAGCGGGAATCCCACCGCTTTCTTTGAGAGGCCTCTTGGGAGAGTTTTTAAATACCTTTTCCACTATCTGAAATCAGTCCAAACTACATATTTATTGTACAACTTAGTTTCTATAGATAATTGTGTTGTGTTGTAGGTTGCAGTAGTGGAGAGTTGATTTGGGTCACTTCCTTGCTTGATTTCAGTTGGAGGAAAGTTTCCTTCCATTGAGAGACCATAAAAGAGAACCCATAAGCTTTATTTCATCATCCAGCATTAGGCTAAGGTACTAATATCAGTTACAACATAGTTTTCTGAAGAAACTGTGTTATTTCAGTATGCAGTTGCAGTGAAGGGTTTGGAACACTAGTTGGGGGAGATATATTTTCAGTGAGGGGATCAACCTCTCATTTGGAGAATCAATAGGAGGATTTTTCATACATTTTTAGATCAAATCAGAAAACCTCCTATCGTCTATCCAGTTGCAGATATTATTCAGCCTTAGGGCCATATTTGTATTTCTACATTTTTGTGTATTTCAGGAAACCCTTTCCGAGTTGTCTTGAAAATGTGCTTGGGAGCTTAGATCTATGTTCCCGGCATTGTTTGAGATATATAACAACAAATCCTTATTGATATATCATTTCTGTAGAATTTATGCCCTAATAATGCGCTATCATGGCTCATAGCACTTGTATGGCAATATTTTTACATGTATTGACATATTTGCTTAGAGGAGGCTTGTCTTGTATTGCTTTAGTGACTAGATCCTCAAGATATTGTGCCTATTATTTGCTGATATGTTTAATAATATGGATGTAAATTTGTCTCATATCATGGTATGTTGAATTATTCACTGCTATTTCCATTATTGTGTTCATATATTGCTGCTTCCTCATTTGGGAATATTACAGTGGTATCAGAGCATCATCTTGGCTCAGCTTGTGAGTTTCAACCAATATTCTATAAGAAGAAGAAGAGAAGAAAACAACATATAAAATGATGGAAGGAATGAGCTTTGTCTCATCACTTTTCATATCTATGAAGAACCTTGCCAAGGAGGTCAAGAAGATGAAAGAGGAGAGATGCAATGAGACCTCTAAAGGGTTTCAAGAAGAGGAAGGTCCATGTACTTCCTATCAGCAAAAGAAAGAACCAGTATTGCATAGAGCTCCAAAGAAATACACTATGCCCTTTTCTTTGGAAGAAGAAGACAAAAGGCATGGAGATGGAGGACACTTAGATCATGAGATTCTAAGTGAGTACCTTGCAGAATATAAATCTCAACCTAGAGCTTTCAAGGATAATCTGACTCTCCCACAGTTCATTCAGCTCAAAGAAGAAACAAGACCTTGCAGCAATATATTTCTATTGCCTACATTTGATGGGTCATCCACATGTACAGTAAGAGCTTGGGGAATGAAGTTGGATGCATTTTTCCTACTACATCCAGTAGTATAAAAAGAAGTTGTTGAGATTGCAGCACTGTACCTTGAAGGTGAAGCAAACATTTGGTGGTTCAGCCATTTGATTCATGCAAGAGTGACTACATATGCAGATTTTACTCAAAGGCTGATCAAGAAGCTTGACAAGAAGAAATCACAGGAGAAGATGCCTTCACCACCACTTGCTGCAAGAGCACTTGCATCAGGAGAAAGAACCCTTGCACTTTTGAAAAGTGGTCTTGATCTCTTGAAATTTAGAGTCCCATGCACTATTCTAGAGATGCATGAGGAGGAAGAGACTTGTACCAGCACTGATGCAGCCATAGAAGAGCAACCATCATCATCAGTAGTTGGGGAAGCCATCACACCGGAGGAAGGAACCCTTGTAGCAGTACAAGATGTTCCCAAGCTTTACCAAGGTATGAACATATTTCCATTTCCTGTTATTTCAACACATCATATGGAGGATTATGGAAACATGCCATCAGGGCAAATGCATGACCTAGGGTCAAAGAACATTGCTGATTTGGAGCAGCAGACTATCACTGCGCTGAGAACCCTTTATTTTTTCAAGGAAGAGACATACAATCATCTTGGTTATTCATTGTTGAGATGCACACAAATCTTGGGTTTGGAGTGTAAATTATTGGAGCATAGGGTGAGTGTTGTCCTAAATAATGAATTGAAGAACCATGTTTCAACATTGAGCATGACCTTGAGACAGTAGATGCACCATCATGGAGATCAACAGTGTTTTCAATGAGCAGTAGTGATGAGTTGGCGGCCCAACTGATATTGAGACATCCTAATTACCAACACACTTGTGTAGCAGTGGATAGGAAGATGATTGATGAGAACCATCTTATCTTTCATTGTGGTGATGGATATTTCTTGATGAGAATTTCATAGCTCAATGAGAAGATTTTGCCTTCAGCATACTTGGATCCTTATGTATTCAACATTGTCATTGATGAGTGGTATTCATTTGGATATTTCCATGAGATTTCATTTCAACATCCCATGAAATGCAAAGATAGGAATCTGATTTGGGAGGATGGTACTCTCCATTGGGGGGATACCAATTTTGAGCATGATTATAGACACTCACCATTGGTTGGATGGGTGATGTTGATGAGAAAGAGGTTGGAGAGCCACTTGCAGATCTATGATGTAGGGCATCAGGAGGCAAGGTTGCATTAGCTAATCTTGAAAGAGTTTCGTCATCATGTGGAAAATTCTATTTCAAAGAGTATGTTGTTGGTTGGGACTTGGCATGGCACTTGCATCATATGGAAGCAAGGAGTTTGGGTCCATTGTGTTGATATGACATTCTTCATGTCAATCATCATGTTTTCACCTCATGATTTGTATCATGGAGGTTTGAGGAGGTAGCAAGAGCTCTTGTTTCTTTGGCTACTCTTGGGAGATTATGAGCTAAATTTCTCCCATACTTTGCAGGATATTTTAGGAGAAAGGAATGGCACAGTCCAAGTGCAAGGAGGCTACCCTTCAACATTGAAGGATCAGGAGGTACTTGCACATAGGAATAAGACTCCCACACATAGCAACATGATGGTGGATGAATTTGGCATATGGAATGTCAAAGAATGGAGTCATGGAGTGGCAAGAGCCTTATCACTAAGCCCAACAATGTTGTCACTTGGGAGTATGTTTCTATTAATGGAGTGTTCCAAGGGGATTATGCATCCCTTCACTTCGCAGACCTTTATGAGGAGATTCTCATGGGAGGACTCATCTATGGGCCTCACTTTTAGCCTACTCACAATGCATGGTAAGAAATGTATTTATTTACTTATTGATAATTTCAGAAATTATTTTCATTCTCTCACCATCTATGTACAGTGAATTTCTCCACAAGAGGGCAAGATTATCTTTGGGTTTCATGGTCATTCTAGGGACAACATTTGTGATGGAGATAGCCCTTCTTTGCATGAATTTGGGAAAATTTGGCATTATTCTTGTTATGCTCAGCTGATTTATGATGCCATTTACTACCTCATAGTACATGAGCAAACATGCACAACTAGAAACTTGTTGCGAGACAACTTGCCACATGATTTTATACAACAGCAGTTGGTAAAAATGCGTTGTATCCATTGGAGAAACCATTGGTACCATCCAAACTTGCACATAACCTTAAGCATTTTTCTTATTTGGATACCACATGGTGATGATGTACCATTCACTTTATATGGAATGGTTTGGGCTCATGAGACTAGAGGAGGGGTCTTTGGAGATCCAATTGTCCTTTTGTATCTTGAGGGCAACATTATTGCAACCCAATATCAGCATCAGCTCTACACTTTCCATAAGTGGAGAGAGAGACAATGTGGGGTAGGCAATTTGGTATACCATGTTTAGTTATGCATCCCACCTACATTGCAGGAGCTAAAGGTGGAGGATATTTTTCATGAGTTTCCATGTGGGAGGGTGACTCACTTTTTGTGGATGATAGCTTGGGGATGGAGGTTTCACATGGGAATGATAGTTCCCAATATATTTCATATTCTATGCCTCAAGAAGGCCTCTAGACCACATATAGTTTCTTCCATGGATATTCCACTGGTTCATGATGAGAGCCATTTGGATTTTTCATGAAAGGCATACTTATACACTTGGGAGGAGAAACTTGGAGACTTATTGATGAGACATCATCTTGTTCATTTAGGGAACTTATCATATGAGGATGCTACAAGAGGAAGAGGAGAGGCTCTTTAGTTATATCCTTGCAGTTTCTTGAGGAAAAGCAAAATTTGGGAGGGGAGGACTGTAATGTTCCTAAATTAGCACACAGCTAATTGGAATATTAAATTTTGATTTTTCTCTTAGATAGAGGAGTAAGAGGGTATGGAGACCCATAAATATCCTTAGTAGGAATAAAATACACTCCTAATGTGAATGGAGGTTATCTAAAAGCTATATTGAAGACCCTTAGGTATGAAAAGGGGCTGGAGCATGAAGACTGGGTCAACTTTGATGAAATAAAATAATGATGTTATGGAGGAGTGGCATTCATGGTGGGACAACGCGGTTTTGGAGGGAGATTGAATGCATGGAGATAGTGACCTAATTGAGTGGGGACAAGGGTGAGGAAGCTCATAACTTATATAAGGAAGAGGATGGTAGCCATATGGGGTATTCATGGGATTATTATTTTGATATGGTCTATTTATACTTCTTGTTCTCTTCAGCTATTTAGCTAAGATTGCAGTGTTGTTTAGCACGGGGTGTTCTCGAGCGGGAATCCCACCTCTTTCCTTGAGAGGCATCTTGGGAGAGTATTTCACTACCTTGTACACTATATGGTATTATTCCAAGCTACATATTTTTTGTACAACGTATTTTACGCAGAGAATTGTGCTGTGTTGCAGGGTGAAGCAGTGGAGAGTTGATTTGGGTCACTTCCTTGCTTGATTTCAGTTGGAGGAAAGTTTCCTTCCATTGAGAGACCAGAAAGGAGAACCCCTATGCTTTATTTCATCATCCAGCATTAGGCTAAGGTATTTCTATCAGTTACAGTGCAGTTTTATGAAGGAACTACGCTATTTCAGTATGCAATTGTAGTGAAGGGTTTGGAACCCTAGTTGGGAGAGATAGATTTTCAGTGAGGGGACCAACCTCTCATTTGGAGAATCAATAGGAGGAGTTTTCATAAATTTTCAAATAATATCAAAAAACCTCCTATCATATATCTAGTTGTAGAGATTATTCAGACCTAGGGCAATATTTGTATTTCTACATTTTTGTATATTTCAGGAATCCCTTTCCGGGTTGTCTAAGAAATGTGCTTGGGAGCATAGATCTCCATTCCCGACATTTTTTGAGATATATAACAAAATATCCTTATTGATATATCATTTCTGTAGCATTTATGCCTTGAAACTGTGTTGTCATGGCTCGCGGCACTTGTATGGAAATATTTTTACATGTATTGACATATTTGCTTAAAGGAGGCTTGTCTTGTATTTCTTGAGTGACTAGATCCTCGTGATATTATGCCTATTATTTGACAATATGTTTAATAATATGGCTATACATTTGTCTCATATCATAGTGTTTTGATTTATTCACTGCTATTTCCATTGTTGTGTTCATATATTGCTGCTTCCCCATTTGGGAATATTACATATATACATAATATATGATAGTGGGGTTTTTAGCTTTATGCTTTCCTGGTAAAAACATATGTGTTATGTGTGATTGATCTTTCTTCTTGATATTGAAATTAGCGATCATGTTTAAATTACAAAAAGATTTTTATAGAAGTGATTTTGTATTTAACATTTCCATATAATTGTTAGATCGGGAGAATCCAGCCAATACATAATTTGTATTAAATTTCTACATGGTATCAGAGCAACACATAATTTGCTGCAAGAATTTTCTTAGTGCTACAGTTGAGTAAACATTGAAATGGATTTAAATGGCTTTCAGCTAGATTTTGCACTCGAGGGAAGCTCGATCTAAATTTCCTGGAAGGACAGGATGGAGGCGGTGCTTGAAGATAATGGCTTGAAGGAATTCATTGATAGTGATGTTCCTAAGCCCACTTCGACGGATGCTGCATTACTTGATGCATGGCAAAAGAAAGTGGAAAAGGCAAGAATGATTCTATTGGAAGGTGTACGAGACCACATTTTCTCAAGCCTTCATGTGAAAGGCACACCATATGCTATTTGGAAGGCTTTGATGGATATTTCCAAATTAGCAACGACCATAGGAAATTGGCGCTGAAAGATAAACTCAGGAAGATCAAGATGGAAAAGAACGACACTATTCTGGTATACTTAAAAAATTTTGTCCAATGTAGGGATGGGCTTGGGAGTGTAGGAATAAGTGTTTCTAATGATGATTTGGTGAGTTTGGCTCTCTTTGGGCTTCGTAAGAGTTGGCACAGTTATAAAGAATCTATCAACAGACAAGAAAAAATACCAGATTGGGAACGACTGTCGTCGGATCTAGTGCCGGAGGAGTTCAGGCAGAACACCAGAGATGGATCTTCATCAAATCATGATGGTGAAGAGGATTGTGCTTTGGCTACCAAGGAAAAGAAGGGGAAAGGGAATAAATTCCATTCTAAATCTGAGGCCGATGAAGATGTCAAGGAGCACAACATGTCCAAAGTGAAGTGTTTTCACTGTCACGAGTATGGACATATTGCTACAAATTGTCCACAAAAGAAGAAGAATAATATATTGGAGTTATAGCTGGTGAGGCCCTTGCCTCAAAATTTGAGCTTGAATTCTCATTGATCGCATGGTGTCAAGTGCAATGGGATTAGGGTGGTACTTGGATAGTGGTGCTTCCTTTCACACGATAGGAGATAAGACAATTTCCAGTGACTTCGTGGAGAAACATCTCTAGATGCATATTGAGTTGGTTGAAGATGGATGATACAGTGCGACTGAAATTGGTACCATTACCTTTTAGAGGGTGTCATGTAAAATCTTTCATTTAAAATATGCAATGCATGTACCAAGTTTAAAGAAAAATTTAGTCTCAGTCGTAATGTTAGAGGATAAAGGCTAGGATGTTTTCTTTTGTGAAGGAAAAGTTTTCCTGTGACACAAAGCAATAATGAAATCCAACAAGGTTAGGATTCGAGTTAAGAATATCTATAGAATTGATGTATATGGGATTTCTACAGAGCTTCCTATTGTTGGGAAGTGTGAGAAAGCCATGAAATTGACCCTTGAGAGGGAGTTGTATTTGCATGCAGGTAAGAGTGAACCTCAGGATGTGAAGCAACCATAAGATGAGGATCATGTAGTGTGATAAACCACTCATGGAGAGAAGTTTCATGCCAGAAGGGCAGAGGGAGTGCATGCAGCTATACCACCAGGTGAGAGGTGGAGCGAAATTCATGAGTAATCCCAAGAATAAATTTCTAGGCATGATTCATTAAGATGGTGTGGATATCATGAATTGAACTTGGCTACAAGGAACCCACAGAGTAGCAGTAGTAGGATTAGTTGAATTGATGCAGTCATATCTAGAGCAGGAGGAGTTCAAGCGGAACACTAGAGATTTCTCTTCATCAAAGCATGATGATGAAGAGGATTGTGCTTTGGCTGATAGTGTGATGAAGGGGAAAGGGAAGAAATTCCATTCTAAATCTGACGTTGGTGAAGATGGAAAGGAGCACAACATGTCCAAAGTGAAGTGTTTTCACTGTCACAAGTATGGACATATTACCACAAATTGTCCACAAAATAATAAGAATAAGATGGTTGCTAGAGCTACAGCTGGTGAGGCCCTTGGCTCACAATTTGAGCTTGACTTCTCATTTATCGCATGCATGGTGTCAACTGCATTGGGATCGGGGTGGTACTTCGATAGTGGTGCTTCCTTTCACATGATGGGAGATAAGAAACTTTTCAGTGACTTGGTGGAGAAAGAGCTCCAAATGCATATTGAGTTGGGTGACGATGGACGATACAGTGCGACTGGAAATGGTACCATTACCTTTCAGAGGGTGTCAGGTAAACTCTTTCATTTAAAATATGTAATGCATGTACCAAGTTTGAAGAAAAAATTAGTCTCAGTTGCAATTTTAGAGGATAGAGGCTGTGATGTTGTATTTATTGAAGGAAAAGTTTTCCTGCAACACAAAGCAACAGGGAAAGCCAAGAAGGTTAGGATTTGAGTTAAGAATCTCTACATACTTGAAGTATATGGGATTTATATAGAGATTCCTATTGTTGGGAAGTGTGAGAAAGCCATGCAATTGATGCTTGAGAGGGAGCTCTATTTGCATGCAGGTAAGAGTGAACCTCAAGATGTGAAGCAGCCACAAGATGAGGATCATGGAGTGGGAACAACCACCCATGCAGAGAAGTTTCGTGCCAGATGAGCAGAGGGAGGGAATGCAACTATACCACCAAGTGAGAGGTGGAGCGACATGCATGAGTAATCCCAAGAAGTAATTTCTGGGCATGATTCATTAATATGGTGTGGATCTCATGAATCAAACCTAGCTATGAGGAGCCCACGGAGCAGCAGTAGCAGGATCAATTGGATTGATGAAGTCAGATGTCATGAGGACATGAAATCAAAGTGACAGTGTTGGATATTGGAGCATGGATCAGCGTTGATAGAAAGTGCAGAGTGCATGGATGCAGAGGTCAACAGTATAGTGGAACCTAAAGACATGTGCAGTTGGTACCAGCAGAAGTCAGAAGACATTGATGACATATGGATTATACTGATTCAGTTGCCTGGAGGCTATTCAGTTTCAGAAGTGTCGCATGCAAGTGTTACATGTGCGAGAAAGAGTAGATAAGTGTTTCATATAAGAGTTATAGTGTGCATGCATGGAGTTGCATGTTGCATCCAAAGACATTCCTTTCTTGTTGAAAGGGAGTGTTGAATTTTTCAACAAGAAACAGTAAAATTGGCATCTGAAAACAACATCCTTGATCCTAGTGAAAAATAAGCACCTATAGTAGGTGGGGCCCACACAGGCTATTTTTAGGTGGAAGTCTCTCTTTAGAATGGATGAGAAAATTATATTTATAGATGACGTCTATTTATAGATGGTGAGAAAATTCTACTTATAGATGATGTTCTATTTTTAAATGTATGTGCGAGTTCTATTTTAGATGCATGTCGACTATTATTATCCCTTAATATTAGTTGGACAATAAACAATAATCTATTCTCAATGAGCACTTGGAAATAGTTAATTGAAGTGAAAAATCAATTAGCTATAGGAAATTCGAGTTCAAATTTTGGTTGGTGGGACATGCAAGTGGAATTAGTTGTAATTGAGTGATTCGAAGTTGTAGCAGAGTTGGATGTGTAGTTATGTGAGTTGTAAAGTGGTTTAACTCATTTAAGTGAGTAAAACTCAGTTGTGCTAGTTGTAATAGAAGAGACACTAGTGAGAGATCATTGAATTGAATATTAAATTAATTCACAATCAATGGTCTCACATGCAACTAAATATTTACTATTGTTAAATACATGCATGTTAGATCTAGTGGAGGCCCAGTTGATATGTAGGTGAAAGGGACAGTTTGATTATCATTTGTGACATTAGTGGGTGCACACATGCAACCACACAAAAATTGGATGTGCTTATGAGTATTGGACAGTCAAGGCAGGCTAGAATGATTCATTCATAGTTTCTTGACCATCAGGGATTGTGCAGTGGAGGCAGGTTGTTTGGAGGCAGTAAATTGGCTAAGGAACTTGCCAATTTTTGTATGACAGTGTGAGATGATTGTATATTATAATGAGATCTCTTGGATTAGAGTTTTGTATGAGATTTTCTCATGAATGATATATACATAATATATGATAGTGGGGTTTTTAGCTTTATAATTTCCCGGTAAAAACATATGTTTTATGTGTGATTGATATTTCTTCTTGATATTGAAATTGGCAATTGTGTTTTAAATTCTGCAAATATTTTTGTAGAAGCGATTCTGTATTTAACAGTGGCATATAATTTTTAGATCAAGAGAATCTAGGAAATACATAATTTGTATTAAATTTCTACAGGTTTCTCTTCTATTCCAATGTTGACTTTCCTAATCTTCATGGGTCGAGTCACATCTGGAAATTCAACCACAGGCCCAGCAACTGCGTGATGAACTTTAGACTCAGGGATATTTATGTTTCTTGGGTCTTCCTCATTATCTTCAATAGTCACAGTTCGATATTAAAATATATCCTTCATCTATGCATCCCATGCCAGTAGGGCTCATTATTCTAGTTTATATGTCATGTCAAAGACCACATCTTGAATCGTGTGTAAGACAGTATTGATGCATGGGAATCCACTCTCAAAATTGAACGCTAAAATAAAATTTTCCCTTAGCGCAGTCCATCCCATCATGCCTCGTCGCAACTCAACCTCCAAATACCAGTTCATAGGTATTCAACTTAAAGTATGGTTGGATGTATGCACCCATCCAAGTTGTGGCTCTTCTTCCCAAGTTGCAATCCACCTAGCTAAATGCATGCATGGATCTTCTTTTTCTAAATAGGTTCCTTCTAATCGAGTATTGGGTTTTATAAGTCACAGTTGCATCATGTGGGTACATTCTTCCCAATCTGAAAATTTTTCCTTGTTTTTTTCCCACCAGTGCACTGGGGTTGACCATAAAGGTAAGTCAACCGCATTATGAACTGTTGTGTCTCTGGAAATTTTTTTTCGAATTATTCTAAGAAATAATTGAAACTTCCTATCCCATCATAATAAGGTAATTCCTAAACCTTAAAGGATATGCATGATAGAGATCTGGTGACTCGGTTACTATGCAGTGTAGAGACTTCATGCAAACGGTTCTGCCAATTCCTCATCTGAGTCTGAGTGGCATGAACTATCCCTATCCCAGGTAAGCCTACCATCTTATGTAGGATTGATTTAATATTCATCTCTTGTAGTTATCTTGTAGATATGATCAATGTCCTCTTCTCCACGCAACAATTCTGTGTATCTTTCTCCTTTTGCAGGGTCTAGTGGGACCACAACCCTGGTTCCATTCTTTTCAAACACCATACTTCCACGCTTGAGGTTGTTGATAACATCCATTTCAATAGCTGAATCCAGACCCAACAACACAGGGTACAGATCTAAATCATCAACAATTTGAATAACTTCAATGTCAGCTAGTGCCTTAAATCCTTCAATATCAACTATGACCCCAGAAATTTTACCCGTCAGGATAATATTCTATTGATTTTCCATTTACAATTATATTGCAGACCATTCCAGTTTAGGCTCTCCCTTTTTCTGCCAAGTCTGCTTCGGTAATACATTTGCATCGTAGCCCAGATTCAAAATGACTTGTTCCATTTAAAAATCACCTATCTGAGTAGTTAGGCGCATCTCTTATCCAATTATTCTCTTGTTCTTGTAAATATTATTGAAAACCTTTTGCTCCATATGAGGTTGTTCTTTCTCGGCACAACTATTAATCATAGCTCGAATATTCTCAACAACCTTCTAGTTGCGCAAAATCTTGATGCAGGCCTACAGAAATAGTTTCATCTCTGCAGGATCAACCCCTTCGCCGGTATTCATGATAGGATTTCTTAGTACTTTAGATGTGCCAGGATACACAAAGTCCTTCTTTGCTATGACAAAGGTTTCCTTCTCCCTTTGCAGATCGAACCCTTCCTTTTTCTTAGGATATCTCCGGACCCAAACTTTACTAACATGTCTCTTACCTCTTGCTTTATCTTCTCCAGTTGTTGCACCACTTCTGGGCACAATATTTATGATGGGGTTTTCAATGCGCGGTTCCACTCTCATCATTTGAACATTCTGCGTAAGTGTCTGTGGCTTTTTTTCCTGCATTTTTACAAACATTATAGGGAAATATTCAAGAACATGATAAAAATATATACAATACCTACAATATTGTTGTGTTGGGTTTGGATAGTCGCGCACATAATGACCAGACTCTCCACAGTTACAACAAATGAGTTTTCCCCTTCCATGACCAACTCCTCCTCCCCTTCCTCATCCTCTGCTCAGAAATCCACCGCGCCCATATGACGACACAGGTGAATCCAATCCTCTCCCTTCGGCCTGCAATCTATACAAAATATCCTACTCAATCATCAAATTAAAGTTATGACAGTTCTTCTCATATTTTCCCACAGATCCACAAAAGGTGTATTAAGGTTATTATAGCTCTAGAGTATATTTACCAGTCCTAGGGATGAATTTTGTTGTCTATTCATTTGACAAATCACGCACCATAGTTAGGGAACTTTAATAGGCCCTGTCCCATTCTTAATCGGACTTGGTCCTCCAACCACTAGATAGTTGTTATATACGAGGCACTAATCACTATGATTCCCTTCATATTTACAATGTGTGCACCATACTCCTGCACACACATCCTTTTCTTTCTCTTTTTTCAGAGTTTGTATCTCTAAGTGTAATGCAACTAATTGAATTTTTATTTTTTGAGCCCCCACCTATGTAGCTAGTACAAGTGAGGCTTCTAACTTCATGGTGACCTTGTAATATTCCCAATTAGCTTTCGGCTATTTGGAATATTAAATTTTGTTTTTTCTTCTTAGTTAGAAGAACAAGAGGGTAGGGAGACCCCTAAATATCCTTAGTAGGAATAAAATCACTCCTAATGTGAATGAGGGTCATCTAAGTAGCTGTATTAAGCACCCTTACGTGTGAAAAGGGGAGGGAGCATGAAGACTGGGTAAACTTTGACCAAATCAAGAACGCTGGTATGGAGGTAGTTGACATTCATTAATGGAAAACGTAGTTTCGGAGGGAGATTCCATGCATGGAAGTTGTGGCTTTAATGAGTGGGGACCAAGGTAAGGAAGCTCACCAAGCATATAAGGAAGGCGATGGAAGCCATAGAAGGCATGATTGATTATTATTTTGTTTATGGTTTGTATGACTTGTTTCTCTCTTTAGCTATTTAGTGGAGACTGTAATGTTGTTTAGCACAAGGGCGTTCCAGAGCGGGAATCCCACCTTCATCCTCAGGGGACTTCGAGTGCCCACTCAGGAGAAGTATTTTGGCTACATTTCTACATTCCGACATCAGGCCAAGCTACATATTTCTTCTACATCGCAGTTTCTACTGAGGGTTGTGTTGTGTTGCAGGGTGCAACAATGGAGGGTTGGTTTGGGTTATTTCTGAGATAGTTTTCAGTGGAGGAAGGTTTTCTTCAATTGGGAGGCTAGTAAAGAAGGCCCTTGGGAATTATTGCAGCATTTGGCACCAGGCCAAGTTATTTTTATCCCCTACAGCGTAGTTTCAGTCTTAGACTAAATTATTTTATGGAGGAGTTGCAAGGGTGTTTTTAGTGCATGATTTGGGGAGTTAGATCTTCAGTGGAGGGACCAGCCTTTCACCAGGAGAGTCTATTGGAGGAGAGCCACATATTTTGACATCAGATTCAGCTACATATTTCCATTTATTTAGTTGCAGTAAACCTTCAGCCCTAGGGCTACAACTCACATTTGTATCTTTGTGTAATTTCCAAAAACCCTCTTAGGTTGTCTTGGAAAGATTATATAGAGACTAGATCTTCATGTATAGTATATTTTGAGGCATATATCAGTATTTTTATATCATTGTATGATATCTTACTGTAATTATGTTCATTATGAAATACACTATAGAAACTCTTCGATATTTTTTATATTAGTAGCATCTCACATTTGAGAGGGTTTGATCATGGGAGGCTTATTTGTTTATGTTGTATGATTTGTGCCTCAATATATTGCACATTTTTTTTGTTGATATGATGAATAAAATGGCTCCATATTGGTCTCCTATGTTGATGTAATGACTTTCACTGCTATTTACATTATTATGTTCAATATTGCTTCTTTTCCTATTTGGGAATATTATAGTGGTATCAGAGCATAATCTTGGCTCAGCCTATGGATCTCAACCATTATGCTATCATAAGAGTGAGAAGAAAAAGAAGAGATAAAAAATGATGGAAGGAATGAGAATTGTCTCATCAATTTTTAGATCTATGAACGACCTCTCCAAGAAGGTCAAGAAAACAAGAATGGAGAGATGCAATGAGACCTCAAGAGGGTTTTAGGATGAGGAAGGTCCATGCACTTTCTATCAGCAGAAGAGAAAATCGGTGTTTCATAGAGCTCCAAATCAATATACTATGTCCACTTTCTTTGAAGAGGAAGGTGAGAGACATGGAGATGGAGGAAATTTAGATCATGAGATTATAAGTGAGCTTCTTGCAGAATATAAATCTCAATCAAGGGATTTCAAGGAGAATATAACTCTCCAACAGTTTATTGAGATAAAATAATAAAGGAGGCCCTGCAGCAACAGAAGAAGTAAACACAATAGATTTCTATTATGTACTTTTGATGAGCCATCCAAATGCACAACAAGGGCTTGGAGGAGAGAGTTATATACATTCTTCCTGCTACATCCAGTAGTGGAAGGAGAAGTTGTTGAGATTGTAGCACTTCACCTTGAGGTTGAAGAAAATATTTGGTGTTTCAACCATTTAAGTCATGTAAGAGTGACTAATTATGCATATTTTACTCAAAGGTTGTTCAAGAAGTTTGATAAAAAGAAACTGGAGGAAAATCAACTTCCACCACCACTTGCTGCAAGAGTACTTGCATCAAGAGAAGGAACACTTGCACCTTTGCAAAGCAGACTTGATCTATTGACATTTAGAGTCCCATGAATTATTCAGGAGATGCATAAGGAGGAGGAGGCTTACACCAGCGTTGGTGTAGCAGTAAAGGAGCAACCATCATCACCAGAAGTTGGGGAAATCATCACACTGGTGGGAGGAACCCTTGTAGCAGTACAAGATGTTCCCAAGCTTAACCAATGTATACAAACATTTCCAGTCCCTGTTATTTCAGCACATCATGTGGAAGGTTATGGTGACATTCCATTTCATTACCTAGAGTTGAAACATACTAATAATTTGGAGCAACAGACTATCACTCTATAGAGGACCCTTGATAGGATCAAGGAGGAGATATACATTCATCCTAGTATGTCATTATTGAGTTGCACACAACTCTTGGGGTTGGAGTGTAGATTTTTGGAGGATAGGATGAGTATTGTCCTAATCAATCAAATGCAGAACTATATGTTCAACATTGTGGATGATCATGAGACATCAAATGCACCATAATGGAGATCAAAATCGTTGTCATTGAGCAACAATGATGAGTTGGGGGCCCAACCATTATTGGAGCATTCCAATGAGCATTCTATATGTGTAGCAGGGAATAGGCAGATGATTGATGAGAGACATATTATCTCCCATTACTATGATGGATCCTTCTTGATGATCACTTCAAAGCTCAATGAGAAGTATTTTCCTTCAACATACTTGGATCCTTATGGGTTCAACATGGTCATTAATGAGTGGTATTCATATGGAGATCTCCAGGAGGTTGCACTTCAACATCCCATGAAGTGTAGAGATAAAGAACTGATTTGGGAGGAGGGTATTCTACATTAGAGGAATACCAATGTGGAGCATGAAAGTAGACACTCACCATTGGTTGGATGGGTGATGTTGATGAGAAAGAGGTTGGTGAGCCACTTTCAGATCTATGACATAGGACAACAAGAGGCATGGCTACGCTGGCTACTCTTAAAAGAGTTTTTCCATCATGTAACATATCCTATTTTAAAGGGTGTGTTAGTGGTTGAGACATGGCATGACATTTGCATCATGTGGAAGCAAGGAGTTTGGTTGCATTGGGTTGATGTGACAATTTTTATGTCAATAATCATGTTTTCACTCCATGGTCTATATGATGGAGATGTGAGGGAGCATCAAGAGCTATTGTTTCTCTGGTTACTCTTGGGAGAGTATGGGCTGATTTTCTCACATACCGTGCATAGTGATTCAATGTTGGTGGATGGAGACATCTACTACCAGAATGTGATCTTCTTGAATTGGACCTCCAAGCAAAAGAAGAAGGCTTGGCATGTAGCACATGAAGATTTTATCTCTAGTCACATTGATTTCATGAGGACATACCATACTGTCATGGAGGGATTCACTTGGGAAGGCATCAAAGAGGAGATACACCATCACATGAGGAGATGCATGGATTAGTTGGATGAGGGACATAACTCTTTGATAGAGTTAACACAACCACTTCCTTCCTCATTGGGGATGAGAAGAAGTCCATCTATGAGCCAATTCACCAACTTTTTCAAGGTACATGGTAAGAATTGTATTTCTATGCATTATGATTCTCTTATTATGTATTTGTATCTCCTTACCATACATGCATAGGCCATTGATCCAAGAGGGGGCACTCTTTTTTATAGACTTCATGGTCTACTTGGGGCCAAAGGCAATGATGAGCATGGCCAATCCCTAGGAGATTCCAAGGAGATGATATATTCTTCAGGGTGTACTCCATTTGCACCAAACATCATTCACCATCTCGAAGCATGTGAGAAGACAATGCCAGCAAGCAAGTGGTGGGGAAACCACTTACTATATCATGTTATGAGGTAGTCAGGAGACACGGTGTAATGGTTCCACATGTGGAACTATGATCCTCCTCCATTATTTCATATGGAAGCTTATGTATCCTTGATTATGATCCCATACATTGACGATGTTCTTATCATTATTATGGGCATGATTGGAGGGATGATGCAAGTGATGAATGTTCCCATTGGGAGTGAGATTCTCCATATTTATTATGTTTCATGCTTCAGGGAGAACATTGGGAAAACCATGATTTATACATTATACCTTTTGTTTCCTTATGAGGTGAGCCATTGGCATTTCATGAGTACTTGGGAGGAGAATTTCATGGATGGATTGATTGGGGGACACTTGGTTCATGAGGAGAGCTTATCACATGGAGGTGTCACAAGGGAAGGAGGAGAAGAGTTGCAGCACTCACCTTTACAGTTTCTTGAGGACAAGAAAAATTTGGGAGGGGAGTTTTATGGCCTAAATCTACCTCAGGTTGAGGAAGGCAGAGTCTATGGTAACATCAAACCACGCTTAACTTGGTAGCTAGCCCTACCAGATCGAGAGAGGGCTCTCTCCTGGTCAATCTCAGCAAAAATAATCAGTGAGGCTTGAGATGACTTGAATAAAGGCTGATTTTAAGCTAGGTATATATTTAAGAGAGTTTGATTTGATTTTGAGGGTTTTTGTTGGATCAAAGGGGAAGGTAGATTTTGGGTCTGGGGAATGAGGCCTAGTTTTTGTAGAGATTTGAATTGGGAAAGGTAGGAAATTGTTTTGAAACTTCAATTTTGAATGAAATGGACAGCTCAGACTGGTGAGGAGTTGAAGAGGGCAAGAAAATTTCAAGAATCCTCTTCAAACAGTTGAAAACATAGAAAATTAAACAAACCCTAGGTAGAGCACTGCAAATCTAAACAGAGAGAAACACATCATCAAAACAAAGAGCCACATGAATCCCAAGGAGTGCTGCAAACCCTAGTCTATTCCTTTGCCAAACTGCAGAGATGAATGTACAATGATGCTCAAAGCAATCCTAAGTGTCCAACCATGCTAATGACTAAAAAACCACAAGATATAGACAACACTAACTCATCCCCAGCCTCTAGGGGTAGAGCTCACAAGTTTAGGAGTTGTTTCAACAAGATATAAACTGAGAACTGGAAAATAGGCAGTGGAACAGCTTGTCTCTATAAGATAGGAAACTGACTCATTCAGTTGCAATTCACCTTTTGATGGATGAATCTACCTCCATGAGTAAAAATTTAAAAAAATAACATCAAGATCCATAAAAGTACATAAAATTACATCATCAGTTTAACATTTGGAAGCAAGAAATTCAACATGTCAAAAACTAGGCGAAAAACAAAGTTACTGAGTCCAAAATGAGCAAAAATCCCCAATGCGTCGCGCCTGATTTCTCTATGCATCGCGCCAGTTTGGAGCTGATTTTGAAGGCCTTCCCAGTGTCCAAATTTTCTCCAAGTGGGCTTGTTGGAAAGGTTTTCATATCTAATTTCCAACACAAGTGGAATTTCTGAATTTGGCTTCCATTTTCCCCTCCAAAAATGAGTTCTCCCAACAATGCTTCCTTTGTGTCCAAAAAGGGGCAGAAAGTTCATTTTTAGGGTGTTTTTTACACTTCTGGAAGAAAAAAACCTGTCAAAATCTCTTGGCCATAAGTAGGTATGCATAATTTTCCATGAAAAATCCAAAAATGTAAATTTTTCTCTAAGAGGAGTCCCCCATCAAAAGCGCGCGCCAAGTGGTGTGGCGCATAGAGCTGAAAAATCTGTTTTTAGGCCAAAAAAATCAAAATTTGAAAAAAGTGTCCCAAATTTCTTGAAATTTGGGCTGAGTGTCCTCCATCATGTACTATTTTGGGCCAAGGAAGCCTCGTCCAAAATCTGAAGTCTATCTTGCCTTTTCCGATGCTTTGAGGCCTTCTTCAACTTAGCCTTCAGGATCTTGATTCGTGCCTTGCAAACATGATTTCTTGCCCAATAATGATTTGCCATGTGCCTCAACATGTTCTTTTCCTTGTTGGCCTTCTCCAACAGCTTTTCCAAATGAATATTTACCCTTTCAAGCCAATTTTCACGATCAGCCTCAATCTCTTGCTTAATGGATGTCATCTCGGTTTTTCTCCTTTTGGCAGCCTGCCAGTTCTCACGTATGTTTTGTAGCTCCATGATAGTTTGATGATCTTCTAGCTGTTTGTTTCTCTGCTCAAGGTAGTTGATTATCCACTGGGCTCTTTGCAACTTGATGGACAAAGTTTTTATCTCCGCCTTCTGCTCCTAAACAATCTCTCTCAACTTTGAGCCTGGTGAGCCCAAATCATCATGAATGAGTATGAAGTCTGTATCCTGGCCTCCTTAAGGCCCCTCATCATGTATTGGCCTCTTACCCTTGTCCTGTACCTGTACTAATGATGAAGGAAGTGAGACCCCTTCCACCCCGGGTGGAGATAATACTCGCTTGGCTGCTGCAAACAACCCTCTAGTGCCCATCTGATAGGTGACAAACACCGACACACTAGCGGTCTGTGTCTCATGACCTTCCTGCTGATATGAAGGTTCACTTGCCTCATGAAAAGCTTTCGAAGGTACTTGAGGAGTTGTGAAGAAATCATTAGAAATGAAATCCTCCCATGAAATATCCTACAAACCGAGCTGATGCATAACCACAATTTTGATGAGTGCAAAATGATAGATACTGTTATACTATTTCTCAAGAGTTTTCCTTTGCACTAGGGTGGTCATCTTCTCAATATTCCTTCACATGAAGTAAGGGAGGTTCATCATTCTCACCCTGGTAAAATGCATCAGCAACCTGATATGATAAGCATAGAGGCGAGAAAACCGGCCCTCAGAACTAAAATATTTGATAATGAGTTTCATTAAAGGAGCGTATGAATCTTTCAGGAACCGAAAGGGAAAAGATCTGTTGAGTTGTCTCAAAAAACTGGGCTTGATATATGGCTCATAGTGTTCCCTGTCAACTTGTTGCCTTTTGTTCCATTTCTCTCCAACATTTGGAATACCGGTTGCTAGAGAGATAGATTCAGGTGTAAAAGTGAATGTCACACCTGCAAGAGTGACTTGGCCACTATGTAAATGCAACACAAACAATCTGGCTAGCTCATGATGGTGGTGGAATCTAGCAACCATCTCACAAAACTGATAACAAGACTGTTTTTGAAAACATGAAATAGCAAGAAGACATGCCTAAAGCTCAGCCAGTAAAGTAGGCTCCTCCCTCACATGTCTGCCACTCTTGTGAGGTCTCCTAGGTGCAAGCAATTTAGTTGTAGAGTCACTGTCTCGGTCATAAGAGGAATATGTCTCCATGTTTTCCAAATTTTGTGTTGTCTTAGATGAGAATGAGGAGTTTTGGTGTCTTTTGTTTTTGTTGCCAAATGTATGACAATATGTGAGGGGCTATGGAGGGAGAGGGTAGGGGGAATGTTGGGAATATTACCAATTGAAATTTTCCAAAGAGTTTTAGGGGTAGTCACTAGGCTTTTTAGGATAGGATTTTGGGTTTGGGAAATTTATAACTTGGATTTTGGATAATGGGAATATGGAATAGGGTAGATGAATTGTAGGGATATGAGGAATAGGGAAATGGGCTAATGGAACTAGAATAACAGTGATGAGGGAATAACAAGGTGGGGAAGTGGAAGTGATAGGCACAAAACCAAACTATAAACCCTAAGGAATAATTTCTTGAACAAGCAAATAGGGTTTGAATTTTTGTTTATTAAATCCTCATAGACATCATAAGATTCACGTTCATTTGTAGTGGAGGGGTTACTTGACTTACTTGGACCGGAGGTGACCGAGCAGATTCAAAGTTTTGAGAGAAATCGTAGTGAAAATGCTTTGTGGCCCTACGCGCCACGCCACCAACCCAACGCACCGTGCCACTCCTATGCATCGCGTAGGTGTATTATTAACACAGCGGAGGCCGACCCAATGTGTCATGCCTGTCTTGTGCGCCACGCCACCCAGCCAATGCGTCGCGCCCACAAACTTGCACAATTTTCCCTTCAAATTTCTCCCTTTGTTCTACATGGTTTCTCCTTAGCTCACTCTCTCCTCTTGGCATGCAAATGAGATTTTGAAACATGAAGATGAGTTATATACCAAGGATCTTTAACTCTCCATTTCAAAAAAAACCCACTTTGTAATGTTTAAGATTTTGACACCTTTTAAAACTCTGTTTTAAACAGCTTGCTTCATTTTGGCTTTTTGACTGAATGATGTGCTTTGTGTTTTCCTTACAGGGAATGAATTTGCTGGAGCTTGAAAAAGGCGACCAGGGTTTCGAGTGAAATTATTTTTACAACTGAGAAAAATTGAAATTACATTACATTTATACATAAAAGATAAAATACTCTATTTTTCTTCAAAACAGAGTTTTGAAGAAAAAAATGATATTAAGCATATGATGATGAAGTTCTTAGTACTGAAACCTTATTTCAAACTCCTCATGTGCCTACTGGCCATTATTGGGCATTTTAAGACCTTATTAATGAAACCCTTGACCTAATGACACTAAAACCCTAAAAATTACTCTTTGCAAACTATGAGACAAAAATTGACTGAAAATGATCTTAATGAACAAAATTGGGCCAACAGGTAAAGGAAATGAGGGACATGAGCAACAAGCCACTACCGTCATATGATCCATGCTGCTAATGGAATGCAGCTGACTGAGTGAGACACCTAATATGCAATGCAACAAGAGTATTTTGATCACTGACGGAGGGATGAAGATACCGACACTAACATTGGCTCCAATGGGGATGGTAGCTCCTTGGAGGTGCCAAGAACTACAGATCTTTGGGAAAGTAGGTAGTGCCTTCGTCCATTGGGCTATAGAGTCAATAACTTTGACAAACCAAAACAAGAATCTTGACTCATTTTCAGAACTGAAAACTGACTCAAAACTGACTCAATTTCGAAACCAAAAATCACTGAAAGACCTGACTCAACAAACCAAACCAAAAATGAAATCAACCTTCAGTTTTATAGCCTTCACCTCGAGCCCCAAACTGAAAGAATGATGAAAAAACACGCTTGCAATGAAACTTAAAAAAACCGGTATGTACAGTGATATGTATGACAGTAGAAAACATTTCAAAAATAGTACCGTTTGAGTAACCGACCATTGACTGGCCCTCCCGGACAATCTTCTCCATTCATTTCTTTTAAAAGGAAAGCATTTTGGCCTCAATATGCAACAATTCTAAAAGGTCTTTTACAAATATTCTCGAACTTGCCATGCTTACCTTTATCTTCGTTTCTTGCGTCCCATTTTAGCACCACTTCTTCTATTTGAAACTTGTCTGCCTTTGCCTTTCGATCATATATCTTCTTGATTCTCTCTTGCAACTTGAAAGTGTTCTGCAAAACCTCGTCTCTAGTCTGCTGTAAATTGATCATTTGATTTATTCTCCGTTGCATATGATCATCTTCGCTGCCAGCTTCCTACAAAAGTTTAACCACTGGAACTGTGAGAGAGGTCGGGAATATAATATCAACACCATACACGAGCTCAAAAGGAGACATGCCTATAGATTTCTTTTGACTCACTCTGTCTACCCAAAGTGCATTAACCAATTTCTTATGCCAACTTTTCTTGTTTATTTCCAGCAGCTTTTTGATAATATTGACCAAAGATGATTCGGCCAATCCGTTGCCTTGTGGATGATATGCGGTTGAGTGCCCCAAAGTAATTTGATAATTATCACAAAATTCAATCATTATTTTAGATTTAAAGGCTGCTGCATTATCAGTGATCAGCTTGTTTGGACAACCAAAACGAGACAAAATATTGTTTTCAAGAAATGAAATGATTACCAAATCTGTGGCCTGCCTAGTGGGAACTGCCTCAATCCATTTAGTAAAATAGTCCATCGTTGTAAGGATCCACTTATGCTGCGCTAAAGAAGCAAGATGGATCTCGCCAATGAAATCCAAACCCCACTACTGAAAAGGAGCACCTACTTCAATGGGCTTGAGTGGCAAAGGCTGCAATTTTTTCCTCCCTTCAAAAATCTGACATTCATGGTAGCTTTTAACAGTTTTGTACACATCAGCAAAGAGAGTCGGCCAATAACATCCTGCTCTCAAAAAATTTTTGGCCGTTTTTTTCCAGAAAAGGTGACCTTCGCAATCTCCCTTATGAAAATATTCCATAACATGTTTTTCCTCCTCTTCAACCAAAAAATTTAGCAAGACACCAACGTGATCTTTCCAATAGAGCACATTACTCATGATACAAAACTTGGAAGCCTTTTAATTTCAGTGTCCTACTTTTGTTTTTAGCCATTCCTGGCAGTAGTGACAGATTTTGGAGCACATAAACAATGTCTGAGTACCAAGGAGAAAGAACAAATATTTCTGATACCCGAGTCAACGAACTTTCTTTATTTTCCTCAAACATAGCAGCGATGAGATTAATGTCCAAGGCATGCAAATTTGACTCAGCCATTAGCTTAGCTAACCCCTGTCCTTTGACAAGCTTTGTAGGTTTTATCTCCACGTCATATTCCAACAAGGCAGCAATCCATTTGCCTTGTCTCCCTTTTGGATCTGTTTGCACTAAGACATCCTTAACAGTAGCATTAGGAACATAAGCAAGAATGTGAGAATGCAGAATATATACTCGAAAATATTTCAACGCTTTTACTAAGGCAAGAGCTTTCTTTTCAATAATATTATACTTTAAGGCTGCATCTCTTATGGTTCGGCTGAAAAAAGCAATTGGTTTCTCAATATGATCTCTTTTCTGCATCAAGACTGTTGCCATAGTATGATCCGAGGAAAATGAAAAAAAAAAAAAATCCTGAGTATAATCCGGGCTGATCAAAACCAGAGTTGAAGAAAGGGCCAATTTAACTAAATTGAAAGACTTTACTGCTTCCTTAGTCCACTTCACTACACTATATTTCTTGAGCATGTTTGTGATTTCCCTTAAATGTTCTGCAAGATTGGGCACAAAGCGACGTAAGAAATTCATCTTACCGTTGAATGATTGGATCTCCTATTTGTTTTGTGGAAGATCAATTTGATGAATAGCTTCTACTCGAGCTGGATCAATGTGGATGCCATCCTTTGATATAATATGACCAAGAAGCTTGCCTTCATCCATGGAAAACAAACTCTTCTTTGGATTGAGAGATACACCATATTTTCTACACCGTTGAAATACAATCTTCAAATGATAAAGGTGCTCTTCATCTGAATTAGAAAAAACTGTCAAATAATCAAGATAAACAACTATAAAAACATCCTTTTCATTTGAAAATGCCATATCCATTGCTCGCTGAAAGGTCGCACCAACATTCTTCAAACTGAAAGGCATTTTAGCATAAAGGAAAGTTCCCCATGAAGTGGTGAACGCTGTTTTATCTCTATCATCCTCATGGACCAGAATTTGGTTATAACCGGAATAACCATCGAGTAGCGACATGCGAGATGCTCCAACTACTCGCTGAAGTATGTGATCCATTTTGGGCAATGGATAGTTATCTTTAAAAGATACTTTATTCAGATTCCAAAAGTCAATACATAAGCGAATCTCACCTGTTTTCTTACGCACGGGCACCAAATTAAAAATCCAATCTAAAAATCTTATGGGGACAATGATACCAGCTTTGTACAACCGATTCACTTCCTTCTCTATTGAGGGCAACAAATTTGGATTTATTCTTCTCAATTTTTTCTGAAAGGGCTTTTGATTTGGCTTGATCGGAATGGTATGCTGAATTATGTTTGTGTCATATGTCTTCAAATCTGAATAGTCCCAAGAAAATACATCAGCAAAGAAAGATAATAAACTGACATACTTTTCTTTTACCTGTGGGGGCAATACTTTGGACAATTTCACCATTTTAGGATTTTCTGCTGATCCAATGTTCACATCCTCAACTCCTTTCTCAGTTGGCAGCAAGCTCAGTTTCCGAGCTACATCATCTTGGTCGAAAAGCTCCTCTAAAGTTATTAGACCTTTAGGAATGACATTATCCTTCACCTGCAAAACTTCCATCTGATTGACTTCTACCTCCGCCTCGCCATCATCATGCTCCCCATCAATAGAAGTGTCTTTGAATTTACCTTCTTTTTGTAGAAATTCATCAATTTCTTTGTCATCTTGAAACACTTGCCAATACCTTTGATTGTCAGGGATAGTCGGACGATGCTTCACATGGATTTCAATTTTTTTTCTTGAATTCATCGGAATTTTCAAATTACTTGCTGCTATTGCAAGTGCATCTGCAATACCATTCTGAATACGAGGGACACATGTCAAAGTATAATCTGAAAACAATCTCAAGATATCTAGTACCGCATTGTGGTAGGCCTGCATTTGAGGATGCTTAGCTTGATATTCACATTTCACTTTCTTGATAACTAACTCGGAGTCGCCATACACTGCAATTCTTTTGGTATTTAACTTTCTAATAATTTTCATACCAACAATTAAAGCTTCGTATTCATCCTCATTATTTGAACAATCGAAAGCCAATTTATAAGAACAGACCCTTACATTACTTGGCACTTTGTTTGGGGAGGAAATAGGGCTGCGTACCCAAATGCCAATTCCAACACTGTCCCTTCCTACCGCACCATCAAAATTCATGGTCCACAAACCATCTTCGTCCTCTTCTAAATGCTGAAATTCTGTTTGCTTTTTTGCTTCGTCTTGCTGTCCATCAACATTTTGTTGCTGTCGGAAAGCTGACTGCTCATCAGTACTATCAAGTCTCTATCTCTCTTTCTTTAAGACCTCTCTGAAATTTTCAGTGATTTCTAGAATGTCTTCTACTTCAATTAATTGGATATTTACATCATTAAAGCTATCTGAGTACAAAAAAAATGATTCTAAATCAGTATGTACATAATTGATTGGAAGATTTATTGGTGTCTCCTTGCTAGTAATCATATACTTCATCTTTTGATCCCGGTATAATTTCCTCATCTGACCAAACACGGGAATAGTAGCATAGGATAAATCAAGCTGCAATGTCCCTTTAAGTTTTGCTCCCCAAGATCTGGAAACAAGCATGCCAAATCTAGGAGGAATATCTGCCACAACCACATCCATCAAAACATTTTTAGTCAGAATCTGATCCAAACTAACCACCAAATATTTGATAAGCCCAATGCATCTTACTCTACTAGAATCGAAAGAATAAAGGTCATGATACTTTCTAGTGATATCCAATCCCAATTTCTCCATGATTTCCCTAGGCATGAGATTATGAGAGGCTCCAGAATCAAACATAGCATTTTGTAATACATAGTCGTGCAATCTAAGGCCGATGTAAAAAGGAGGTAGATCACTATCTGGAGACTCACCATCCAATGTTGGACCAAAAATTAACTCAGGTTGATCATATTCCATGTTTACCATATCAGACAATGGATCTAAACTCAAAATCTTAGACACCTGACCCTTATAGCTGCTATTCTTCATCAATTCAATCAAAGGAATGGATACTTTTAACTTAGAAGTTTCATTTTCTAAGTTAAATACTGAAGTTTTCTCTACCTCTTTAGCAGGAACATCCTTCTTTTCAGTTATCTCCCTTCATATATTTGGCTGATTGGATCTTTCATTTGTTGATGGTGATTTGCTAGTAGTGGGATCAGCTGTCTCTTTTCCCTTTTTCTGCACAATGAGTCGATCATTCTTTGGTGTTGTAGCTTCCTTTATTTTTTGAATTGGATTAATGGGCACATCTCTACTTCTGAGTGAATATTTTCGCTGTTGGGCGGTCAAGGCATTCATGTACCCCCTCTGATATTCATCAGACTCTTCTTCAAGATCTGTCTCATTTGACAAGATGAAATTCTCGTCCCTTTGTATAGCTGAGTTTTCAGAATACTCCTCATCTTCAGTGATAAAAATTGGCATATCATCAGGTGTAAAGAAATGGTTCTCTTCTCCGATTACATTCTCCTCATCATGTGATTTCGGACCATGTAGAAAATTCTGATGTAAAGGTGTCTTCACTTGCTATTGTACTGCTTGTTCTTGTACTTGCTGCTCTCTTTTCTTGATTCTAAACTGTGGCTGCTGCTGGCCACGGAAGTTAGGATTTCTGATTTGTGGTTTAGACTTATCAAGTGTTAATCTTTCAAACATCTTTTCCATCTTACGGAGCACTTGATCTGAAGTGGAAACCTCTTCATTTATTGCTACTTTCTTTTCAGCTTTCGTTCTAGCTCTCCTTGCAAGCAAATTGGCTTCAATGCTGACTACAATTTTCTGCATGTATTCTAAAGTGCCCAGATCTCTTTCTCTTAATTGATAATCCATGTCAGGATCGAAGCCATCCGGAAACTTAATCAAAGTTGAACCCCTAGGTGGCTTTATATCAGCAGGAATTGCATTGTAAACAAAATTGAATCTAATACAATAATCTTGAATAGACTCACCAATGTTCCATTTGATATTGTCATATTTGGAAAGGATTTGAAGAGGGTATTTCTTCACTTCCCATCGATCCAAGAATTGTCTCTGAAGATTAGGAAATGTAGTAATACTTCTATCTGGCAAAGCTCTGAACCACTTTCTTACTTCACCTCCAAAGGTTTGTACAAACAGTCTCATTGTCATATTTTCCACATCAATCTCATGAAGGTCAAAGAAATTTTCCATCCTATCCACATGTTGCTGAGCAGTAACACTTTGAGGAGTGCCATTAAACAATGGAATTTTGCTTTGATAATCAGCGGGCATGTCATCCAAGTTTTGAGGCAACGCAAGGGGTGAAAATCGGGCAGCCATTGCTTTGGGTGGATTTACAACCGGGTTTGGGGATATAGGAGGAGTCAGAGCAGTTGATGTATGAGGTGTATGTGGTGTGGAGGGAGGTGATACTACTGCAGATTGTTGATCAAAGATAGAAGGTTGCACGAGAATGGTGGGAATGAAAGGAAGCTCGGTAGGAATTTGTGAACTAGATGTAATTGCGGATGACCCAAGAGTTGCAAATGCAGACTCTATGAATTCAGGAATGTTTGTTTCCACAACGGAATTCTGAATATTCAAGATGTAACTATCAATGGATCTATTAGTTTTTTCAATTTCAAGATCTTTGAAAAACTCTAGATTTAGGACAGTAGAATCAATAGCACTTTTAGACTTAGTCTCAAACAACGACAACTCAAATTGTTCATTAAACTCAAGATCTTCAAGATACTCAAAAGCAAGAGGACATGAATGAGATTTGAACACAGGAATCATAGGACTTTCTCGACAAAGGATTCTCTAAATAAGATTTGGATTTTCATACACATGAGGTGGATCGGGATCTTGATTAGCTCTGGTGTGTCGTCTGGAAGCTAGTGTGTTGAGTTATACCCAAAAATTAAACAGACAAAATCAACTTGTTCAGCCTATCAAATTCTAGACTCATCACCCAAAAGTCCAGAATTATCTGATGTACTGGGGAAATTTACAAGTTAAATGTTACTTTTATAAGACTAGACCGGAGATTGATTGAAGCAACGTTTATCTACTTATGCACTTGCAAAGCAATGTGCAGTTCGAAGGCTACCTGGCATAACTTCAGGCTTCGTCTCTACTTTATAAAACGAATAACACTAACAAGCAAACAATTTTGTGTCCCCAGTATGGTTGCCACTATGTTTTGGCCTAAATATACCTCAGGCTGAGGAAGGCAGAGTCTAAGGTAACATCAAACCACGATTAACCTGGTAGCTAGCCCTACCAGATCGGGAGAGGGCCCTCTCCTAGTCAATCTCAGCAAAAATAATTAGTGAGGCTTGAGATGACTTGAATAAAGGCTGATTTTAGGCTAGGTATATATGTAAGAGAGTTTGATTTGATTTTGAGGGTGTTTGTTGGATCAAATGGGAAGGCGGATTTTGGGTCTGGGGAATGAGGCCTAGTTTTTGTAGAGATCTGAATGGGGAAAGGTAGGAAATTATTTTGACACTTCAATTTTGAATGAAATGGACAGCTCAGACCAGTGAGGAGTTGAAGAGGGCAAGAAAATTTCAGGAATCCTCTTCAAACAGTTGAAAACATAGAAAATTAAACAAACCCTAGGTAGAGCACAGCAAATCTAATGAATTCCACCTTTATCCTTGTTTTTTTAACTTAAGAAGAAATAAGAGGGAAAATGATACATATAAAGCACCAGTAAACTTACACTAACAGAGAGAAACACATCATAAAAAAAAAGAGCCACATGAATCCCAAGGAGTGCTACAAACCCTGGTATATTCCTTTGCCAAACTGCAGAGATGAATGTACAATGATGCTCAAAGCAATCCCAAGTGTCCAACCATGCTAATGACTGAAAAAACACAAGATATAGACAACACTAACTCATCCCCAGCCTCTAGGGGTCAAGCTCACAAGTTTAGGAGTTGTTTCAACAAGATCTAAACTAAGAAATGGAAAATAGGTAGTGGAACATCTTGCCTCTATAAGATAGGAAACTGATTCATTCAGTTGCAATTCACCTTTTGATGGATGAATCTACCTCCATGAGTAAAAATTTAACAAAATTAAATCAAGATCCATCAAAGTACACCAAATTACATCACGATTTTAACATTTGGAAGCAATAAAGTCAAACTTTAAAAAACTAGGCGAAAAACAGAGTTACTGAGTCCAAAATGAGCAAAAATCCCTAATGCACCGTGCCTGATTTCTCTATGCATCGCACTAGTTTGGAGCTGATTTTGAAGGCCTTATCAGTGTCCAAAATTGCTCCAAGTGGGCTTGTTGGAAATTTTTGGCTGTCTGCATTCCAACACAAGTGTAATTTCTAAATTTTGCTTCCATTTGCCCCTCCAAAAATGACTTCTCCCGACACTGCTTCCTGTGTGTCCAAAAAGGGGCAGAAAGGTCATTTTTAGGGTGTTTTTGACCCTTCTGGAAGCCAAAAACCTGTAAAAATATCTTGGCCATAAGTAGTCATGCATAATTTTCCATGAAAAATCCAAAAATGTAAAGTTTTCTCCAAGAGGAGTCCCCCATCAAAAGCGTGTGCCAAGTGGCGTGGCGCATAGAGCTGAAAAATCTGTTTTTAGGCCAAAAAAATCAAAATTTGCAAAAAGTGTCCCAAATTTCTTGAAATTTGGGCTGAGTTTCCTTCATCATATACTATGCTAGGACAAGGAAGCCTTGGCCAAAATCTGAAGTCTATCTTGCCTTTTCCGATGCTTTGAGGCCTTCTTCAACTTAGCCTTCAGGATCTTGATTCGTGCCTTGCAAACATGATTTATTACCCAATAATGATTTGCCATGTGCCTCAACATGTTCTTTTCCTTGTTGGCCTTCTCCAATAGCTTTTCCAAATGAATATTTACCCTTTCAAGCCAAGTTTCACGATCAGCCTCAATCTCTTGCTCAGTGGATGTCATCTCGGTTTTGCTCCTTTTGGCAGCCTACCGGTTCTCACGTATGTTTTGTAGCTCCATGATAGTTTGCTGATCTTCTAGCTGTTTATTTCTCTACTCAAGGTAGTTGATTATCCATTGGGCTCTTTGCAACTTGATGGAAAAAATGTTTATCTCCGCCTTCTGCTCCTGAACAATCTCTCTCAACTTTGATCTTGGTGAGCCCAAATCATCATCAATGAGTATGAAATCTGTATCCTGGCCTCCTGAAGGCCCCTCATCATGTATTGGCCTCTTACCCTTGTCTTGTACCTATACTACTGGTGAAGGAAGTGAGACCCATTCCACCCCGAGTGGAGATAATAATTGCTTGGCTGCTGCAAACAACCCTTTGAGAGGTGACAAACACCGACACACTAGCGGTCTATGTCTCATGACCTTCCTGCTGATATGAAGGTTCACTTGCCTCATGAAAAGCCTCCGAAGGTACCTGAGGAGCTGTGAAGAAATCATTAGAAATGAAATCCTCCCATGAAATATCCTACAAACCAAGCTAATGCATAACCACAATTTTGATGAGTGAAAAGTGATAGATACTATTGTACTACTGCTCAAGAGTTTTCCTTTGCACTAGGGTGGTCATCTTCTCAATATTACGGTACATGAAATAAGGGAGGTTCATCATTCTCACCCTAGTAAAATGTATCAGCAACCTAATATGATAAGCATAGAGGTGAGAAAACCGACCCTCACAACTGAAATATTTGATAATGAGTTTCATCAAAGGAGCATATGAATCTTTCAGGAACCGAAAGGGAAAAACTCTGCTGAGTTGTCTCAAAAAACCGGTCTTCATATATGGCTCATAGTGTTCCCTATCAACTTGTTGCCTTTTTCTCCATTTCTCTCCAACATTTGGAATACCGGTTGCTAGAGAGATATATTCAGGTGTCAAAGTGAATGTCACACCTGCAAGAGTGACTTACCCATTATGTAAATGCAGCACAAACAATATGGCTAGCTCATGATGGTGGTGGACTCTAGCAACCATCTCAAAAAACCGATAACAAGACTGCTGTTGAAAACATGAAATATCAAGAGGACAGGCCTGCAGCTCAGCCAGTGAAGTAGGCTCCTCTCTCACATGTCTTCCACTCTTGTGAGGTCTCCTAGGTGCAAGCAATTCAGTTATAGAGTCACTGTCTCGGTCATAAGAGGAATCTGTCTCCATGTTTGCCAAATTCTGTGTTGTCTTAGATGAGAATGAGAATTTTTGGTGTCTTTGGTTTTTGTTTCCAAATGTATGACAATATGTGAGGGGCTATGGAGGGAGAGGGTAGGGGGAATGATGAGAATATTCCCAATTGAAATTTGCCAAAGAGTTTTATGGGTAGTCACTAGGATTTTTGGGATAGGATTTGGGGTTTGGGAAATTTATAACTTGGATTTGGGATAATGGGAATATGGAATAGGGTAGATGAATTTTAGGGATATGAGGAATAGGGGAATGGGCTGATGGAACTAGAATAACATTGATGAGGGAATAACAAGGTGGGGAAGTGGAAGTGATAGTCACAAAACCAAACCATAAACCCTAAGGAATCATTTCTTGAACAAGAAAATAGGGTTTGAATTTTTGTTTATTAAATCCTCATAGACATTATAAGATTCATGTTCATTAGCAGTGGAGGGGTTACTTGACTTACTTGGACCGGAGGTGACCGAGTAGATTCAAAGTTTTGAGAGAAATCGTAGTGAAAATGCTTTACGGCCCTATGCGCCGTGCCACCAACCCAACGCGTTGCGCCAATCCTATGCGCCATGCAGGTGTATTCTTAACACAGTGGAGGCTGACCCAATGCATCGCGCCTGTCTTGTGTGCCACGCCACCCAGCCAATGCGCCGCGCCCACAAAATTGCACAATTTTCCCTTCAAATTGCTCCCTTTGTTCTACACAGTCTCTCCTTGGCTCACTCTCTCCTCTTGGCATGAAAATGAGCTTTTGAAACATGAATATGATTTATATACCAAGGATCTTTAATTCTCCATTTCAAAAAATACCCACTTTGTAATGTTTCAGATTTTGACACTTTAAAACTCTGTTTTAAACAACTTGCTTCATTTTGGCTTTTTGACTGAATGATGTGCTTTCTGTTTGCCTTGCAGGGAATGAATTTGTTGGTGCTTGACAAAGGAAACTAGGGTTGCCAGTGAAATTATTTTTACAACTGAGAAAACTTGAAATTACATTACATTTATACATAAAATATAAAATACTCTATTTTTATTCAAAACAGAGTTTTGAAGAAAAATACATTATTAAGCATATGATGATGAAGTTATTAGTAGTGAAACCTTATTTCAAACTCCTCATGTTCCTGTTGACCATTATTGGGCATTTTAAGACCTTATTAATGAAACCCTAGACCTAATGACACTAAAACCCTAAAAATGACTCTTTGCAAACTATGAGACAAAAAGTGACTGCAAATTATCTTAATGAACAAAAATGGGCCAACAGGTATAGGACATGAGGAACATGAGCAACAAGCCACTACCGTCAGATGATCCATGCTCCTAATGGAATGCAGCTGACTGAGTGAGACACCTAATATGCAATGCAACAAGTGGATTTTGATCACTGATGGAGGGATGAAGATATCGACACTAATAGGGAGGACTGTAATATTTCCAATTAGCTTTCAGCTAGTTGGAATATTAATTTTTTTTTTTGCCTCTTAGTTAGAATAATAAGAGGGTAAGGAGACCCATAAGTCTCCTTAGTAGGAATAAAATCACTCCTAATGTGAATGGGGGTCATCTAAGTAGTTGGATTAAGCACCATTATGTATGAAAAGGGGAGGGAGCATGAAGACTAGGTCAACTTTGACCAAATAAACAACGCTAGTATGGAGGTAGAGGAAATTCATTGAGGGACATCGCAATTTTGGAGGGAGATTCCATGCATGGAAGTAGTGGCTTTAACGAGTCGGGCCCAAGGTGAGGAAGCTCACCAAGAATATAAGGAAGGGGATGGCAACAATAGAAGGAATGATTTATTATTATTTTGTTTATGGTCTGTTTGACTTGTTTCTCGCTTCAACGATTTAGTGAAGACTACAGTGCTGTTTAGCACAAGGGTGTTCTCGAGCGGAAATCCCACCTTCATCCTTGGGGGAATTTGAGTGACCACTAAGGAGAAGTATTTGGGCTGAATTTCCACATTCTGGCATCAAGCGAAGCTACATCTTTCTTCTCCATCACAATTTCTACTGAGGGTTGTGTTGTGTTGTAGGGTGCAGCAATACAGGGTTGGTTTGGGCTATTTATGAGCTATTTTTCAGTGGAGGAATGTTTCCTTCCATTGGGAGGCCAGTAAAGAATGCCCTTGGGAATTATTGAATCATTTGGCACTAGGAAAAGTTATTTTTATCCCCTACAACGCAGTTTCAGTCTTGAACTGCGTTATTTTAGGGAGGAGTTGCAGGGGTGTTTTTAGTGCATGATTTGGGGAGTTAGATCTTCAGTGGAGGGACTAGCCTTCACCTGGAGAGTATATTGGATGAGAGCCATATATTTCAACATCAGCTTCAGCCATATCTTCCCATTTATTCTATTGTAGTAAACCTTCAACCCTAGGGCTGGAGCTCACATTTGTATCTTTGTGTAATTTCCGGAAACCCTCTTGGGTTGTCTTGGAAAGATGATATAGAGGCTAGATATTCATGTATAGTATATTTTGAGGCAAACCTTAGTATTTTTATATCATTTTATGATCTCTTGTTGTATTTATGTTCATTATGACTGCGTTGTAGAAGCTCTCCAACATTTTGTATATTAGCACCATCTCACATTTGAGAGGGTTTGATCATGGGAGGGTTGTTTGTTTATGTTGTATGATTTTTGCCTCAATATATTGCACTTTTTGCTGCTGATATGATGAATAAAATGGCCCCATATTTCTCTCATATGTTGATGTAATGATTTTCACTGCTATTTCCATTATTGTGTTCAATATTGCTTCTTTTCCTATTTGGGAATATTACAGATCTCCACAGCTTCAGCCTGTGTCACAATATTCTGTTGGTTTAAGGAATGGCACATATGTGGCAACAAAATAGCAATGAACCATTATTTGTGATGCATATCATTGATGGTAAATCCTCTATCCCTGATGGTGCACTTTCACCATTGATCTGCCTTCGATACAGATTCATTCACTTCCTGGTGGATCTCCTTTAATTCAGTCAGGCATTGAGAGTATGATTTTGGCTATTTGAACTACTCCTTAAATGTGGTATTAATCTTGTCAATTTTTTCATCAGGGTTTGTTTTCATATACCTATGTACCAATCCAATGTGCGTTATTGAAATTCAGTAGCTAGCTACACTTTCTTAACATTATCATTATTGATCAGACGCGCTCTCCACATAATATCTCCGACGAACCAGAATTGGTCAACATCTTCATTTACAACACCCTTAAAATTCTACAGCTTTATGGAAGTAGGCATATTGAATTATGGTGGTGGAGGTGGAGGTGGAGTGGATGACTTTTTAGAGTGAGATGAATTTGAGAGTGGAGTGAATGGAATCTGAATTGTGGCCAATGGCCCAAAAGTACTTTGATCTTGCAATCCCTCTCCTTCTGAGTGCGCAGATTCACCATAGCTACTCGTTTCATAATCCTCATCACTTTCATATTTACCTTTGAGAGGGATATAAATAAAACCTTCTTCTAGGTATAACCTGTAAGTTTTTTCGTTGTGGGCCTCTTGGAGACATTCACTCAATGTGGCTACAGATAGTACCCTTTTCACATAAAAGCATTTTAATCCACAATTTCAATGAGCAAAGAAATTTACCTATAGGGCCCTTGAAAAATATCCTTTCAGCTTTAGAATACGATACAAAAGTATCAATAGAAAACTCATTCACAAACCCACTCAAAACACCATCAATCCAATAATCTACTGCGTGGGTAATTTCATTTCTATATTTCTCCAACTGATGAACTAGATTAGGAGTCCACCTGGTGAATGCGTTGTCCTTTGTGCAGGTGTTGGTTCAAAAAAATGACTGTTAAAGGTAACCTTAATGCTTCACATTAATCATCAACCCAGGTCAAGCCTCTTTATTTCAAGAGTGCAATAAAAGTATATGCGAGTCAAATCAAAGGTCAAATACTCTAGATCATTGCAAGAAATACTATCCAATTCTCGAAGTTCAATCAATTAATTAAAAATTAAACTATGAAATACTTCACACAAATCAAAGGATGAAAATCTAGTCTAATCTTATGCAGAAAGTAAACACTCGATGCTGAAATTAAAGATATTTTGAAATTGAACAACAAGATTAATGAATTGAACAAAAATAGAAAAGGAATACTTAATAAATTGAACAACAACCATCTATTAAAATTTTTCAATGGAAATCTCTATAATTCAATTAATAACAACCTTCATAATTGAACAAAAACCATATGTTCACACTTTCAATGGAAAAAATCAAGAAATAACAATGTGCAGAATTAAACAACAGCTACTTAACCACGCTGAGATCAATATGATGAATGGAAAAATGTCACTCAACAATAAAGGAATATTAATGATAAATTCAACCTATTTGAAAAGGAAATCGTAACACACCACACTTGCAATTATTGAATTGAATTCTAATTCTACAAAGCATAAGAATAAATAAATTGTTAGAAACATTAAATAAACATATAACACAAAACAGTAGGAGAACCCCCAGGGAATGGGCCCATAGCCTCCAGAAGTCTTCTGCCAAGAAATACTCAGAATCCGCTTACAATGAAAATTCTAACTCTTTCATTAATCAATAGAACAGGTACACCATCACGAGTTCAAAGACTCTGTCTAAATAAAATGTTTATTACATAAAATTATGATACACGAAAACAGATCTTTGTAATCTTTCACCTACATCCTTTTATAACTTAAAGGAGAAACAAAATAAAAAATAACAAATCCTCAGGATCAGGAGATCCTGAGGCTTCATAGTCATCAACCAAATGCTTCAAAGATAGACGTGTCTTTCCATCTCTTGCTGATTTTTAGGAACTAGATGCGATTGCATTTGCTTTTCTTGACTGTTGTTGTTTGGTGATTTGGTCAACAGTTGGTTTTTTCGGATTTCCTATCAATAAATAAATAAAAAGTTAGTTTTTATACTATTAAACACATTATTTATTAATAATTCATTTTACTCTACTTTTACATTATTCTCCTTTGATTTATTTCTAAAATGAAGGAAAAAATATAAAAGTTAATAATAAATCAAGATAAATATGGGGGTAAAATGTACCTTTTCCTCGACTCAACATACTCCCTTGCTTACCTTTTTGCATGTCCTTGTGCAAATAGATGATTGAGGTGTAGTTGAGTTAAGGAATAGGTAGGATATACCTCTTCCTTGTAAAGTCTAAAACCATGCTTTTGTTTCACTTTTGCAAATGCTAAGTTTGTATGTCCCTCTGGAAATTCATAACATGGTGGTAATATTCAGGAGGGTACCATATGATGGGGCATCTATATCTGCATCTTATCCATGTAGGGCCCATGTTTAAAATTAAATTTCTATACAAATGAAAACAAGAGGCATCAAATTTAAAATTCCTATAACAAAATGGCTCACTATTCTTAACATTATTGGTAGAGGCTTGACATCTTTTCTTAGGTGCTAATAAAGCATCCTCTTGAATACCCTAGAAGTATGCTTTCCCACTCTATACAATATCTTTGTGAATTGGCCCTAGCTTGGCTATCACTCCTTCTCGTTTCATAAACCTCTTATGTTGAATGAATAAATGTAGGGGTTTTGTAGGTTCCCCTCTGACCCATAGATCTAACCCATGTTATATTTTCTAGAAGATATTGTAGGCCTTAGCCCATCTAATCTGGTTTTTAGCAAAAGACATAAAATCCTGGAACTGAATGTCCCCAATGAAGGGACTGGGGTTACTATCTCTTTCATATTCTAAAAATAAATTGTGCAAGTACAATTTGCATAGGAGGTGCTGGACCTATTCATCTTGATCATTACAACATTGGAAAAATTCTTCAGTGTATTTAAATGTAATAGGCTTCCCTACTCTGACAACTTTGATATTCAACAACAAATACATTTCCACTAGAAATAATGCATAATTGGTGGTCGGTGCTCTTCAAGACAACACATCTGAGTAAAGAGAGAAAACAACACTGGTTTGTTTCTTATCCTATTCCAGTTGAGCCTATTCCCTTTTCACTTTCACTCTTTCTTCCCTAATTTGGGAAAAGGTTTCATCTTCAGTTGTAGTAAGGTCATTAAATCATTTTAGTAATGCCTGATGTTCTACTAAAGGCACTACTTCCTTGCGATACTGGACTAGTTTTTGTTGCATTTGAATCAATTCATTAAGAAGCTTTTGATTGGCATCTCTTTGTACCAAAGGGGTATAAGCAAGTGTTTCCTCTGTTTGGGTTTCTTTGTCATCTATAGGCATCAAATCAATCTGCACAAAGACTTCAGTAGCATCTACCATTTGTGTGACAAAATCTATTTGGGTTTCCACGATATCTAATTCCTTTTTAGGCTTCCAGGCCTTATCCATCTCTTTCAACCATTCCCTTAACTTTTTCACTATTTTTCTCAATTTTCTACATTTCCTGCGCATTTTTCTCAACTTAGCCCAAACTGATTTTTCCTTCAAAGGGGTTCTGGCAGGGGAAGATGCAGCAACAACTTCAGGTTCAGGAAGGGTTGTTTCAGTATAAGGGTTATCATTTAATTAAATAATTTTTTTCTTCAAGCACTAAAGAGGTTGTGCCAACATTGATATCTTGGTTGGGTGGATCGATATTTTATTTAGGTGTCAAAGGAGCTATATAAAAATTTGTGTCCTGGTCTAATAAAACAATATCCTCTAACTGGTTTCTAGACTCATATGCTCTCTCTATGTGGTATTCCTTATCCAAACATTCATTATTAGAGGGAGATAAATCCCTCAAATCCTACAGTTCATCAGTGGAAGGTAGGATTTCAGTGTGACCATAACTGCCAACAGATGCAAAATAGTTTGAAAGATCCCTCTGCTGATCAATTTGTTCAAATGGGCTCCTAGCTTCACAATATTCTCTCATTTGTTCTAATAACTAAGCCATTTCCTCCTCATAACCCTGTAAAGGTGCATTCTAAGGGCTCAAAGGGGGTGTATAGGATGGCCCTATTTCTTTTGGAAATGCTAAGGTATTTTTCTTAAGTTTTATTCTTTCAGGTCGTCTCCGTTTTACTAGACCTGAGGTTGAGACACATGTTCTCTTCCCTCTAGATTTCTTAGGGATTGGCATATTTATTCTTGGAAGCTTAAACTCTGCTCTATCCGGGTTTTCTTTAGGGGCAGGTAGGGTAGGATTGACAAATCTATCCCATGCTAAATGATGTTTTTTTAACTCATGAACAATAATCAATTTTATCAGGCCATGATGGATAAAAAATTCCTGAGAGTTTCTATCTTTCCTAATCCAAACAACAGTGTCATGCAATATATAATTCAAGAAAAAAGGTAAATTAACTCGAATATTTTATTTGAGTATAGATAACAATTTGAGTTGATGAGACTTTACCACATCCTTGCATCCATCACATGTGATATACTTTTAGATGATGACTACCAGTTCTTGCTAAGGTTGCTTCAAGGATGCAGGGTCCATACCTTTTAATTTTCATACCAATTGGTCATATGGGTCATGATATATTGAAACTTCTTCTTGTATGAGGACATGCTAATCAGTCCACTTTTTACCTTCCTTTGGAAGTCTGAAGACCTTAGAAATTACTTCTTTGGAGACTGGTATAATTCTGCCTCTAAATATGGTGTGCCCTTCCCACAGATTCAACAAGAATTCAATTGCTATCTCTGTATTGAACCCTTGTAGCTTGTTCAAGTATGAAACCCAACCAGATTACTAGAGAACAATGTGAGCCAATTCTGTAACTTGAAAGTTTGTGGGTTCATTGTGAAGATAATTTCCACTCATAGTTACGATGTTTTCGGAACTAATTTATTCACCCTTATGCATGCACTTATCTCGATTCTGTTATTTAAAAAAAATACAAACACTACATGCGACTCTTATAAAATTTATTATCAAAAATATGACTGCATGACGTTAATGCAGTGATTCTATTGTCCACTCAACTTATCTGAACGAAGTCTCATAATTAAAACTGCATGCCTATTTATTATATATATTCGCACCCCCTCCAGTGAGAGAAGGGCGTCCATGGCCTTTAAGAACAAGAAAAGAGGAAAGGTGGCAGAAATCATGAATGCACACAAAATACAATTCATATTTTGGAAATCATCGCAAATGTACATTAGGTGAAAATGACCAAAAAGGGAGAAAAACAGAGGAGTAATTATTATGATTTTTTTTTTTCCTATTTTGACGACATAATATGATGGAAGCATGACAGGTGATAGATTATCATGGATGTTGTTATCACTCAATTCAACATAGTGAAGATAATTCATCTAAAATCAAACTTAATTATGCAGATAGGTTATTATAATGATAACACTTAATCAAACAATGCATTCTGCTTCAAGAATGGATCAATAGGAGATAGGGGAAAAAATAATTGGTTTTTGGCAAAAATACTCCAATACCACAAGCAAATCCACTGGTGCCAGCAGGCATCCATAGCCTCAACAGGTTTTTGTTTTAACCCAAAAAAATGAGCCAAAATCCTCTATTTAAAAGTAGTCACTTTTCTTGTTTTGTGGAGAGATCAAGATGTTGTTGTGGTGGCCAAATAGTCATAGTGTCATTCATGGGGATTTAACAGAGTGATCAAGCCAGCTTGTGATGAGACTTCATATCCTTTAAGAAGTTTTAGCTGTCAAGAAGTTCACTACCCTGGTGTGGTGGCCATTGTGGGAATTTCACCTAATATATCCTCATGATAATGGTAGGTTGGCTCATAATGAGACCCGTATCCTCTCTTTTTAAAATAAAATTGCACATAGAGATATATTTTATTTTTGTTATAAATGGAGGGAGGCTCATTAAATCCTTATGAGTTAGGGATGGTGTAAGAAGTAAAAATAATGTCAATACAATTGATGCCCTTATTCCCATATCCTCATGCCAAAGAGAATTACCACTTGAGAGTGTAAAAAGATAAACCAGCATAAAACTATGATAATGAATTGTGTGATAATATGTCTAAACAAGATATATCCAGCTATTCATTATATAGATAAACCATATGTTACAAAATTTTTTGGTCGTCTAACTTGTTACTATTAGATGGACCAAAGTACACCATGTAAGATGAATTTTTCCCTAAGTAAAATTGCTTTCACTATGAAAAATAACTTAGTAATCCTTAATTTATTAAGTTGTTTATGGTCTAAACATGAAACCCCATGAGGAAATATCAAATAAATCCACATTTTTTTTATTTTCCTTAAGGAATAATTAGTTAAACAATAGTTTAATTAATATTCCTGGTCATATTTAACCCAAAACAGGAAAATTAATTAGATAAATCATTATTTATCTTATTATTTTCTAGGAATAATTATTTAAACTTATTTAAATAATATTCCTTGTTAAATTTTACTAAATCATTTATAAATAATTGAATAAATCACTATTTATTTAATTATTACTCAACCACATCCTTAAAATAATAAATAAATCATTTATTTATTTATTATTTACAAATAAAAGGATTTGACCAAATTCAACTTCTTTTTCCCTCCAACAAATATAATAAAATATTCCATAAAATTTAGATCTAGATTTGGTTAATAATATTTTAATTATGCACCAATATCTAGACTAACTCAATATTTTGTTATAAATAGAAGGGTTTTTCCATTCACTCAATACCTTTTTTTGCCTAAATATCACCCTGGATCTATACTTTTGGTCTGACTTTGATCCTCCATCACTGTCATATTTTGCTACCATTTTTCGTGTGATCTCCCTTTGAGTTCCATTTTTTGTCTGGGTTTTCTACACCATCAAGAGAGAGAGATCTTAGATCTGAAGTGCTGAGAAGATACAATAACCCATCCCATTGAGGGGGACTGGTAACATATTTCTATGTTCCCTTCCTAGGTGTCAAAAATACAAAAATTATTTAAAAATATTCTTGTCTTGTCTATTAGATGCATGGATAAACTCTTGCTTTTATTTACTGCTTAATGTATTTTACTACATAGATCTAGATTTTGTAGCATTTATCTTGGTCAACTAACTACAAATATAAAGAAATTGGCAGCCATCTTTGATGTTAGGGCTGTTTGTTATGCATAGCTAAAGTGAGCTCTTTTCGTCTGCTTGCGATTAGAATTCATCCTAATAACTGGCGACTCCACAAGGGTTTACGATTATGACCTTTGTTGTTTTTCAGATCCCCGCATGACCAGATGCTTCAAACCTTAGGAATTTTCTTCAGCTTCTTGTTTTGGTTTTCCTGATGTTGTTTTTAACCTATAAAACCTTAAAACATTAAAAACTCTAACTTATGTGTGTTTTCGGACCCACTGAGCAGGTGACAGGCATTAGTCGCAGCTGAGATGACAAATTTTTCTGAAACCTTCTCTCAAGAGTGTTGGAAGTGCAGGTCACACTTTTTGGGCCAAAAAATGTGACCTGGACCTTCAGGGAGTAGGAAACAGCCCCAAACCTGTGACCTCTGCAGAAATCAGGTCAGAAACTGCAACCTGTTCTTTTTACTGGAATTTGCTGAGATTTTTATGGGTTTTTCTGGGCCTATGTTCAGGGTTTTCTAACCTTCGTCTTCGCCTGTTTTGACCTATACTTGCTCTATTTTACTCATCAAATTGGGAACCTAGCCCCCTAGGGCTTCAGTACCATTCCACCTTTCTAGTGACTGCTACCATTTTGTTTTTCGGCTTTTCTGACTGTTGCGTTCCATATGCCATTTGAAGAAAAACTGACATTTTATTAATATGCCTTTGAAATAAAACTGAAATGAAATTACGCTTTCGTGAAGGGAAAATTTTATTTTTCATGGGAAAAAGGGAAGGGGAGTAGGCGGGACCCGCATATTAATCGCAATCGGAATGGACGGGCGGAGGGGTATAACATACAGTGAAACTTACAATATTCTATGGAATGTATTTCAATACACAGAGGTGATCACAATCGGGGATTAGGAGGTGGGACGCATTTAAAAGCACCATACAAAAGTTCTGATGCGATGGAGTACTTTAAAAACCTTTGAAAATCCTTTTATTTCTTTTACAAAGGGAAAAAGGGTTTTTTATTTGAATGGGGCGGAAGTATAATGGTGGGACCGGGATAATCAGCATCAGAGATCGGAGGGGAGCAGGGGTACACATATGTGAAATGTCGATGAGCTGTAAGCCGTTGGATTGGCGGGATCGATCAACGGTGGGGACATTAATCGAAGGTTTTTCATCGGGGGTAATCGCATCGAAAGAAAGGGATTTGTGATGCGATCGAAGTAGGGGGCGTGATCAATCACATCAGAGTAATTGGAAAGGGGCTTGCGATCGGATCATATGGAGTCAATCGGAGGTATGGCAATCGGAAGTGCTCAATCGCATCGGGGTTTTGCGATGGGTCGATCGGGACACACATATCAATTTTTGCGATGCGATCAATCAGAGCGATTGGATAGGGGGTGCGATCGGTGGGATTTATAATATGAAACTCTTTTAACACTTTATTATAAGGGTCTATGGTATGGAGGGGAAGCGGTTTAAATGGTGGTGAGTTTATATGTATAAATTTTAGGGGTAATGATGGGGAAGTGGTTATGTTTAATCGCATATATGATTTATATGTTTAAAAGACCTTTATAATGCGATTTTGAAATCGGAGAGGGGAAAAAGGGATTTTATAAGGGAAATATTAAACTTTAGAGTTTAAAGGGAAAGGAGGGAAAAAGGGGGAGGTTTAATGTATAGGGGACTTTTACATCACTTAGGCATAAATTTCAATCCAGAAGTCAGTTTTGAGAGTGTAGTATACCATTGGAAAGCTCTTTCCGAGCTCTTTCTGCTGAATCTACTTGGAACATGATTTTATGTTGAACATGCTGTGAAAAACTTCTCTGAAAGGCAAGGTAATGATTTTGTCGGAGATGACAGCTTCTGAATTGTGACCGAAAGGAAAAGTATTATGTTCTCACCTCAAAACATGGTTTCGAGGTGAAAATTAAATCAAGCTGAATAAAATTTCTCTTTGATCTTCTTGGTGCTATGATTTTGAGCTTATTTACTTCCTCATGAACTTTCTGATATTTATTGACACTTTGACTCATTGTTTTGAACATGGTGAGACCCTAGAAACTAATGAGACCCATCCTATGACCTACTGACATGATTTTGAGAATGAAAGTGATTAATGACTAAAGACCATAGATAGGAGAATCAACAAGTACCTCATGAGGGGAAAAACTGATGAAAAATTATTACCATCAATGAATCCATGACCTAGCAGAATGGTGAAATTTATTCGGTATGAGATTCCTAATATGCGAAAGCAAAAGAGAAATTTTGATCACTGACGGCAGTATGACTAGACTGACACTAACACCATTTACTCACTACCTTTTGTGGCCTAAATATTACTTTGGATCTATACTTTTAGTCTGACTTTGATCCTCCATCATTATCATATTTTTCTACCATTTTTCTTGTGAGCTCCCTTTGAGTTCCATTTTTGTCTGGGTTTTCTACACCATCAAGAGAGAGAGATCTTAGATCTGAAGTGCTGAGGAAATACAAGAACCCATCCCATTGAGGGGGACTGGTAACATCTTTCTATGTTGCCTTCCCAGGTGTCAAAAATACAAAAATTATTTAAAAATATTCTTGTCTTGTCTATTATATGCATGGAGCAACTCTTGCTTTTATTTATTGCTTAATGTATTTTACTGCATAGATCTAGTTTTTGTAGCATTTGTCTTGGTCAAATAGCTATAGATATAATGAAATTGGCAACCATATTTGATGTTAGGGCTATTTTTTATGCATATCTAAAGTGAGCTCTTTTCATACGCTTGCGATTAGAATTCATCCTAACACCATGTCAGCTTCCAAAGTAAAGATATCCATCAAAATTTCAAAAAAACATAATATTAGTAATATCAATGCTTTTTCCTTCTTTAGGTGCAAATTCCTCATTCAATAAAATGGTTTTTATGGCAAGGATGTGTAAAGGAAGAGTGGATATTAAAAATAAATCATTAAAAAACAAAAGACAAAAGTTTTCTACTTTAAACAACAATTTTTTTAAAAACACACAACAACAATAATGCAACTGTTCAATGGATTGAACAACAATATATATATATATATATATATATAACATGTCAAAAAAATAGTTGCTCAATTGGATCGAACAAAAGTTGTTCAATCGATTGAGCATCAATTGTTTAATGGATTGAACAACACATACTAATAATAATAATAATAATAATAATAATAATAATAATGTGCTGAAAATAGTCATTCATTTGGTTCAAACAACAATTGTTCAATTGTTTGAACAACAATAAACAAAAACACAAGAAAGGAAAAATATGTGGTTGTTCATTTTCTTTGAACAATAGTTGTTTAGTCGATTAAACAACAACTTGCTCAATTGATTTGAACAGAAAAAACAATCAAAAGAGAAATAAAATGGAATTATTTTATACAATGATGAAAAAAATATAAATTGAAATCAAATGCAGGAAGCATATATACATTATTTTCAAAACAGGAAGTAACAATTTTTTATGAAATTGAAGCTACCGAGTCATTATTCCCTGTAGCTAAAATTTGGATAGTGGGATCGTCACACACCTCCTGGCAGAAATAATATTTTTTGAGTGGTTTATGATGGAGGCGCATCCGATGTCTATTGAATTGAAAGGCAGATCTAGATCCATCTATGGTGGTCAAGGTAATAGTACCGTTGTTGTGCACTTCTTGAATTTCATATGGCCCGAGCCACCTGTTTGTAATTTACCCGGGAAGTCTTGGAATTCGGAGTCATAGAGGAGTTCCCAATCTCCTTTCTGGAACATATTATTTTTTATGAGTCTGTCATGCCACTTATCCCTCTTTTGATGAATAATTGTAGTGCATTGTAGAGAATGTAGCCCTACTTCATCTAATTCGTTTATCTGTTGAAGTCTTTTAACTTGGGCCTCTGTCAAATCCAACCCCACTTCCTGAGCTATTCTAAGAGTCTTTATCTCAATTTCAATGGGAAAAATTGGTTCCTTTCCAAATAACAAGTGGTACGAAGAATATCCGGTAGTGTTTTGCCAAGGTGTGTGATAAGCCCACAAGGCCTCTAGTAGTATCGTAGCCCAATCCTGATGATATGTTGAGAATGTTTTAATGAGAATTTCCTTGATGAATTTATTGGTACTTTCAACTTTCCCATTCACCTGCGGATGGTAGGGAGAGGTGACTCTATGAGTGACATGGTGGTTCCGTAGAGTGGTCGTAATTTTATGTGCTACAAACTGCACCCCTCCATCAGTTATCACTTCCCTAGGTTAGCCATACCACACAAATAACTCAGAAATAAAAATTATCACAGACTCTTATGTAGCTCTTGGAAAATCCACTGTTTCTACCCACTTTGTCACATAATTTGTATGTAGGCCTTCTGATTTGATGGGGGATTGAATGGCCCAAAAAATTCCAATGCCCATCGTTCGAAAGGTTATACTACCAACTGTGGATCAATGGCATCTCATCAGATTGGCCAGGGCAACCCATTATTTTGAAATTATCGCAGGCTTGCACACATTTCTTTGCATCCTTAAAATTGTGGGCCAATAGTAGCCCATTTGTAATACTTTGTGCCATGTTCTGTGATTTGTAAAATGTCCGCCACATGGTTCGTCATGGCAGGCCTTCAAGATGTCATGGATCTCGTCTTCTCAAATTCATCTGCATATGTGCATATTAGATCATGTGTGGAAAAGGTATCCACCAATCTAGGAGAATCTAGCACTGCGTTGAATAATCAACTTCCGTTCTTTTGCTGTTAAGTGTCTCGGTAGCTTTCTTACCACCAGATAATTCACTACATCTACATACCATGGAGCTTTTACTGCAACAACAAAAAAATTCTCATCAAGGAACTGATCGTCTACTGCTAGTGGGTCATTTGTCTTTGGGACTCGAGACATGAAATCTGCAACTACGTTCCCCTTCCATGTACTATCCTTAATAGTTATATCGAACTTCTGTAAAGAAACAACCAATGAGTCACTCTCCCATTTCTAATAGGCTTGTTAGCTACAAAATTAATGGCATAATTATCGATATACAACAATACTTGATAACTAGTTATGTAATGTCTAAATTTATTTATAACATAAATGATAGCCAAGAATTCCTTTTCATTCACTTTATAATTTAGTTCAGCAGGAGAGTGATTCTTGCTGATATAGTAAATATCGTAAGGCTTCTTGTCCTCCTCTTGACTGAGAAAAACTCCTATCGTTGTATCTGATGCATCCGAAGAAATATTAAAGGGCAGATCCCAATTGTGGCCACGTAAGACTGGTGTAGTCGAGACCAATTTCTTCAAATCTGAAAAAGTAGTGTCACATTTGTGAGACCAATGGAATTGAAAATTTCCAGTTAATGCATCTAAAGGTGAAACAATTTGTGAAAATTTATTTATGAACCTATGATAGTACCCTACATATCCAAGGAAACTATGTACCTCTGTCTAAGTACAAGGTGTGGCTAATAAGAGAATTACCTCTATCTTTGTCGAATCTATCTGTATTCCAACTACAGAGATGTAGTGTCCTAGGATCACGTCTTCGGTCATCATCATGTGAAACTTTTCGTTGCTCAAGCATGATATGGTAGCAATACATTGTTCCAATACTTTTTCTAGTGTTTGCAGTGCTTGATCGAAGTCATCTCCATATGGAGTGAAGTCATCCATGTATACCTTGAGCCCTTCATTTATTAAATCAGAAAAAATACTAAGTATGGCCCTTTGAAATGTTGTTGGGGAATTGCATAAGCCGAATGGAAATATTCTATAGGAAAATGTACCCCAGGGCCAACTGAAGGTTGTTTTATCTTGGTCTTCAAGGGCTATCTGGATTTGATTATAGCCACTGAAACCATCAAGAAAGGAAAAGAACCGCTTTCCTTCCAATGTATCAAGGACCTGATCAATAAAGGGAAGGGGGAAGTGGTATTTCTGTGTGGTTTTGTATAATGCTCTGTAATCCACACAGGTTTTTCACTTACCATTCTTTTTAGGGACGACCACTAATGGAGAGACTGATTTACTGTATGAAATAGGATAAATGAAATTTACATCTAGTAGTTTCTGTAATTCATCTTTTACAATGTATTTTAGATGTGGTTTTAATATTCATTGAGGCTTTCGGATGGGGCAAGAATCCTTTTCAGTGTAAATATGATGTGTGCACAGTTGGGGATCTATACCCTTCATGTATGGGTGGTCCCAAGAAAATGGTCCTTTATATTTTTGTATGAATTTAATGAGATTTTTCTATTGGTCACTATCTAGACTTCCATTGATGTTTAAAATTTTACCTGGTTCGATTTCAATTGCCATGTTGTTACGAACATCAGTCATGGGTATTTGGTGGTCATTGGTATCCAATAGAGGTTCTTCTTGTGCTTCGTCATCAAGAACTGCTTTTAACATTTGGAACTTTAAATTATATGAAGTAGATGATTGATTGATAAAGTTGTTGATCACATCATCTTCAGTTTGATCTTTGAATTCAAGTGCTTCAAATATTGTTAATGGTGAACGAATGTTTTTCTCCAAGTATGCAGGTGGTTGTTTGTGAATATTTACAGTGGGAAGACTTGGTTTGGCAGGGGGATATATAGTAATATTCTTTATGGCATCTCCTTTAGCAATTTTCATGATTCCTTTTTGACAGCCTATATAAGCATCAACCATCGCTAACCAAGGTCATCCCAATTTCAGGGAATGTCTGTATAATCTTCTTTTTGGGTTAATAACTAAAAAATATTCTGGGTATTCCCATGAGTCCACAGAAACTGGGATATCCTGTAATGTACGTTCTATTTTAACAACAGATCAGTCATCAAGTTCCAACAAGGTAGAGGTGGGTTCCAAGGTTGTTATACCAAGTGTTTCACAGGTTTCTATAGTTAATATATTAATAGCTACCCTTAAATCGACTAACATGTTTGAAAAGGAGCGGCCATAAATATGGATGGTGACTATGGGGTTTCCTGGATCCTCATATTTTATTGGAGTTTCTTTACCCAAAAGTAAATCGAACAGTCTCCCTACTACATGAACAATTAGCAAAGTCTTTTCTTTCCTCACAGGTTTTTTTACACACAATTCTTTAATTGTTTTAGCATAAATAGGGATGTCTCGTATAGCCTGTAGGAGAGGAATTTTAATGCAAAGATTATTTAATTCCCCTATGAGATCAAATATGAAGATACAATTGGCTTTGGTATTAATAATCTCTCAAGGAATGGAGGAGAGGAAATAACAAGATTTTTAGGACCTTTTTGGTCAATTGTGTCCCTCCCTTGTTTTATCTCCATCTCAGTCACCGTTGATTTTTTAGGTACTGTTGGAATTTCAGAATCAATTTGTGGTAGTGATGTATCTTCTTTAGGTGAAATAACATGCCTTGATCTTAGCCAAAGTTCCTTCCATTCCTTCCGTTCAGTTTCAAAGTTTGGATTCTCAACAATCTGGATCAACTGAACTGGTATGTTATTAGGATTAGGATTTTTTTGAGCTGGAAGTTGAGGGCATATAATAGGTTGAGGATTTTTTTGTACTGGGTATGGATCTGTTGATGTGGGTTGAGTTTGAGCCCATGTTCCCATACTTAAATTGGTCATTCCCAAGGTTCACTACAAGTTTTGAGACCAATTTTTATTTTGTGAGGTGGAGGCAAGGCACTGGGACTAATATGGATTATTTTTCCAGTATGAAGAAGATAAAGGAAAACTCGACCAACCATTATTTGGAGAGGATTGAACTGTTCGAGGGGGCATGGAAAATGGTTGGGATGGACAAGCATAAAAAGGTGATTGGCTTTGCCATACTGTTCCAGAGTTTTATTGATTAAATTGTGAAGAAGGAAAGAACTGCGACAGGTCTTGTGACATACCTATTGGTCGGGATTGCCACTTTTGACGTTGATTCATTACAAATACCTGTTATGTTTCTTCTTCCACTTCTTTGAATACCACTTTCAACCCTGGAAATGAAGGGAACTGCTCAGTGGCATGGTCCTTGGTATAGATAGCACATGTCTGGACCATGTCCAATAGACACTCCCATTGGCTATGCTTCTTCCAATAGCATGGAAAAAAAATAGCCAAGTTCTGTTATGCTAAAGCTTGCTTATTCTTGTATTGGAGGACATCTAGTTGTGTTGTGAGGGTGCCGAAGATATTGATTTTGAAATCTTCCAATAGATTACCGAATTTTTCTCTGCTTACGCTACCACCTGACTATTTGTAATTCCTAGTAACTGAATCATGTCTAGTTGGTCTATTTCACGTACTACCTTGAGAGCACCTGATACATAATGAAATAATGTAATCATAATATTCCTGATAGATGTCTCCTTTTCCCATTATATTAAGTTTTTCTACCCATTATTATTTCATTCCTTTTATCATTGTTTCTTTTAGGACATATTTAGACAATGCAGTATATGGGGATCTTTGAAAATTATATTGGAATCGTTCAACATATTCTTCTAATGTCTCATTATCTTTTGCAGTCATGTTGAAGATTTCATCTTTTAATTGTCGAGTCCGGTAGTAATATTGGTATTTTCTAAGAAAAGAGTTTTTCATTTGATCATGAATATTAATGGTTCCCCCACTGAGTCCCATAAACAAGTGTAGATCTACCCCCTTAAATGTAGAGGGGAATAGTTTCAGTTCTTGAGGGTTAGTGATGTAATCATATCCCCTACACAAAACATAAAATAAAAATAAAAATGCATCCATATCTTCTGAGGTCAGTCCATGGAAGGTGGGGATGTTTTGTAACAGGATAGATTTCATAGGGGCATTTGTGACTGGGTCAAAAATGGGATACTCCAATGTTGATGTTTGTCTCTGACTTTGATTGTGCACCATATGATCAAAGATATGCCAATAACCTTCAGGGATTTCCTGGTCTGGGAGAATAATTTGAGTGGAATTAGGAGGTGGATTTGGAGGATGCCTTGCAACACTACCTTGATCTGGAATTTTGGGTGTCTCTGTTTCAACCACTATTTCAAGAGATCCAGGCTTTGGAGTTTTTATCCTTACATTACTACTAGTTTCTCCCTTTCCTTCTTGCAAATTGCAAGAATTTCCCTCTCGTGAAGGGCCAGTACTCAAATGTTCTATAGTCTTAAAGCTCCATTTAGACCCTTTGGTTTCGCCATGGATCTCGGCATGGGCTGGAGATGGTGAGGCTGATGCCTAAGGGATTGTAGTAGGACTCTTTTCAGCAATGATTTTGGGTCCTACAGATGCTTGAGATTCATCTTTCCTTATTATTTTGTCTATGAATTTTTTTCTACCAAGGACCACATATCCCTTGGGTTTTGTGGATTTAGACGGCGTGGGTTCGATCTAATTCTATCTTTTTCTTTATAGCCATTCATAAAAATAAAAAACACCTATCCTATTTAACCTCTGCACAATTGCTGAGAAGCAGGCTGGAGAGCAAGTGTTTTTCTTGCTAATACGCAAATTCTTACCTCTTGTTTTCAATACCCAATTATTTCATAGCAAAAGGAAAAAATAAAAAGACATCACTCCTAAACACTCTCCCCAGCAATTGTGCCAAAATTTTGGTTAAAAAATATTACCGTTAAAGGTAACCTTAATGCTTCACATTAATCATCAACCCAGGGCAAGTCTGTTTATTTCAAGAGTGCAATCAAAGTATATGCGAGTGAAATAATAGGTCAACTACTCTAGGTCGTTGCAATAAATACTATCTAATTCTCGAAGTTCAATCAATTAATTCAAAATTATACTATGAAATACTTCACACCAATCAAAGGATGAAACTCTAGTCTAATCTTATGCAGAAAGTAAACACTCAATGCTGAAATTAAAGATATTTTGCAATTGAACAACAAGCTTAATGAATTGAACAACAATAGAAAAGGAATACTTAATAAATTGAAAAACATTCATCTATTAATATTTTTCAATGGAATTATCTATAATTAAATTAATAACAACCTTTAGAATTGAACAACAAACCATACGTTCACACTTGCAAGGGAAAAACTCAAGAAATAATAATGTACAGAATTGAACAAAAACTACTTAACCACAGTGAAATCAATCTGATTAATGGAAAAACGCCACTCAACAATAAAGGAATATTAATGATAAACTCAACCTATTTGAAAAGGAAATTGTAACACACCACACTTTCAATTACTGAATTGAATTCTAATTCTACAAAGCGTAAGAATAACTAAATTGTGATAATCAGTAAATAAACATATAACACAAAATAGCAGGAGAACTCCCAGGGATCGGGCCTGTAGCCTCCATAAGTCTTTTGCCAAGAAATACTCAGAATTCGCTTATAATGAAAACGCTAACTCTTTCATTAATCAATAGAATAGGTACATCATCACGAGTTCACAAACTCTGTCTCAATAAAATGTTTATTACATAAAATTACAATACACGGAAAAAGCTCTATGTAATATTTCACCTACAACCTTTTATAACTTAAAGGAGAAACAAAAAAAATAATAAAGGATCCTCAGGATTAGGATATCCTGAGGCTTCGTAGTCATTAGCCGAATGCTTCAAAGATAGACGTGTCTTTCCATCTCTTGCTGATTTTTAGGAACTGGACACGATTGCATTTTCTTTTCCTGACTGTTGTTGTTTGGTCATTTGGTCAACAGTTGGTTTGTTCAGATTCCCTATCAATATAGACAACAAAAGTTAGATTTTATACTATTAAACCCATTATTTATTAATAATTCATTTTACCCTACTTTATATTATTCTCCTTTGATTTATTTCTAAAATGAAGGAAAACATATAAAATTTAATAATAAATCAAGCTAAAGATGGGGGTAAAATGTACCTTTTCCTTGGCCCAACAGCAAGTTTGAAACTCAACAAGCTGAGATAACCACTCGTGGAACTCAGTTGCAAAGGAAGCAAAGAAAATATCATGGAACTCTGTATAAATATACATGTTCTCCCAATCCTTAGCAGAAAACTTAGGGTCCCGATTTTCTTGGATTAAAAATTCGCACACCTTCTTATCAATCCAATATTGCAGTTCATTCTTCATCGAATGCCACAAAATCAAATCTCCCGGAAACGAAACTGTTTTTTGTCTTGAGGGGTCCTGATGCAGGTTCAAAGTGTTCTGCACAACCAATAAAACCGTCCAACTACTGGCCCTTTCGACAATGATCTGCTTGCACAGACCAAAGTCTCACCTGGAGCAGTATGGGGGGGGTGTTGGAACTAGGTTTCCACACCTTGAGGGAGCATTTGATGTGGGATTTAACCTTAATTATCGAATCTAAGCTTATCATCCTACATGACACTTCACAGAAACTAGATCTAATGCAGATAGAAACCCTTAACAGATATGCGTAAGCATATTATACTTCAGTCGAATATAGCTTATCAAAGCAGAAACAACACTTACGCAATCACATAAATAGTTTTCTAGTAAAAAAAATAACACAGAGGTAATCCTTGTAGAAACACAAATATTTTCCGCAGCTAATTAACTTAGATAAATGCGCATTCATATATGAAAAAAATAGGTCTATCACTTGAAATAATCACAGATAAGTAGTCAACATATGCATAAAAATGTAAATTGCAACAAATTTCACCAAAAATTCTTCTTTATTAATGGATATTCACCTGAGTACAATGCTTTTCAGTCTACGCACACATAAGCATATTCCTTTCGCACATCTCGGGAGTAGGTCTCCGCACACACAACCAACATGAGCCTTTCTAATCAGAATGAACACAAGCTAGCTCAAAACTCCAATCAAAACATCAAACATAACCATAAAAAAAAGATAAGATATGATTAGATGTCCTTACTTGATTCAACCCTTACATATTTACAACACTTTGACATGCACATACCATGGTTTCCCTTTTTACCCATTACAATGATAAAGGAGATTTGACCCACCCCAAAGCAACTTTACTTCTACGCACAATGTGTTTCAAAAAAATTTAACACAAAATTATATCAATATTTGAACTTAGGGGACCACATCCCAACACTAGTTGAATACGTAGTATTCACTAGAATGAATTGAGTCACCTTGCTCAACTTGTCGACCAAAACCATGATAGAATCATGTTGTCTCATTTTCTTCGGAAGATGTGTAATAAAATCTATGGAAATGACCTCCCATTTCCATTTCAGAATCATAAAAGATTATAGTACACCACCTGGATGCTTACATTCTTCCTTCACCTGCTGAAAATCCAAACATCTAACCGCAAAATCTACCACATCCCTATTTAGGTTCATCCAATAATGAAAATTCTTTACCACCATCAAGGTCTTCTGATATTCTGGGTGACCCGATTATGGCTTGACATGAAATTCCTTCAATATAAGCTTATTTATTTCACTTTCATCCGACACATAAATCCCATCCCTAAATCTCACGAAGCCATCTTCCATGAGATGATAGTCTACATCTTGATCACTTGTACTTACAATTGTACCTTCACATGTACCAGTACTATTACCTTCATATATACCTATACTTTTACTCTTTTGTAATGTGTGCTTGAGCTCCACATACCTATTATCCTGTTTTCCTTCTTGTAAGATATGATCCTATAAATATACCCCATAAGAACTCATAACTGCTATATGGTTCACCTATACTTTCCTACTGAGATGTAATGTTCCTTTTACGGGAATTTCTGCTATATGGTCCTCAAGGACGCTGTATAAGGGAGGTAGTGTAAAAATAAGCTTAAGGGGGACTTGGATCCCCTTTTTAACTCATAAAAAACTTCTCTTCTATAAGTTGAGTCCAAAGAAATGTCTCTAGCTAGGTTATTCAGATCTCCGCAAACTAGATCCCTGAAAGAATGCTCAAAGGGAGAGCTTACAACAATATATGAACATAACCATTAAAATTTGCAAATATGAATGCAAAATAAGATGAGATATAATATAGCCATCATTTTCATTAAAATATCAGCAAATATGTACAGAAATATCATGAGGAATATACCTCTCATGCAATGGGAATCAATCTCCAAATATTAACACATGAAATACAAGAGATGCAGCAACTGCACAAAATGCCGGAAAGCAGTGACTGCGCTGTCTCTAGGAGAGTAGCTACTGTTTTAGATTTAAATACATAAAATATGGCTAATACATATAAATAAATTCCCAAGAATAGAAGAATGGGTTGTAATACAATATTTCTAGCCAATCTAGGAGAGATTGCTAGAAATGTCAAAAAATGCACAATGTGACAAATGAATTGTCATTGCAACTAAATCAAAATGAGAATGAGGCTATGGAAGATCTGAAATACTAATGCCCTCCTCTGATAATGTTCTCAACCAAAGGGTTGATCCCTTTCACTCAAAAACACTCCTCTTGATAAGATCCAATGGCTCCTAGCAACTGCCTACATAAATAACGCAGTTTCTGCTCTAGACTGCGTTGTGAGAGATGGTGAATGATTGGTCTGGTGAAAAATATTTGAAATAAGCCTCAGAGTCTCCTCTATTTCTCCTCCAAATAATAAACAAGAATCCCACCGAAGAACAAGCCAAGAATGACTCTGAGAGTTCCTTCGTTGCTACTCCCAGCAACACAACGTTTTCTGCCCAAAAAAATAACGTTGTAGCTGAAGGGATAAGCTTGGAAAAATGCCGGAATGAGGAAATGAAGCTCAAACCATCTCCTTCCTTGAGGATGAGAAAGGTATTCTTGACTGGGAACACCCTTGGGTTCAAGAACACTACAACCTTGCTAAACATCCCAGGGATGCAAGTCTTTGCAGATCCTACGAAAATAATAATCCAATGCATAATAAAAATGGGTTGCCATCTCCTCCTTATAAAGAAAATGAACTCTTCTCACCATGGGTCCCATTCAGACTTGCCTCTAGCTCATGCAAGTGGAGCCTCCACTAAAAATATGCTGTCCACGAGGGTTCAACGTATCTAGACAGTTTTAGTTGACTTGGTCAAAATGACTAGATCAAGCATGATCCAATCCTGTTCACACCATGTGGTGATCAATTTAGATGCTTTATTATTCCTCCTTCCACAAAAGGAGTGTTATTTCTCCATCTAAATGGGTTAAGGTGTCTCCTTACACATTTTATTCAACAAAATGAAAATGTGCAAACTATAATGTTCCTTTTAGCTTGAGGCTAAAAATTGGGAACATTACAGTCCTCCCCTCCCACATGTTTCTTGTCCTCAAGAAATTGCATAGAGAGAAAAAAATTCCTCCCCCTCTTCTCTTGTGGCCTCCTCATCAACAATCTCCACCACTGCTCAAGATATCCTGCAACAAATCTATCCTCCAATGCTTCCTCCCAAGTATGAAAACCGGAATGGTACGCATCATGGAAAGATAAATGGTGTAGGTGGAAACCTCCTTGCTTTGCTATGGCCTCCTCAAGGTAGGAGTGATGAAAAACATGGAAAGTATTATTCCCAATGAGTGACTCCTTCACCCATGCAATCATCCAAATTAAATGAGCTATCTTAAGTAGCTGAACAAAGCAGTCCTCAACCCCGGATCTATGCAACATGTTGGGGCTGAATGGAGAGTTTATATTTTCCCATACAAGTAGTTTCTCTCTCCATTTATGATAAGTATGAGGGGGTTGCTGATATTGGGCTTAAATTTCATGGCCTCTACAATTGGCCCAAGCATCCCTACAAAATGAATCTGTTATCTCTCGGGTTTTCCTTGAAGTTGTGGAAAAGGAAAGTATACCCGAGGTAACCACAAACCAACCTTCAGATGCAGAATCTAGCCAATCTGCATCCAGAGAGGGCTCTCTCTTTATGATTTATATTTGTTCTTAGAAATTTTTAGGCTAGTTATAGATCCAAGAGTTTGTTTGAAAATGGTGGAATCCGCAAACTAGGGCCAAGGTTGAAGATTTTCAGTCCATTGGGCTATGGAGTCAAAGGATGGCTTTACTGGATTTCTATTCTACACACAAGATGGCTTTGCAGGGCAAGATAGCCAGACATAGAACAATCCTTAAAATTTAAAGTGGATGGGATGATTTTGAAGGGATGAAAGGCAGCTAAGAATCTTTCACCATGTTTAAAAGAAAGAAATGAAATGACTACAAACAAAGAGCAATGAAAAATTCTTTATTATAGTAATCAAGAATGTTTAAATTAGCAAAGCAAGAGCATTTAAGAATTCGTGTTTATAACCAATTTAGAGGAAAACATTAAGAATAATCACATCTGAAATCAGAGTACAATTAAGTAAATTCTGATTCAATCCTTTATGTAAATTATTCAGAAATGGACACAATGATAATATAAACAGATATAGAACTTAAGACATAGGATAGAAAGACTTATTGAACTGAAATTCGACACATGAATCCTGCAAAAAGTCATGAGCTTCAAAGTATCATCCAGCAAGCCACAAGTAAATTTCTCCAAAGCATTTTTATTCCAAAAACATCAATGTCACAGCCAAGTAGTAGAATTCACCCTCAACACTCTCTTTGAGGGTTTATTTATACAAAAAATGATTGAAAACATCTCACACTAACCTAGCCAATAATCTAGGGTGACTAATGAGTAATTTACAATAAAAAGGAGACAAATGGTCTCGTAGACAGAATAACAAGTAACTGCTGATGTGTTGTTTCCTTCCTTTGTGGATGTGCTGGAGGCAGGTGCTATAATAGGGCTTGATGTTGTCCCTTTGAGTAATTCCTTTTCTTGTCTGATACTCTTTGTTTCTACGGATACTCTTTAACCTGTTCAACTGATATTCTTTAATCTGTGCTCATTATTTATCCTTTGTATAATGGTAAAAAGATCAAATTCTCTGTCTGAAGATAAATTTTACAAAATTTCCAATAAGTCTTCCCACCATTGATCTTCTGCTATTACGGTTCTTTTAAGTTTTCTCAATGTTTCATCGGCCTCTGTGTATCTGTAAAAAGTGGGCTGACTAGGGAACAAATACTTTATTTCATGCTCCAGATAAAACAAATTCTTCAATCTGTCATAGAGATTCCTCCCTGTTGGCAATGTTGCTTGTGATGCATTGATAGAAATAACAGTTGTGTTATGAGCATGTATGTCTATTTTAGTAACATAGGTTTCCAGGTCCATTATTTTGTCACCTGCCAGCATAGGACTGGGTAACCCATTGTTAGCGAGCAGTCAGGTCTCGCGGACAAGACCCAGGTTCAAGAGTTGTGGCCAACAAAGGGGTCTGGTGTAGTCTAGGAACACGCCGGCATTTTCACCCTGCTTTGGAGAGCAGTGTGTCTCACCCAAGGCATGCCGCAACCACATGCAGGAGGGGATGAGATCAATGGCAAGGAACAAACCCGCAACTAATGAAGGACAGTGCATTCATTACATATACAGAGTTATATACGCAAGATCACTTAATAAGCATTCAGACATTTGCAAATAAAATTTTAAACCAGCATAAACACATTACAAGCACATGAACATCTTATTGAGACATCAATCTTCCATTGTATTAATCTCTTGGCAGAACGCAGGATTACATGGCATTCTCGCTGATAGCTTACAAATCTGATACAGAAGGATTTCAGAACAGAAGGGTAGAATAGAGAATATAGAGAGCCATAGGAAGGACATGCATGGTTCCTCTATAGCTGCTCTGTGTGTCTTTCTCTATCTCCAGCCTCGCAACCTCTTCAGCATCCCCTTTTTTTCAGCTGGGTGACTATTATTTATTCACCCGCTCGTGCGACTATCAGTTCCTCTGTGGCTCTACTTCGGCTTCTCCCGGCTTCTCTCCTGTTATCTTCGTGTTCTACTTCTTGTCTTCTGCTGTGTGTTTCTCTCATCTGCACTTGTCCCTATTCTATCTCCAGCTATCGCATGCTTTCGCGCCACCTTGGTAGCTCCGCGACTCCTTGTAGTTGCGGCGCGGTTGCGGTTGCCATGTGTATTCATACCGCAACTCAAAAAGGGTCAAAATTCAAAATTTCTTAGCCAAGATTTCAAAACTAAACAAAAACAAGGGCCCCAACAAGCCCCGACCACAATTCCTTGACTCGTCCCTGAGTCAATCAAAAATAACCGTCTCTACTTCCATTGCCCCGCTGGCTCCCGTGCTTTGTTCTGCTGTGCCCTCACCCTGTGCCCTTACCTGCTGTGCTCCACCATGCGGTTGTTCAAACAAGGGCCCCAACTTCGGGACCCTACGGAGCACTGTATCTCAAAGCCTAGTGAAGTCCGCCACCGCTTGTTGCCATTCCTGCATAAGAAAGTTGGCTTCTTCAGAGATCCGGGTGACGGCGGCCTCGTCCAGAGTTGTCAGGGCAGCCTCGAACAGTGTAGCCAGCTGGGCGGTTGCCTTGGCATCCAGCTGTTGGATGGAGTCAGTGTTGATGCGAATAGGCAGACGGATCTCCCAGATGACCTGTTTATCTGCTGTCGTGTCGGCCTTAGTCTGTTGCATTTGAATTTCCAGCTCGTCCGCCTAGGCATAGAGCTGATCTAACCATGCTGGGTCCACGGTCTCCTGAATGTCACGGGAAATTCGTTGCAGCTGGGCAGAGATAGGCTGCGTCTTGACAGTTAGAGCGAGTGAGCACTCCTGCAGACTCCGCAGAAGGGCGGAAGCCGCAGCTGCAGTGGAATGGAGAGTTGCTTGCATATTAACTGCTTGCATCTGCTTGGCAGTCACTTGTCCTGAATGGACAATCTGTGGGAGCCACAGGGACCCGTTTTGTATCCGACTGAGAAGGAACCGGGTGCATTGCAGGGCCGGTCCCGTAGTTCCAAAAACTGGAAGAGTCCTCAAATGCATCAAGGACGACTGTTGTATGCCCCTGAATTCTGGTCGCATCCGACTGTTGGAGCTGCTGCCTGGCGTATAATGATGCTCCATGTAGGTCTGCCAATGGAGGTGAGGGAATTCAGCTGGGTCGGACAGGTTGGTGTCCATACATGCTGCATTGTCATACTTGCCCACTAGCGACTCTACGCGGTGAATTCGGCTGTCCAACACTAGTTCGGGGACGGAGAGGAGAGCCCTCGACATCTTGGTGCGGCGCTGGTAGACTTGGAGGATTCTTCTGGAGTTTCCTTCTGAGTGCGGTGCGCTTGGATGCTGTAATTTCTCTGGAGTCACTGCAACTTCCAAATTGAACTGGTCCGTCATTCTCGGGCTGGTAGCCTTCATGCAAGTTATGTTATCTACTGGCACGCACGGAGTTGATGAGACTCCATAACGACAATTAATTATTGCTATCTTTCTTGCCTGCGATAATCGTGCGATCAATCGCATGCCTGTGTGTAGTCTGACAGTTGCTGACGGCGTCATGGGGAGATGGGCGGGCGCGACGGCTGAGGGAACTGCGGGTGATGGAAAATGATTACGGTACGATTACTGTCTACTAATGGTAATTTATGACGCAGATCTGAGTGATCCTACGGACTGACAAAAGGACTGACGGAAATGACCTGGACTGACATTGGCACGGGGATGGATCCTACACGAATGACACGCTGTACTAGCGCTGTGACACGCTGGACTGGTCCGCCCCGACCACAGTCGGTTGCGGTGAGGTACCCGCAACTGACCAGTTATTTGACTGATTACCTATGAACGGAAAAGACTTCCTACGCTCATCCCGGTTGCGGAAGAGTTATTCGACTAAGCTACTCTACGGGTTCTCTCGGTTGCGAGAGTTATTGATGAAAAGTGAAAGGTACCTACTCCTGGTAGGGTTTCAGGCGTGCGCCATTCACCCACCCAGGAAGAACTGCACCGTCCAGCTGTGCCAACCGAATGGCTCCTGAGTCACGGATCTCGATGAAAAAGTAGGGTCCCAACCAGTGCATCTGGAGCTTGCCTAGGAACTTCTGGAACCGACTGTCATATAAGAGAACTTTTCCGCCAACTTGGAAGGCTTTGGTTTTGATGTGGCGGTCGTGCCACGCTTTCTGTCTGGCCTTCTGAACCTTCTGGTGGAATTTCGCCAGGAATCGGGCTTCATCCAGCTCCTATAGCTCCTGGAGGCGTTCCCGAAGTGACTCCTCGTCCGAGAATTGAAGGGACGTTGCGATCAAAAGACTGGGTACAGTGAACTCTGCGGGAATCACAGCTTCCCGGCCATACACCAACTGGAACGGCGTCTGGTTGGTCAAACGTTTCACTTTGGTTTGGTAGGCCCACAATGCCGCTGGGAGGCGCTCGTCCCAATCGTCGCGCTGAGCATTGCAAATTTTAGTCAAGCCCTTTTCGAGAATCTTGTTGAATGCTTCCATAGTACCATTGGCCTATGGGTGGTATGGGCTGCTTTTATGATGCTGAATCATAAATGTGTCCAGTATTGACTTGACCGTGGCATTAATGAAATGCGTACCCTGATCGCTGGTTAGGCTCCGTGGGCAGCCAAAACGGCTGATGATGTGTTCAAAGATGAACCGGGCGGCGGTCTTTGCCGAGCAGTCGCGTACCGCTACTGCCTCAGCCCACTGGGTGAGGTAATCCATGGCGGTAATGATGTACCGGGCCTTGGAGTGTCTGGCGACTAGGGCGATGGGACCTACGAAATCAACAGCCCACTTTTCAAACGGCCGCAACACATGCACTGGATGTAGCGGAAGCTCGTCCCGGTGCGAAGGCCTTCCCGTCCGCTGGAAAACATCGCAACGCTTCACATAGGTCTTACAGTCAGTATGTACCGTCGGCCACCACAGGCCAGCTTGGAGCACCTTCCTTGCAGTGGGTTTCACACCGACATGTCCTCCCGCAACACCACTGTGACATTCCCACATCACTGCTTCCCGTTCATGGTCGAGAACACACCTGCGCAACACCTCATCAAGGCCCAGTTTGTACAGCTGCCCCGCAATCAATTGGTAGTCGGCCGCCCGGACAACCAGGTGGCGTTTCTGAAGCGGGGTGTAATCCTGAGGACACTGTCCCGTGGTCAGGTAAGTGGCAATGTCAGCCAGGTAATCTGGTACTGCTTCAACTCGGAAGTGGTCAGCATCCGGTAGTTGATCGTCCAACGAGCCTTCATTCTCTCCCGTCTCCAACCTGGATAAATGATCGGGACCAACATTCAACCTGCCAGGCTTCACAATCACATCAAATGTAAATTCTTGGAAAAGTAGTAGCCAACGACAGATTCTTCCTTCCAACACAGGCTTATTCACCAGATACTTCAATGCAGAATGGTCCGTGAAGAATGTAAATTTGCCGCCCAGAAGATAGTGGCGAAACTTCTGGAGGGAGTACACCATCGCCAACGCCTCCCGCTCGGTCGTGGTATAATTCTTCTCCGCATTCGATAACCGACGACTGGCGAAGTACACGGGGTGATCAACTGTCGTCTCCCCAGGTTGCGCCAATACAGCTCCAAGTGCAATCCCGGACGCATCAATATGCACATGGAACTGCTTATCCCAGTCGGGGTGAACAAGTATGGGTGCCGTCGCCAACTTCTCCTTCAATGTGTCAAGTGCCTTCCTGCACTCCGCCGTCCACTGGAACACTTCTGACTTCCGCAACAGTTTCTCCAGAGGGGCCGTAATCTTTGCGTAGTTGCGAATAAACCGCCTGTAATATCCTGTGTGCCCGAGCAATGCGCGCAACTGCTTCACGGTCTCGGGGGCCTCCATGTGGATGATGACCGCGACCTTGGCAGGATCAACGCAGACCCCTTGCTTGCACACCACATGGCCCAAAAGTGTGCCGAATGGAACTGCAAAAATACATTTCTTCAAGTTCAAGGAAATCTGCAGCTGGCGACACCGGTCAAACATAACACGCAACAGAGAGGCGTGTTTCTTCAACAGACTGTAGACAGTCCAGTCGTCCATGTAGACCTCCAGGAACTTGTGAATGTACTCCCGGAAAGCAGCAATGACAATCCGGGAAAACACAGCCGGTGCGTTCTTCAGACCAAATGACATAACGTGGTATGCGAATGATCCCCACTCAGTGGTGAATGTCGTCTTTGCTTTGTCTTCCTCGGCAATGCACACCTGATGGTAACCCGAAAACCCATCAGTGAATGAATAAGCTTCGTTTCCCGCAACGTGATCTAGGACTTCATCGCTGAAAGGAGTGGGAAACGGGTCGTGGATGCAGGCATTGTTCAGGCTCCGGTAATCTACACAGACACGGATCTCCGCTTTGTCCTTCTTGTTCTGGATGACGATGGGACTTACCCACTCGGCTTCTTCTACTGGAAAGATGAGACCTGCAGCCAGCATTTTGTCAATCTCCATCTTGACCTTCTCTTTGATACGTGGATTCAACCGGTAGGGTCGGTGCTTCACCGGTCTGGCCCCCGGCTTCAACGTGATGCACATTTCGCCCAGATCCCCCTTGATCCCCTTCAGGTCCGCAACCAAAGACGGGAACAAATCTTCGTATTCCCGGAGGAGGCTGAAAATTTCTTTCGTTGTCTCCTCGTCCCAGTAATCTCCCACCGTTGCGAGCTTGGGTTTCTCGTCCGTTCCAATGTTCAGCTTCTTTGTCTTTAGGGGATGTAAATGGACTCCTTCTGTCGTCGGCTCTTCACTGATGCTCCGCTTGCCTTCCTTTTCGTCAAAATAGAGATGCCTGAGGTTCTCCAGACTATCTTCCTCCGAATCACCGTCAATTCGGTGGCAAACCAACTCGCGCCTGACCTCAGGTCGTGCCACCACCGGGCCCCCATCAGGCTCGGGATGGCGAAAAAACAAAACCTCCTTGACTGCCTGTAGGGTCTGAGACTCCTGCACCGTCTCCCCTTCGAACAAGAAGCACCGTACGAACTTGTCCGCGACGGCCTGCCAAGAGCAAGTGCCCCGTTTTCGCTCTTCCTCCAGGTACCAGGACTGGGGAATTGTACCCAGGGAGTGCTTGAACCTGTGGACCCACAGCTCCTCAGGGTACCGGGTGCTACGCCACTTTTCCTCGCAGGCCCGCAAATGGTGTCGCGGGTCGGAAGTTCCATGATACTTAAGCGTACTGTAGGGTCCTTTGTCCTCTTTAAAGCGTGCCCGCAGAGCATCCGCCACGCACTCCCATCGCAACAGAGTGTTGCGGTGATTTTTTCACCACCGTGCTGACGTTGACTGCAAGGCCACATCCAAAAGTGCCATCCGGCTTTCAGCTAGGACCATGTCTTCCACCTTGGTAATAAAAGTATTGACTGCTTGCATATTTGACAATGTGGGATATCCGCGGATTTCATTCCCTACCCACCGGACTTGGCCAATGGAGGCACATCTCCGCGTGGTGGTCTCATACCCCCCCTGTTGCCAGTCTTCCCAAGCGAGTTCGGATCCGAGCTTCAAGCTCTGCACACTCCGTCAACTGACAGAGCCAGTCGCGGTCGGGTTGATATAGTCATCCCGCTGCCCTGCGGTCATCTGATAGAGATGGTCCATCATCTGAGCATCCTTCCGATTGTCCACTTTTTCCGTATATTGCGGGCCTTGATACGGGTCGAGAGGCTGGGTGACCCGTACCTCCCCATCCTCAAAGATCATCAGCTCCTTCTTAAGGTCGATGATGGCGTAATTCTCAAAAGCCCAATCAATGCCGAGTAAGGCTGGATAGGGATCCTTGTCGCCCATGATATCAATAACCTCAAAATCGGTGTATGTATTCACCCCCGCAACGTCGACCTCGACTCCCTCGAGCCGGCCGATTGGCAAAATGCAGTACTGGTTCGCCATCCTGAGTTGGATTGGTGAGTAGGCTAGCCGTGGCCTTCCAAGAGCCTCCCATGTCTTTCGTGGCAGTATGTTGACGTCGGACCCCAAGTCCAACATGGTGTCGCTGATTTGGAACCCTGCGACCTGCGTGTTAAGCCGGAATTCTTTGCCTGTTCGTTGCTTGTTCCGCTTGACACGTTGCACGTATTGAGGGCCAGCGTCCGCCGGATCTCTAAGTTCTGTGCGCCCCTGCAGTGCTCCGTCCAAAGCATGCTTGAGCTGCTGCCGCAGCGCAGTGTTATCAACAATCCTGAGGAATAGCCGGAGCCAATCCTCGACCACAGTACCTGCGACGTTCTGCGCACCAGATTCCGGCAGCATGGGCTCCTCCAAACCTCCCTCGTTCCGCAACTGGGCGAATGCCTCAACCGCCTCCTGGAAATACTTCTTCTGGACTTCGGGCCTGATCAACTTCTTCGGGGATGCCGGCCGAACCACTCGAGCTCGCTCCTTCCCGTGGGCATCCTCTCCCGTCTTCTTTCTGCCCCTTGTCACGATTGCGACGTTCTGCATGTCGGGGGTTGCGGCCCCTCGCGGCTCTGAGTTGATCAGATTTGCTCCCCTCTGCCTCGCCCGTTCTTCCCACTTCTTGATGAGCTCCGGACAGTCTTCTGTAGCATGGGCGTTGACCCGGCACTGGGAACACCAGGGTCGTCGTGGAAGGGGACATTCTCGAGCCACATGACCCTCCTGGTCACAATTGTAGCATTTTACCGAACCGCGTCCGCCTGTGCGGCCTCCCCGCATGCCTCCGCCACCTCTTCCCCTTGGAGCCTCGTTCACCCGGTACGAGGGACGATCCAGTCGATCCGCAAGTGCGTCAAGCACCCTGCACTGCTCAGTGTTGTGAGTCGTTGACACACAAAATTCACAGTATACATTATTCGGGACCGTGGAATACTTCTGTAGTATCGGGCACATCCGAGGAGGATGCCCCAACGTCCGGCAAATCTCACAGTACTCTGTGGTGGAGGACCCCGGTTGCGGTGGGAACCCCGCATAAGTCTGTTGCGGCTGGTAGACTCCCTGCGGGTTCATCGCCGCGCCACCCCCTGGTGGTGGACCCCCCTGGATTGCTGCGACCGAGGGTCCTGCTCCTGCGCCGCGCAACCGAGGACACTCGGTTGCGACGTGGCCCTCGACCAGGCAATGAGTACACCAAACATTCGGTCGCGCTGGTCTCACTGGCTGAAGCTCCTTGAGCTTTTCAGTCAAGCTGGCAATCTGGTGTTGCAACCCTATCAAAGAAGGATCTTGCGGGGCCGGCCCCCCCGATATTCCTGGGGGTAGCCCGCCATGGCTTCAATCTTCATGGCCTGCTCCAAAGCGTCCTGCAGATTATCAATCTTCTGCTGAGTGAGAGGGGTTCATGTCAAGGGGAGCAGAGCCTTGATGAACCAGTCCCTCTGGTGGTTTGGATCGATCGGGTAGCTAAGTTTCCTGATCGCATCCTTGAATCGCCACATCAACTCCCACGCGGTCTCACCTTCCTTCTGCTTAATTTCCCACAGCTCTGACAGGCCCTGCTGGTCTGTCTGGGGAAGCTTGAATTCGCGGACAAAATCCCGCTTCACGTTCGCGATTACGGGGTTAGGGTGAGCCTCGGACCACTTGATAAACCATCGCAGAGCTCTCTCTCTGAGCGTGGTTTGGAATTCTATTAACTTCCCTGCATCTGGCGTCTGGCGAGCCCTCCAGATGGCTTCGCACAGGTACTAGTGTTTCTCTACATCATCATTGCTCCGGCCAGAGAACTCTGGATACCGGGTGAAAGATCCAGCCATGTGTACTTGTGGAGAATTGACCAGGGTAAAGCCTCCAGGTCCTGGTTGCGTAACGGTCCCACTAGGAAAAATACTACAACTAGTAACGCTGCTGTTACCGGACGTTACTGACACTGATGAACTATTGTATGACCGACTCAATGCTTGTAACTGAATAAAAATATTACTTAAAGGTTGATACAGTACCAGGGGAAGGTCAGGATCCTAGCCATGCAGAAGGTGAGAAGTAGGGTTGCCTGGAGGGGTGGGTGCCATCTGATCTTGAAACATCCGCTGCATCACGTCGTGACATTCATCATCGGAACTCTCTTCGGGCTGCATATTTCCATTATCGTCGCTAGTCGCAATCTCTCTTTCTCGCGTCGTTGGGCTCCCATGCACCCACTGCACTTCCACTGCTGTCCCGTTTTCTTCCCGGGTATCCAAACCCATAACTCCCATCCTCTGAGGCGACTCCTTCTGATTTTTCCTCTCGATCTCTCTTCTCTTCAAATATCTCATTACCCTTCTTCGCCACCTATCGGCGATCTGTGCCCGCCGATGCGGACGTCGCTCCCGCAACTTGCATGCGGCCTCAACATCCATTCCCCACTCTCACAGTCTACACAACATCGGTCCCCTCAACCCTTCCCCCAGTATGGGTGGTTTATGCTTCCATACCCATTTTGTGGAATTCAATCAACCCTTCGTCCACCATCAGGGCTTTGATCCACAGCGGAATCTCCTTCAACAGCTTCCCTCTCAGCCCTGAGTGGAAAACAGCCTCGGCCTTCGAGAAGGATGGGTAGCACTCAGCAGCAAACTCCACAGCGTATCCTTCCAATGTGGTCCTTACCCAAAAATCCACTGCGTGGGTTAGTTCAGTGTCTACCCGATGCAGTGCCACCAGGTCTTCGTGCGCCCACCTGCGGTTTATCTTCCGCAAGCCTTCTTGGGGCAGCGTCGCTCGTAACCTCTGCAACCAATTGTAAAGGTTCGTAGGGAACCTTCCCCAGAAAATTTCGTACGTATCGCTGGCTGAGTCAGAGAAAATAACAAGCTCCTTGATCACCGCCTCCTTTTTCTTGGTCAACTCTGCTTGCTGAGCAATGAACTGGTCAAGATGATCATCCCACCATCGCCGTATCGCTCCTTCAAAGATCCTCGATACCATGATCTAGATCCCCTCAGAACATGCAGGTCCAGGCAACGGAACCATTTGTTGGCGAGCAGTCAGGTCTCGCGGACAAGACCCAGGTTCAAGAGTTGTGGCCAACAAAGGGGTCCGGTGTAGTCTAGGAACACGCCGGCATTTTCACCCTTCTCTGGAGAGCAGTGTGTCTCACCCGAGGCGTGCTGCAACCACATGCAGGAGGGGATGAGATCAATGGCAAGGAACAAACCCGCAACTAATGAAGGACAGTGCATCCATTACATATACAGAGTTATATACAAAAGATCACTTAATAAGCATTCGGACATTTGCAAATAAAATTTTAAACCAGCATAAACACATTACAAGCACATGAACATATTATTGAGACAACAATCTTCCATTGTATTAATCTCTTGGCAGAACACAGGATTACATGGCATTCTCACTGATAGCTTACAAATCTGATACAGAAGGATTTCAAAACAGAAGGGTAGAATAGAGAAGATAGAGAGCCATAGGAAGGACATGCATGGTTCCTCTGCAGCTGCTCTGTGCATCTTTCCCTATCTCCAACCTCGCAACCTCTTCAGCATCCCCTTTGTTTCAGCCAGGTGACTGTTATTTATTCACCCGCTCGTGCAACTATCAGTTCCTCTGTGGCTCTACTTCGGCTTCTCCCGGCTTCTCTCCTGTTATCTTCGTGTTCTACTTCCTGTCTTCTACTGTGTGTTTCTCTCATCTGCACTTGTCCCTGTTCTATCTCCAGCTATCGCATGCTTCCGCGCCACCTTGGTAGCTCCGCGACTCCTTGTAGTTGCGGCGCGGTCGCGGTTGCCATGTGTATTCATACCGCAACTCAAAAAGGGTCAAAATTCAAAATGTCTTAGCCAAGATTTCAAAACTAAACAAAAACAAGGGCCCCAAAACCCATTGTCTAATAAAACCTGAAATTTCCCTTTAAAAGCATTGATTTCTTCTAGCATATCTGAGCACTTCCTTTCCAAATTCTGCATAAGAGTTCTTTTGGTAAAAACTCTTTTTATTTCTAATATAGTGCCTGTCCTATCATCAATTCCTAATTCTGAAAGTTGTTGCTTAGTCCGGGTGTTCAGAAACTGTATAAGTTGATTGGCTTGCTCAGGTCTACTCTTTAATTCATCTCTTGTTTTGGCTATTTCTTCCTGAGCTACTTTGATCAAGTCATTTTGTTCAAAGCTTGTTTGAACAAAAGACCAAATACTTTTTATTGACTCAATTATATTATCCCAAAGAATTTCATTTATTTCTCTTAAAGGCTTTTCTAATGAAAGATCTTTTTCTAAAGCCTTAACCAATTTTTCCAATCTTTTAATTTCCCTAGTATTATCTGCAACAGTCCTTTTGGACATATCATATTTCTGCTCCAAGTTTTCTAACTGCAATTTTGTGGTTTTAAGTTCTGTGACTCTGAGTTTTAAACTTTCCATTTGTTTTACCAATTCATCAGAACTTAAACCAGAAGTGTCTACCTGTGCTGATTCTGTTTGTTGATCTGTTGTTGTGGTACCTGTAGTTGTAGTAGCTTCTGTGATGGATGCCTGCATGATAGCTTCCTTTTCTTGTAAATCTTGTTCCAATTCTTTCTCTGTTTCACTCAGTTGCTCAGTCATTTTTAAGAGCAACTCCATTATCTCTTCCTGTGAATTTTCCTTCAAAACTTCTTGGGTCTGGGGATGCCTTGAGGCTGGAAATTTCAGCTGCTTTCTCAGTGCAGCTATATCATCATGTTTATTTTTAATTAATTCTTCAATGCTTTTGATATCTTTTGGGTTGTGACCCAAACTGATGATTATGTCTTCCAGAGACTTTATTCTGTTATCTTTGGCCTGAGAAGAAGCCTTCTCAATTTGCAATTGGGTGCTTGTGTTATTTAAAGAATCTTGCAGCCTTAGGGCTGCCATGGCCTTATCAGTAAGAGTGGAATACACCATTTCCCCAGTTTGTTTATGCAGCTCTATCTGGTCCAAGGGATGAATGTCTTTTGCCAGGACCTCAAAATTGGTCCTAATATAATCAGCTGCTGTCATGGGTTTGGGCACCTTGGATTTAAAATGAATCATCATCATTTTTCCTTGTTGAATGTAAAATGCTGACATTAACCTTTCCTGATTATGTGGAGCCATTTTCAGATATTGATCATATACCTTCATTCTCAATGGATCATTCTTTGCCTTTATATTAATGAAAGTTCTTTTTATATCACCTGTATCTGTTTTTGGTGGCTTAAAAGAAGATACTTCAGTACTCAACTGTTTTTGCAATTCTTTTCCTTTTTGGCCTATATGTGTTTCACTAACTGTGCCAATTAGTTGACTATCTTCTCTTTCATCATCAAACATCTCATAAATGATTTCCACATCTGGAAGTGGATCAGGTTTCTGCTTTTTGGCTTGATGTAGCTCTGAGGATTCTTTGGGAGGAGTAGGATCTGGAGCCTGTCTTTTATTTCCTATTTCCATATTAGATGGAGTTTGTAATTCTGCAACTTCAGGATGATTTTCTTGGGTAGGAGAAACCTGTGTTTGATCTGGTGCCCTGGAGGTTTGAGGTTTCTCTGCCATGAAAAAAGTTTCAATGACCTGTATTTCAGGTTCTTTCCCTTTACCTTTAGACTCTACTGCAATTGATAGACTCTCTTCCTGTAACCCCTGTTGGAGATTTCCTGCTGAAGAGGTGCCAATGTGAGGTACCTGCACTTGACCAAAAGATTCTAGGTCAAACTCTATCTCAAGATTTTTCATAATGTTGTTTCTATTGTCTTCTTCATTATCTTGCTCAACTAGTGTTCCTTCCACCCATTCATCTTGGTTAGCATATTGTTCTATATCAGGAATCCTGTGGTGAATATATGGGGAAGATTTTTTCTTCATTCTTTTATCACAGATAAAACCAAATGGATCATAAGGAACCCAATGGAAACTCCTTTGGAACTTGCAATGGTTTCGTAGTATATCTTCTGCTTCTCGCTCGGCCTCCCTAGAGTTGCAGATGAAATGACCTAATTGAATTTTAATCCTGAGTTGGGCTTTCTTTTTTACACTACAAAAATGAATCATATCAGAATTATTCATTTGCCTGAAATATTCTAAGGAAAAAAGCCTCATAGGTACATATTTTGGCAACCTGAATGGATATGATTCACATCCATATATTCTGATGACTGAATGATTTTGATATAAATACCAATCCCCAACTTTATATGTCCTTGAAAGCTGCAAAGTCTTCTTAATCTCATTACTGAGCCTTGGAGGGGGAATTCCTATCAACAAGGTAGTTGCAGGATATACAAAAAGATCGATGAACTCAGCATAAGAATAGGGAGAATCATAAGAAGAATGAGTTATGGCAGACCAAAAAATAACTGATCTAGGGTTTCCCTTGGCATCAAGCTTTTTAAGAAAGAAAGGGAACTTCTCTGATTGATAATAGATGAGGAGATGGTAAATAACTGAGGAATATTTGAACACTTTCTCATTATCTAGCCTCATGAACTGGTCATGGATTTTGTTGGAAATGAAGGATGCAAAATCATATTTTATTGCAGGAGGTTGCCCAGGAGTAAAGATAGACAACAATACCAAGGTTATTTCATCAACATATTCACTGGTATTGAAACCCATAATAAAGGATATCATATTGAGGATGATTCTACCCAACTTATTAAAATAAGCAAAACCATATGGAGGGGACCCCTTAGGTTGATGTTCAGGCAACATAAAAGTCTGGAAAATACATTTTAGTTTTTCTGGGGGCAGTTGGGTAGACTTTTCAAGGAGTTCTTCCATGGACAAAGGAGCAAGATCTTGATCAGGTTCAAAATGGAGCATTGCATTGATGGCCTGAGGAGTGATAGGGAAAAGAACACTCTGGTCAGGGGACATCACTGCTCTTTGAGTTGGATCATAGTTAGAATGGCAGTAGTGGATAATTTCTGGGAAAATGAGGACTGAGGGGATGAGATATCTCGGGAAATTGGATTCCCACAATCCAATGACATCCAATCCCTTCGAATAATCGTCTCTGCAGCGGCAATAACTTAGAAGGGGGCTTTCATCAAAAACCAAGTCTTTAATTTGGAAGTCTTTATCAACTAAGGGCAAGTATTCTAACTCTCTGTGAGGGGCATTCAATGGAGTTACATTCAGGGCTACCGGGGCTTCCATTTTGGTTCTTGTGTATTCAAAATGGAAGTTTCTAGGTTTTCTTCACAGACCGGGCGCAATTTTAGTTTTAATGAGGGAAAATGGCACAGTGGCAGGTTTGGGAGAATAATTCACAGTTTTAACAATCATGGAATGATCTCAGCGATAAGATTTTAACACTGATCAAGTGGAAAAACAAGGAACACAGAGTTTCTTTCAAATTTCGGAGCGCAACAGAATAAATACCTGTTTTCGGAGGAAAACTGGGATTTAACAGGTATCAAGTGGTGGCAAGAAGATGCTTGAACACTGGTCCGACGAAATTCTCGAGCGAAATTGGATAGAATAGTAATTTTCAGTGAAATTTTGAATTTCGTAGTGGAAGGCGCAGTCGCTTTCAACAATGAAAATGACAGAAAAAACACGAAATTTGTTTTATTTACAAAGTCAAAAAGGGATTTTTATTTTATCAAGGAATGACGTCATCAAGGTACGGGATGACATGTGGCAGGGGTCGGGCGGTAAGCGGTAATTTCCGCACCGCTTATGGGCAATGGCGGTTTTAAACGGGGAGGCAGCGATTCCATTTAGAAGTCAACACGTGGCCGATGGACTATTCCAAAACCACCGTGCCCCCGCGGGTTATCGTTCGGATGTTGGAAGGCTAGCGGAATGAATGCTAGCCGTAGATCTCGTAGCGGGAGATCGGACGGATGACAGGACGGGGAGATGGCAGGGGGGTTAACGCGCGGGCCCGACATAGTTAGTGGTTAATTAATCATTCCGGGCGGCGTCTGATTGGTGGAGATATCAGTTATTAATTAATCCAAGTAATTAATTAATCCCATTGATTTACGAAGGGTCGGGGTTCGGGGTTTTATTTATTTTTTTGTTTTAAACATAAAATATATGTTTAAACTTTGTATTTTGTATATTTTTATTATATGATAAATAAACCAATATGATTGACTTACCATAGGGGCGGGAATATTCATAATGATATGTTTAACCAAAGGGGTTGCATAGTGGGTTTTTATTTGAATGCATGGGAAATAAATACTTTGGTTAAAATCATAATAGAGAGTTTTTTGGGATATTTATGTAAAAGGAGTTAAGTACTATAGGATAAGGTCTTTTTATTAGGGATTTAATAAATACATCAGAAGTTAATATGACAAAGGACAAGGTAAACTCAAAACATTTTGCAAATCTAAGAAAGTGAAGATTTCTGAAGTAAATTGCAATATCTCAACTTCAACACTTAAACTTAGAATAGTAAGTTATTTTGAGGGATTATTATGAAATTTTGCATAATTTTCCCTAAGTAAAATAGAATTTTACTTAGGAAAACATTAAAAGTGAATGAGTGCAATGATGGATAACTTCAAGTACTTAGGTATTTTTGATCATCAGGCCGAGGGTTCGGTCCCTCCAAAATTCAAGGAAATGCCTTGAGCCCCTTTAATCTTCAAATACCTTAGCACTTTGGGGAAATTAGTAAAACTTTTAGGGAGAAAGTGATGTGGGAAGTTAATGATTTTGACTTTTCTTTCTTTGAATTTTCCAATGTATTTTCTGCTTCAGTACTTGTGATGAAAGTAAAGGATTAACACATTTAACACCATCATTCATCACATAAAACTTTGCAACACCATCTACCTACCCTATCTACTTTACACTACCATTTTCTCTTCTTTATTATGGTGCACTTAGACTGGCAAACCCTTATCAATCTTCTTTTCTTTTACAAGGAAAATCTATCGAATTCTACCCTTATTACATCCAAGGGCTCAGATTAAACTGTTGAGCACCTTTTATTAACTCTACCTATCTACTTATCTGCCAAGATTAAACTGTTTGGTCAGATATTTATTCTCTATTCTACAACATGAAATTGAAACATGAATGATTCAAGTTTAAACGGTTTGACTCTTCATAAATTGTGGCAAAAGTTTGACAAGCTGCACACAATTGCTTTATTACAAAATGAAATAGTAGTGGCATTTGGATTTGCACACTTTCCTTGGTCTATTTTTTGTTTGGGGTTCATTTCTTTCACTTTTTTTGACCATTTTATTTTTCTTACCCTTTGATTTTTCTTTTAGGGTATACCCTCTTTACATTTTTTAAATTTTTTGATTTTTTAGTTTTTCAAGAATATGGAACACCTTTGCTCAAGAAAAAGGTTTGAACATATTCCATAGTTCAATCAAGACAATCATGAAAAATGACACCTATTAGTATAGGAGTCTAACACTGGCTCCACTTGGGGATGGCTTTTCCTTGTGAAAAGTCAAGAACAGCAGGTCAGTTGCCTCAAAATGTCTTCAAACTAAACCATGTAATCTCCCTCTTCTGGTAGCTTTATTGTATATATGATAGTGAAATTTTTTGAAGCTAGTGGCCTTCACTTCTCGTGCTTCAACTTCAAGAAGTCACCATCCAATCAAACTCGATGCATTAGAAAAAGATATATTATGTACAAGTTAGAAAAAATTAGAATATCCTAGTAAATGGATAAAATAATGCTTCATCATTCGACCATTGACCGGTCCTTCCTGCCTTATGAATTGTTCAAATCCTTCAAGAAGTATGTGTTGTTTCTCAAGGCATGAATGATATAAGGCCCTTTCCATAAGAAATCAAATTTCCCATGTTTCCTTTTCTTTCTCTTCTAGAATCACATCTTAGACTTTATCACCTAGTTGAAAATCTTCTCGCTTTAGTTCTTTTGTCAAACATTTTTTTAACTTTCTCCGCAAGACTTGGGATCATCGTTACACCTTTTCTCCGGTTTGATGCAAGTGAATTGTTTGGTTAATTCTCCTTTGAATACTTTCATTGGTTCCACTCGAGCCTTCCGAAGTAATTTCACAGTCAGGAATTCCTAAAGATGATGGAAATCTTGCTTCCATGCCATAAACCAATTCATATGGACTGTCCCAATTGATTTCTTAGTTGTAAGTCCTGTCTCTGCCCATAATGCATCGATAAGTTTTTATGCCAATCTTTTTTTTTCTTCCGTAATTTTTTAATGATATTAATAAGACTTTTTATTGGAAGATTCTCACAACGTTACACGTTCTCCCGAGGGTAATAGCCGTTGAATGGCCTAAAGTAATATGATATTTATTGCAGGAAACCAATCATTTTATTTCGATTTAAATGCAAAAGAAATATTACCCGAGCAGGATTTTTTTGGGATGTACCCAACCGGAAAGTATGTTGGTTTCTAAAAACCCTATAATTATGTAATCATTGGTTTGCTTGCATGTGTGATAGCTTCAATCCATTTTGTAAAGTAATCATGTGGCAAATAAAATCCATCCGTGTTGTCCCGTAAGAAGATGGGTGAATTTCACCAATAAAATCTAATCCCCATTGTCGAAAGGGTCTTTCTCGTGGAAATTGGTCTTAAATGGTGCGTGTAACAACTTTTTACCCTCAAAGATCCGACACTATGACAAGTTGTTACAAATTTCCTTAACATCCGAAACAAGGTTGGCCAAAGAAACCAACCCTTAAGATTTTGTTCCGTTGGATTACCGTGAGAGATGTCCACCACAATCCCCCGGCATTAAATTCATTAAGAACTTGTCTCGCTTTCATCTTTCAATAAACAATTTAATAAGATTCTCTCATGATTTTTCAAAAATGTAGTGCTATCTAAAATACAATATTTTAAAGATGTCATTTTCAAAAAAAATCTTCTTTTCATTCCGGACAACCCCGGAGAAGCTTGCAGGTTTAATAAAACATGAATGATATCAGTATACCAGGGTGAATCTAAGAAGGTTTGACTGATCTGTGGAGTCGCCATCTCCTGTTCGTTATCCAGTTCGTTAATGTCTAAGGCTTGGCAATTAGTTTCAGTCATGAGTTGAGGTAAACCTTGACCTTTGATGAGTTTAGTTGGTTTAATTTCGATATCATATTCTAAAATGGTAGCTATCCACTTACCTCGTTTTCCTTCAATACCATCTTGAGTCAAGATGTCTTTAACTACAGCATTAGGCACGTAGGCTATCACATGAGAATATAATATATAAACTCTGAAATCTTTAATTGCTTTTACCAGTGCAAAAGCCTGTTTCTCCATGATATTGTATTTCAAAGATGCATCTCTAAGTGCTTTACTAAAAAATGCTATTGGTTTTTCACACCCTTGATCATCTTTTTGAAGTAAAACAGCTGCAACTGTATGTTCAGAAGCAAATGAAAAAATAATGAAATCTCTATCAAACTTTGGACTGGTAAGAACTGGTGTTCTTGTTAAAGCCATTTTGATTTCTTCAAATGATTGCTTGGCTTCTACAGTCCAGTCAATGCTTGAATCCTTTTTAAGCATGTTAGTAAGCAATCTAAGTAATTCAGCTAAACTGGAAATAAACCTTCTCAAGAAATTAATCTTTCCTATGAAAGCTTGAAGTTCTTTAATGTTTCTGGGATGAGGTATCTGCAAAATTGCTTGTATTCTTTCAGGGTCAATTCGAATGCCATCTTTAGAAATAATGTGACCTAGGAGCTTTCCTTCTTCCAAACCAAACAATGAATTTTTAGGATGTAAGGAAATACCATATTTTCTGCACTTTATGAACACTTGCTTTAGATGATCCAAATGTCGCTGATTTGTTTTGGAAAAAACTGTTAAATCATCTAGATAAATCACCAGAAAATCATGTATTTCTTTAGCAAAAGCAATGTCCATTGCTCTCTGAAATGTAGCTCCCGCATTCTTGAGTCCAAATGGCATCTTGACATATTTAAAAGTACCCCATGGTGTTGTAAATGTTGTTTTATCTTGATCATCAGGATGAACCAGAATCTGGTTATACCCTAAAAATCCATCCAGAAGAGATATTCTTGAAGATCCCACTACCCTCTGTAGAATATGGTCCATTTTAGGCAAAGGATAGTTATCTTTTAAAGAAACTTTATTCAAGTTTCTTAAATCGACACACAGTCTAATTTCTCCAGTCTTTTTCCGTGTTGGTACTAAATTAGAAACCCATTCAGAGAACCTAATAGGAGCTATAATTCCTGCTTCATACATCCTTTTAATTTCTTTTTCAATTGAAGGTAGTAAAACAAGATTGATCCTTCTAAGTTTTTGTTTGAAAGGTTTCTGGTCTGGTTTCAAAGGTATTGTATGCTGAATAATCGATGTATCATATGATTTAAGATCTTCATAACTCCACGCAAAAACATCCTGGAATTCTTTTAAAAGTTCAACATATTTAACCTTTTGATCTTCCGGCAAAGATTTAGATAGTTTAACCATTTTGGGATTTTCTGGGGTTCCTAAGTTACATTCTTCAATATCAGCCTTAACAGGTTCCATTTTGGGTTTAAATGGAATGTCATTTGAGTCAAAAAGATCTTCCAAAGGAGTTAATCCTTTGGGTAAATGATTATCTTTCAGATTAATGATTTCAGTTTCATCTTCTTATATGATCTCATCGAATTCCATTTGTATCAAATCCTGCATATCTTTTTCAGTGAATTTGGTTGGGTGAAGCATATGAATTGCCATCTCTTCAGAAATATTTGTTTCTTGTTCATCTACTTGATCAGATTTATTGATTGTTATGTCTTCATCTATATTACTGTTAGAAAACTCATTTTCTAGTGTCAAAAAACTATTGATCTGATTTTTATTTACAAATACTTGCCAATTCATTAGATTGTCCGGTATAGCAGGTCTATGTCTAATCTCAGCTGTGAACTGATGATTAGGTCCAAAAGGCAATTTACATGTGCTAGCGAACATTGCAAGACTGTGAGCATGCAAATTTTGTTTCCTGGGAATCTTGGCAAGTTGAGCTTGTAGAAAAGTGTTGAGAATTTCCACAATTGTTTCTCTGTATTGTTTCAATCTGGGATCTTTGGTTGAGCATTCACCATTAATCTGTTGGATAATTAATTCAGAGTCTCCTATGATTGATACCCTAATTGCTCCTAACTTTTTGACATGTTTAAGCCCTAGCAAAAGGGCTTCATACTCAGCCATGTTGTTAGTGCATTTAAAATTCAATCTATAAGAATGACCTTCAGCATGATCATTTTCAACATTATGTAACCAAATTCCAGCCCCTGCTCCTAACTTGTTTACTGAGCCATCAAATTCTAAATGCCACAGAATTTCATGTTCATAATCTTCATCAACTATTTTAACATGTTTCTTAACAGGAGCTAGTTGTTTAGCTTTTTCTGGTATTTCTTGGTTGTCTGGTGTTTCTTGGTTTTCTGAAATCTCTTCGATCTGAACAGTGGATTTATTTGTAGTTTCCTTTTCAGGTGCTTCTAGCTCAGTTGGAAGGTCCATTTCAGCATTATAAAGGATGAAAGAATCCATATCAGAATGTACTGAATAGACAGGGAAGTTTTCAGGCTTCTCATGGCTACTCACCAAGTACTTCATCAAGGTTTCTCTATATAATCTTTTAGGTTGACCAAATACTGAAATAGTGGCATATGACATGTCTAGTTGAATAGATCCTCCAATTTTAGCACCCCAGGATCTGGAAAGCAACATACCATATTTAGGAGGAATATCAGCCACTACTATATCCATCAAAACGGATTTCGCAGGGTATTGCACCAAAGTAACACACAAATCTTTAATCAAACCTAAACATCTTACCTGACTAGAATCAAAAGAAAACAAATCTTTATACGGTTTGGTAATGTCTAAATTTAATCTTTCCATCACAGCTTTTGGCATCAAATTGTGGGATGCTCCAGAATCAAGCATAGCATTGTGGAGTATTTTGTCATGAACGTTTAGGCTCACATAAAATGGAGGAGTTCCTCCACTTTCTAGTTTGCCATTTACCTCGGGGCCAAAAAGTAGTTTGGGTTGATCATCAAGAATATTCACCGAATCATCCATTCCAGTAATGTTAATGTTAAGAGTTTTGCTGATTTGGCTTCTATAGACATCATGTTTAGCTAGTTCTGATAAAGGAACAACTATCTTTAGCTTGCCTATTTCAGCCTCTAGATTGAAAGGTTTTTCTGTTTGAGCTCTAGTGTTCTGAGCAGTTGGGTTTTCTCTATTTTTTGGGTCTTCAACATTTTTCTCTTTTTCATGAGTGGAATTATGATTTGAAGGTGTTTCTGGACTAACTTCTACTGTTTATTCTACGTTTCCTACAGGAGGAAAAGTATTAGATTGTTGTTTATCGTTTGGTTGGTTGTCAGACACATCTTCAATTATTGGATTTGAGGGGTTAGGAGTTGTCCTAGACAGAATTTGTACAGGGGGAATGTTTTGTACAAGAGGGATTTTACCTTTGACATTTTGTTTTACAGCTTTCTGTTTTCTATTCTCTGGCACATCAATCCGTCTGCTTCTCAAATTGTATTGTTTATGGACCTCATAAATTGTTGTTTCATAGCCTTCCTTAAAATCAAAAGTTTCTCCTGAATGAGTTTGGAATGTTTCAAGGATGTGATTCTCCTGATCATCCTGAGATAGGAAAACTTCTGGTTCATTTTTGTCCTCAGTTACATTGTTTATTTCCACATCTTCTGTAGGTTCTTCAGAAGTTGAACCTTCAACAAAATTTTCTTGGAAAGGTGGCCTGATATTTTTGTCAGGGACATTCTTCCCAATATTTTGGTTCTGATTTCTTCTAAAGTTTGGGTTTCTCACAACATTTTGATTATCACCAGTAGACTTTCTTTCGATTGTCTCCACTCTGTCTCCCAATCTTTCCATACCTTTAATGATTGCATCCAGCTTTCTTTCAAAAGCTGAAGGTTCTTCATTCATAGGCATTCTTCTTTCAGCCCTAGCTCTGGCTCGTTTTTCTATAAGGTTTGCTTCCACACTAACCACTATGCTTTGCATTTCCTCTAGGGTTTGGGGGGCTCTTTCCCTGAGTGAATAGGCTATGTCAGAGTCAAAACCATCCGGGAATTTAACCAATACTGAGTCAGGAGGGGGTCTAAGGTTCTGGGGAACAGCGTTATATGCTTCATTGAATCTTATTATGTAATCTTGCACTGTTTCATTAGGTCTTCTCCTTAATTTTTCAAATTCTGATAGGATCTGAAGAGGGTCTTTCTTCTTCTCCCATCTATTCAAAAATGCCCTATACAAAGCCGGTAAATCAGCAATACTGTTTGGAGCAAGGGCCCTAAACCATGTCCTAACTTCCCCAGTAAGACTCTGAACAAAAATTCTCATTCAGACATCATTAGTGTCAATTTCATAGAATTCAAAGTAATCATTCATCCTTTTGGTATGTTGTTGAGATGTGTAAGTACCTGAGCCATCAAAAGGTGTGATCTTACTTTGATAATCTTGGGGCAAAGCCACAGGGTTGGCTGGCAACTGTAACGGAGCATATCTATTGGCCATTGGAAGGTGTAATGGAATAATAGGTGGTGGTGGTCTGGGTGGAGGAGTAGAAGGGGTGACTGGTGTTTGAAAAGCTTGAGGAAAAGTAACTGAACTTGGAGAAGCTTCAGTAATTACAGAAATGTTTGAACTTTCTTCAAAGGTCTGTTCAGATGAAATAGAGTTTTGTAAATGTCTGTCAAGGTGATATGAAACAAATCTGAATTGCAAATCTTCAAAAAACAATGGATCTGGAACTAATCTTGATAATTCGGTTTCAGAAAAATTTACAAATAAGGATGTTTCAAATCACTCATCAAAAGGAATTTCGTCAAAATATATAATCTTGACAGGACAGGAATGTGATCTAGAAAGAGGTCTGGAACTTCCAGAACTCTCTTGACTTCCTCTTTCAGAACTTTCTTGACTTCCTTGTCTTCTAAGAATCCTAGGAATCAGATTCGGATTTTCAAATATCGGTGGTGGATTGGGGTCAGGATTTGACCTAGTGTGATGAATCCTTCCTGAAGCCAGTTTTCCTAGATGATATATGTTTTTGGATTTTTTGGTTTTAATTGAAATGAAAGTACAACTTCTACAAATTCTTTAAGAAATAATGATTTTTGATTAAAATTTTCTCAAAGATTTATTAAAATAGAGAGTCTGATTAAACATTTGAAACTAAGGTTCAATGTATAAGCTAAATCAGAGATAGACTGAAGCAGATTTTATTTACTTTTGCAATTACAGAGCAAAAGCAATTTCAAAGGCTACCTGGCTGATCTTCAGACTCTATCTATAGCTTATAATTGAACAATATTAACAATTAAAATGATTCAGCTCCCCAGTATGGTCGCCACTATGTTATCACTTAGGTTTTCCTTGAAGTTGTGGAAAAGGAAAGTATACTCGAGGTAACCACAAACCAACCTTCAGATACAGAATCTAGCCAATCTGTATCCAGAGAGGGCTCTCTCTTTATAATTTATCTTTGTTCTTAGAAAGTTTTAGGCTAGTTATAAATCCAAGAGTTTGTTTGAAAATGGTGGAATTCGCCAACTAAGGGCAAGGTTGAATGTTTTCAGGCCATTGGGCTATGGAGTCAAAGGATGGCTTTACTGGATTACTATTCTACACACAAGATGGCTTTGCAGGGCAAGATAGCCAAACAGAGAACAATCCTTAAAATTTAAAGTGGATGGAATGGGTTTGAAGGGATGAAAGACAGTTAAGAATCTTTCACCATGTTCAAAAGAAAGAAATGAAATGATTACAAATAAAGAGCAGTGAATAATTCTTTACTATAGTAATCAAAATGTTTAAATTAGCGAAGCAAGAGCAATTAAGAATTCGTTGCTTATAACTAATTTAGAGGAAAACATTTGGAATAATCACAACTGAACTCAGAGTACAATTAAGTAAATTCTGAGTTATTCTTTTATGTCAAGTATTCAGAAATGGACACAATGATATTATAAACAAATATAAAACTTAAGACATAGGATAGAAAGACTTATTGAACTGCAGTCCGACACATGAATCCTGCAAAAAGTCCTGAGCTTCAAATTGTCATCCAGTAAGCCACAAATAAATTTCTCCAAAACGCTTTTATTCCAAAAACATCAATGTCACAGTGAAGTAGTAGAATCCACCCTCAATACTTGATTCGAGGGTTTATTTATACAAAAAATGATTTAAAATATCTCACACTAACCTAGCAAATAATCTAGGGTGACTAATGAATAAGTTACAATAAAAAGGAGACAGATGGTCTCGTAGATAGGACAAAAAGTAACTGCTGGTGTGCTGTTTCCTCCCTTTGTGGATGTGCTGGAGTCAGGTCCTATAATAGGGCTCGATGTTGTCCTTCTGAGTAATTCTGTTTTACTGCCTAGCTTGTCTGATACTCTTTGTTTCTACTGATACTCTTTAAACTACCTAATGGATACTCTTTAACCTGTGCTCATTATTTATCCTTGACATGATAGTAAAAAGACAAAATTCTCTACCTGAAGATAAATTTCACAAAATTTCCAATAAGTCTTCCCACCATTGATCTTCTGCTATTATGGTTCTTTTAAGTTTTCTTAATGTTTCATCGGCCTCTGTGTACCTGAAGAAAGTAGGCCTGTTTGGGAATAAATACCTTATTTCATACTCAAGATGAAACAAATCCTTTAACCTGTCGTAGAGATTCCTCCCTGTTGGCAATGTTGCTTCTGACAAACTGATAGAATGAGCAGTTGTGTTATGAGCATGTATACCTATTTTATTAACATAGGTTTCTAGGTCCATTATTTTGTCCTCTGAGAGCATAGGACTGGGTAACCCATTGTCCAATAAAACCTGAAACTTTTCTTTGAAAGCATTAATTTCTTCCAGAATATCTGAGCATTTCCTTTCCAAATTTTGCATAAGAGTTCTTTTGGTAAAAACTCTTTTTATTTCTAAAATAGTACCTGTCTTGTCATCAATTCCAAGCTCTGCAAGTTGTTGCCTGGTCTGGGTGTTCAAAAACTGTATAAGTTGATTGGCTTGCTCTGACCTACCTCTTAATTCATCTCTTGTTTTATCTATTTCTTCCATGGCTACTTTGACTAAGTCATTTTGTTCAAAGATTATCTGAACAAAGGACCAAACACTCTTTATCGACTCAACTATATTATCCCAAAGAATTTCGTTTATTTCTCTCAAAGGCTTTTCTAATGAAAGATCTCTTTCTAAAGCCTCAACCAATTTTTCCAGTCTTTTGATTTCCCTAGTATTATCAGCAACAGTCTTTTTAGACATATCATATTTTTGCTCCAGATTTACTAGCTTCAATTTTGTGGTTTGAAGTTCTGTGACTCTGAGTTTTAAACTTTCCATTTTTTTTACCAATTCATCAGAACTTAAACTGGAAGTGTTTACCTGTGCTGAATCCGTTTGTTGATCTGCTGCTGTGGTACTTGTAGTGATATCTGTTGTGGATGTTTGCATGATATCCTGTTTTTCTCTTAATGCCTGTTCCAATTCTTTCTCTGTTTCACTCAGTTGCTCAGTCATTTTCAAGAGCAACTCCATCATTTCTTCCTGTGAATTTTCCTTCAAAACTTCTTGAGTCTGGGGATGCCTTGAGGCTGGTAATTTTAGTTGCTTTCTCAGTGCAACAATATCATCACATTTATTTTTAATTAGTGCCTCAATGCTTTTGATATCTTTGGGATTGTGACCCAAACTGATGATTATTTCTTCCAGAGACTTTATTCTGTTATCTTTTGCCTGAGAAGAAGCCTTCTCAATTTGCAACTGGGTGTTTGTATTATTTAAAGAATCCTGCAGCTTAAGGGCTGCCATGGCCTTATCAGTAAGGGTTGAATATATCATTTCCCCAGTTTGTCTATGCAATTCTATTTGGTCCAAGGGATGAATGTCTTTTTCCAGGACCTCAAAATTGGTCCTAATATAATCAGATCCTGTCTTGGGTTTTGGCACCTTGGATTTGAAATGGCTCATCATCATTTTGCCTTGTTGAATGTCAAATGCTGACATTAATCTTTCCTGATTGTGTGGAGCCATTCTCAGATACTGATCATATACCTGCATTCTCAATGGATCATTCTTTGCTTTTATATTAATGAAAGTTCTCTTTATATCACCAGTATATGTTTTTGGCTGTTTAAAGGAAGAGACTTCAGTACTCAACTGTTTTTGCAATTCTTTTCCTTTGTGGCCTATGTGTGTTTCACTAACTGTGCCAGTTAGTTGACTATCTTCTCTTTCATCATCAATTATTTCATCTATAGTTTCCACTTCTGGGAGTGGATTGAGTTTCTGCTTTTTAGCTTGATGTAGCTCCGAGGATTCTTTGGGAGGAGTAGGATCTGGAACCTGTCTTTTCTTGCCTATTTCCATATTAGATGGAGTTTGCAATTCTGAAACTTCAGGATGATTTACTTGAGTAGGAGAAACCTGTGTTTGATCTGGTGCCCTGGAGGTTTGAGGTTTCTCTGCCATGATGAAAGTTTCAATGACCTGTATTTCAGGTTCTTTCCCTTTGCCTTTATAATCTACTGCAATTGATGGACTATCTTCCTGTAATCCCTGTTGGAGATTTCCTGCTGAATAAGTGCCAATGTGAGGTACCTGCACTTGACCAAAAGATTCTAGGTCAAACTTTTTCTCAAGATCTTTCATAATTTTGTTTATATTGTCTTCTTCACTATCTTGCTCAACTAGTGTTCCTTCCACCCACTCATCTTGATTAGCATATTGTTCTATTTCAGGAATCCTGTGGTGAAAGTATGGGGATGATTTGTTCTTCATTCTTTTATCACAGATAAAACCGAATGGATCATAAGGAACCCAACGGAAAATCCTTTGTAACTTGTAACAGTTTTGTAGTATATCTTCTGCTTCTCGCTCAGCGTCCCTAGAATTGCATATGAAGGGACCTAATTGACTTTTGATCCTAAGTTGGGCTTTCTATTTTACACTACAAAAATGAATAATATCAGAATTATTCATTTGCCTGAAATATTCTAAGGCAAAAAGTCTCATAGGCACATATTTTGGCAACCTGAATGGATACAATTCACATCCATATATTCTGATGACTGAATGATTTTGGTATAAATACCAGTCCCCAACTTTATATGTCCTCGAAAGCTGCAAAGTCTTCTTAATCTCATTACTGAGCCTTGGAGGGGGAATTCCAGTCAACAAGGTAGTTGCAGGATATACAAAAAGATCGATGAACTCAGCATAAGAATAGGGAGAATTATAGGAAGAGTGAGTTATGGCAGACCAAAATATAACAGATCTAGGATTTCCCTTTGCATCAAGCTTTTTAACAGGAAAAGGGAACTTCTCTGATTGATAATAGATGATGAGATGGTAAATGACTGAGGAATATTTAAACACTTTCTCATTATCTAGCCTCATGAATTGGTCATGGATTTTATTGGCAATGAAAGATGCAAAGTCATATTTTACTGCAGGAGGTTGCCCAGGAGTAAAGATAGACAGCAATACCAGGGTTATTTCATCAACATACTCACTTGTATTGAAACCCATGACAAAGGATATCATATTCAGGATGAGTTTGCCTAAATTATTAAAATAAGCAAAACCATAGGGAGGAGGTCCCTTAGGTTGATGTTCAGGTAACATAAAAGTCTGGCAAATGCATTTCAATTTTTCTGGGGACAGTTGGGTAGACTTTTCAAGTAGTTCTTCCATGGACAAAGGAGTAAGATCTTGATCAGGTTCAAAATGGAGCATTGTATTGATAGCTTGAGGAGTGATGGGGAAAAGGATACTCTGGTCAGGAGACAACACTGCCCTTTGAGTTGAATCATAGTTGGAGTGACAGTAGTGGATAATTTCTGGGAAAATATGGACTGAGGGGATGAGATACTTCAGGAAATTGGATTCCCACAACCCAATGACATCCAAACCTTTCGAATAATCATCTCTGCAGCGAAAATAACTTTGAAGGGGACTTTCATCGAAAACTAAGTCTTTAATTTGAAAGTCTTTATCCACTAATGGTAAGTATTCTAACTCTCTGTGAGGGGCATTTAATGGGGTTACATTCAGAGCTTCCGGAGCTTCCATTTTGGTTCTTTTGTATTCAAAATAGAAGTTTCGGGGTTTTCTTCACAGACCAGGTGCAATCTTGTTTCTGGGAGCTTTGATTTTACTTGCAGGAACTAGAATAGACTGATATTAACCCTTTTTCAGACTTTGGCGTGAATTTTTAACACAGGAAAGTGGATTTTTCAAAGAGTTCCAACAAGAAATCGAATAAATACCTGTTTGATGGAGAAGTTTGAAATTTACAGGTACTGGTCAATGGCGGATGGATGCTTGGGCACTGGTCTAACAATGGCGTTCAGCAATTTTGGTTGGCGGCGTCTTAATCAGCGGAATTTTCGAATTCTTCAGTGGAGGACGCAGTCGTTTTCAGCAGTGAGAAAGACATAAAATACACGGGTTTTTGTTTTATTTACAAAGTCAATGTGAATTTTTTATTATTTCTAGGATGACATCATTTGGTACGGGAGGACACGTCACCGGGACCGGGCGGTAAGCGGTAATTTCCGCACCACTTTTTGGGAGATGGTGGTATTTAGCGGGGAGGCAGCGATTCCATTAATCGTTTGACACGTGGTCGGAGTACTATTCCAAAACCACTGTGCCCCCGCGCGTTGGCTTTCGGACTCGAGACGGCCAGCCGAATGTTCCTAGGCTCTTGATCTTCGGGGGGGGCGATCTGACGGTGGACGGGACGTGGAATTGGCAGAGTTTTAATACGCGGGCCCGACGGGGTTTAAAAAATGATTAACTTTAATTACATGTCCCGGGAGGCATTTGATTGGCAAAATCGATGGTTATTAATTAATCCTGGTGATTTAATTAATTCCGTTGTTTGATCATGGTTGCGGCGGGGTTAGGGTATTTTAACTATGGTTAAAGTGTCGGGCGGAATTAAAAATTCCAAGGGAATGGGTCACGGAGGTTTGGGGGTTTTTCGAAGTTTTAGTTTAAATTAAAACTTCGGGTTTATTTATTTTTCCATTTTAAACATATAAAACTATATGTTAAAAACATTTTTCGATATTTTATTATATGGTAATAAATAAATGTCATTTATTAACCATAGGGGTAAGGAATAATTTATATGGGTATATTTTAGCCAAAGTGTTTTATTGGGGAATTTTTGATTTAAAAGGGATTAAATAAACTTTGGCCAAAACTTAGAATAAATGGGTTCTTTGGGATCTTATTGTAAAAGAGAATTATAGATAATAGGATAAGGTATTTCAATAAGGAACTAATAAATAAATCAGATGTTAATATGACAAAGGGACAAGGAAAACTCAAAATACTTTACACAACTAAGAAAGTGAAGATCTTTGAAGTAAATTATATCATCTCAATTTCAACACTTAAACATAGAATAGCAAGTGATTTTGAGGGTTTATTATGGAAATTTACATGATTTTCCTAAGTAAAATTGGATTTTACTTAGGAAAAGGTTAAAAGTGAATGATTATAATGATAAATAACTTCAAGTACTTAGGTATTTTTGATCATTAGGCCGAGGGTCCAGTCCCTCCAAAAGTCAAGGAAATGCCTTGAGCCCCTTTAATCTCCAAATACCTTAGCACTTTGGGGAAATTAGTAAAAATCTTAGGGAGAAAGTGATGTGGGAAGTTAATGATTTTGACTTTGCTTTCTATGAATTTTCCAGTGCATTTTCTGCTTCAATATTTGTGATGAAAGTAAAAGATTAAACACATTTAGCACCATCATTCATCACATGAAACTTGGGCAACACCATCTACCTACCCTATCTACTTTACACTACCATTTTCTCTTCTTTATTAGGGTGCACTTAGACTGGAAAACCCTTATCAATCTTCTTTTCTTTTACATGGAAATCCTATCTAATTCTACCCTTATTACATCCAAGGGCTCAGATTAAACTGTTGAGCACCTTTTATTAACTCTACCTATCTACTTATCTGCCAAGATTAAACTGTTTGGTCAGATATTTATTCTCTATTCTACAACATGAAATTGAAATATGAATGAGTCAAGTTTATACAGTTTGACCCTTCATAAATTGTGGCAAAAGTTTGACAAGCTGCACACAATTGCTTTATTGCAACAAATGAAATAGTAGTGGCATTTAGACTTGCACACTTTCCTTGGTCTATTTTTTGCTTGGGGTTCATTTCTTTCACTTTTTTGACCATTTTATTTTTCTTACCCTTTGATTTTTCTTTTAGGGTATACCCTCTTTACATTTTTTAAATTTTTTTATTTTTTGATTTTTTAAGAATATGGAACACCTTTGCACAAGAAAAAGGTTTGAACATATTACATAATCCTGAATCCCAACGCCAACATGGCCAATCATCGCCCAAGTCCTCTGGCTCGAACTACACACTACCTCTAGCTATCGTTGCTGCCCCATGAAGCGAAGATCGCCATCATGCATTAATGCGCCATGGCTCTTGCTGTGTTTTAGCTTTGACTGTAAATTTGCCCCACCAACTGCATACCAACTTGTCACCTCTCTCTAATCCAACCCTTGACTCAATCTAATGCTAACCCTACTTTCCCGAAGTTGGGATGGAATACTGAATAACTGTCGACATGTGTCCCACTGCCAACTATAAATTGTAGTATATGTCATGTCTACGAGTCCATGCTCTACTATGCTCCTAACTAAGAAGAATGTACCATCAATAGGATACCAACTCATGATCTCCTGCCAATCTATCCTTAAAGAATAATCAAATGCAGTGACAGTTGCATGCAAAACAAGTTTGGTGTGAGGTCGCCAGTCTATACTTAGCTCGTGCTGCCTCATCCCGCCTGCCGACAAGATCTGTCTACAGAAGAAAACCCCTCTCTCTATAATCGACCAATATGGGAAAGATATGTTGCAAGCCCCATCAATGTACTCCTGGAGAGTTTTTCTCCCTGAAAGTACCACAACTCTGCTGACTGCATGTGAATCTATCTACACCTCATCTGTGGGTTGGACCAAATATGGATGCTCCACCATCTTCAACAACTCCTCCCTCTCCTGATAAAAAATTCCATACTCCTGATGTCTACTAGCCTCCCATAGAGCTATCCCATCAACCTCCAACATCTCTTGAGGATAAGTATATGCAACTACTATCACCGTACTAGATTCTCGTGCATCTGTCCGCTCCTCCTCAATGGTTGACTCCAAGGTTAGTCGCATATCCATCACAGACTCAATGTAAGCCTCCATATGGATTTCCCCACAAGGACCATCATGCATGATGTGCATAGCCTCCTCCTCTGCTGACTCATGTTCCACCATATGCTGCTCCAGTTGAATCATCAAAAGCAACCCATCATCCTGAATATCTCCCATAAAGTCCTCTGACTGCTCATCGCACATAGCAGAATACAAATACGGCCTATTCTCATCAACTCCATATGAATGCTCATGCTCCCTAGTAGTGTCCTCATATGACCCCATGGACTCATCCAAATAATATTCCACCTCCTGATTTACAGAAGGAATGTCCTCTTGCTCTATATCTTCCTCCTCATCGACATCTCTCAAGCATGAGTGACTCGGCTCCCTAGGTTCTTTGCAGATGAAGCAAATTCCCTTCCTCCTCGGCTCATTTTTGCTGCTTGATCCACCAAACTAGAGAAACTCGTCCCTAGCCATTTGTCTCCTGAATAGCCCAATGTTCTGCTCAACTAGCTCTTAGGTCGGCTCATAAGCAGCAGGTGAGACCAACTGCTCTCTCCTCCAAATGGTCAACAGTCTAGCCCGTAAATCCCTGCAAATGGCATCATGATCTCTCATACATGATGAAAATATGGACTGAATGTGTGCTATGACTTTGTGAGGATAATGTATCGTAATGCTAAAGAAGCATTGGAACATATGCAGAGTTAAGCCATCACACTCAAGATCAAGCATGATCTCATAAGTCCTGGTCATGGCCATGACTTCTAAAACCACAAGATTTTTCCCAAAGGTAGAGCTTGCACTGTTGTCCAATTCCTGAAAGGTCCCTACCATCAGCTTGAAAACTCTCCTCATAATGTCATCATTGTAATGGGTTGTAGGGGTGGTTAGTCTCATGATGTTGCTGAGACAAGCTGCAACTGGAAGTGTGACCCCTCCACAAGTTTCCTCCAAGAACTTGGGTTGTATGAGAGCAAGCATACATGGTTTTAAGGCCCAAATTAATTTTCTCCCATCTGTTTGTTTTACTTTGGAAAGGAGTTCATCAAGTACCTCAAGTTTGGAAAGAACTCTCCATGTGATCTTCAGGTGTTTCAAATTTGTCCCAAGCGCAAGGATTTTGTGTCTTATTTCTAGTTCTTTCTGTAGGTCCCTGGATTGCCCCTATTGAATAATGGCATTGACCCCCTTTGAGAAAGGTTTATTGTTATTCTTGGTTTCTTGGTCCATAGAAACATTGTGGTTCAAGGATTCAACGACTGTGCTGCCATGTGTGTTTAGGAGGTATTTTAAGAACCCCATGTTTATGGAAACAATACAAAGTTATGATAACAATGAAAGTTACCACAAAAACACCCTAAATATATTAATACATTATCCAGCCATCAATCGAAAATGAAACTAATGAAACATAAATGGTGCATTATTGGCGTGTTGTTACATATGATACATTGCTCATTACAATACCCTGTCCTAACAGATAAATCTAGCTCTGACAAATAATTTAGGCTCTTGAAAATAAATTAGGCTCTAGAAAAATAATTTCAACAAGATGAATTCATCCTAGCAAAGAAAGATAAACAATCTCAGGCAAGGAAAATGTTACCCTAGATGCAAGGAAATGATCTCTCAAGCTTTGCGCTGACTCTAGAAATTCTACAACTACTAGTTGGAAGGGACCCTTGTTTGAGCCTCCAAAAGTGCTCAAAAATTTCTGCCAAATTAATCTTGGGATCTCCACCACAAACCTAGAAAAACCCAGAAATTATTTTGGAAAATTCTACCAGTCACTCGAGACCCAAAATTTAAGCTTACTCCTTCCCCACTAGCTACCAAATAGTTCTCTATGTTTGGGGCACCAAAAATCCCCCAAAAATTATGCAAAATTAGGAGCCAACTCTTTGACCCATGGCCGAAAAAAACCCAGAAATGTTTTGGGCTAATTCTGACTGACCCAAAATGCTCGAATAGTGTGAAAATCTGCTAAACCAACAATTTTCCCTACTATAAGAATGAAGATTTGATACTCGAATATCGCCCGAAAATTATGAAATTTTAACCACCAACTCCTTTCACAAAACCTAGAAAAACCTAGAAAAATATTGGGTAGATACCAGAAGATACAGAAAGCCCCAAATTAGTGCAAGTTTCCTACTTGACCCAACTATGCACACTGCTCCAAATAAGATAAATTTGTTCCATAATGCTCCTACACTTCAGTTCAACAAATTCACTGCAAAATCATCGACTCAAATGAGATAAATCTCCTGCAAAAACTTCGAAATATAAACCAAGTTATGACAGATAAACTTGGCCCCACAAATAAACTCAGCCCCAATAGATAAATCTGGCTCCAGCAAATGAAATAGGCTCATGCAAATAAATTAGGTTCCAACAAATAAACTTAGCCCAAAAATTGACTTCGGCCCATCAAGATAAATTCCCCATAGAAGAATAATTTTGGCCCTGCAATATAAATTTTTCCAAGCAATATAAATTTGGCCCAACAAAATGCTCTCCGGCAGCAATTATGCACTAGCTTCTGCAATGGATTGGCCAAAAATCCCACATTTGGTGCTCATAAAATTCTCAAAAATTACTCCCGGACTCCTCAATCCAATCCGACCAAAACCCAGAAATGGTTTGGCCAAATCACAATCCTCCAAAATTGACCCCAAAATAATAAACCATCGATCTTCCTCTGAAATTGAGCTGCAGTAAAACCCTTGAATTTGGATTTTTCGGTGATTTGAAAAGTGAACCCTCAGGTTGGCAAGATCACCAGCTCTAATACCACTGGAATATCCAAAATGAGATATTTCCTCTATATTTGCGGAAATTTTACTAACCCAACATTTAACATAAAATCAACATTTTATTAACATGAGATTTCCATGTAATAAGACATACCAACACATGCAATTCCATAACCATAATGCGAGAAATAAACTCAGCTTTATTATAGTATAAAGTGGGGTTTACATGTTGAAATAAGAAACAGTTGAGATAACTGAAATAGAGCTAGCTTCAAGAATCTGTTGCAACGCTGCACCGACTCTCCACCAAAACTGAACAATTGCACTCTACCGCCAACAGAAGCTGCCACTAAATCAACTGAATGAAGCAAAAAATTGAGAATCTGAATGATCCTCACTCCAATATCCCTAAATCTCTGTGAAACTCCTAAATTAAGTCTCCTCAAAGAGAGGGGTTTCCGTCCAACACGACAACATACCCGAGGGTTTCCGTCCTGGGGCTACCGATGGAGAAGAGAACCGGGTTCTCAACGTCACATACAAGAAAAGATATCAAATCCAATATATTCCTCAATGGCTTCCTCCTCTTCTTTTATAGATCTCATGGATCCTGCTAGAGCCTTATTTTATTATTATTTTAATCATGGAGCACTTTTCTCTCTTATTTTCCAATTAAAATATTCCTTTTTAATGTCAAAAAGAGTAAATCGGCTACCATGTCTCCTCAGGTCACTGAAACTCATGTCCAACCACCCCATCACATAGGTATTCTCATCCCAGTTCCAACGAGCTAATACACTAAGGTGTTCTATCACGTATTCCTCCCGAAATGCCACCTTAAGCGTAATTAATTGAGTTAAGCCCAAAAATAACTCAGTTTTCCAAACGTTGTCAGAATGCACCGGAACGAAAGTAAAATGGTGTGGATGATGGAATATATCAAGCGAATGCCACCGGTCCTGATAGAAACTCCTCAAAACTCCTCTTGTCCCGTTGATGACACCAACCTGTATTTGTGACTTGTCTGCTCCTAACTCTGGAAGTCCATCCTAATCCTGTCATAGATGACACCAAAAAAGGAATATTATAGAAGGTGGTCTACGTTCTTTGCCTTGGTTCATAAAGCATTTCTACCATCACTCCCTGTTCTTCCTTCATGCTTTAAGGGACATATTTTACACAGTAATTTGTCACCGTGATCATTTCTTGTCCCTGGTCCTGAAATGCTCCATGACAGGTCCTGTGCAATGTTTCCACCATCAAGAAATATGTTAACATATCCCCTTGAAGATACAAAGAATACTGCCTTGAAATATTACTGAAGAAACTTGGTCAAAATCTTAGTTTCCTAGGTTAGCGCCCTTCCTAGTGCCATGACCGCGCTAATGTCCTTTTCACAGTTCTGGCCTAGCGCTCTCAGCGCCTTAATTGATTGGAAAACCACATTGATCCCATTTCTAGCAATTCTTCCTCAAATGGAGGAGAAGCTTCGACCTCTAGAAGCTCAAGGGCAGTGATTCGGTTGTTGAACAGTGATGATAAGGTCAAGCTCTCTCATTTTAGAGCCTCGATCTCATCCATGGGGGATCATCCCTTAGAAAGTGGACCTTCCTCATCCTTTCATTGGCTCCCAACCTCTTATCCCTTCCTATAAATTCACATCCCTCATTCCCCCAAGTTTAGATCTTGGTTGATCATTGTCAAACTCATCTGAACTCTCATCCCTTTGCAAGCTCGCATCGTGATAAAGCCTAAGTGATTGGAAGAAGGAATGTTTTTTGAGCTTCTGTGAAGGACTCATATTTTCCCCTAAGGACGCCTCCAACATCAAGGCCTGGGTTGTAAGCTCTCATTTTGTAATTTATCAATAATAACATCTGATGTTTTCTTTCTATATTTTTCTAAATGTTTATGCAAATATTCTGGTACTCCTTGATTTGCTAGATAGGTAGTGTTTGCTTTTATTATGTATTGTATCACGTTTGTTGATGTCTCTTGATCATCCGCAAGTATTCACATGCCATTAGTAGCAGGAAGCGGGCCTACGAGGATCGTGTATCGAGGTCACCATCAATGGATTCAAGCATAAGCATTTGGAAAAAGGTATTTATGTCTCTTTCCTCATTGCATTGTAAACATTAGTTAAGAGAGCTTTACATTATAAATAATCTCGTGTTGCTAGACCCACTCTAGGGCTAGAGAGATCGCCTTTGTCTGCAGAGGGCATTTATCTTGACAACACTCCTACCTGGATGTGACAATACTTGAAATGGTCCATCGGATTGGCCACAATCAGCTGTAGAAGTTTGAGGGAAAAAGTGCTCAGGATTCTCACTATTGAAGGTAAATGTGAAACAGTGAAAATGAATAGTCATTTTGAGCATTTATGGTCTTTGCATTATTTATTCATATTTAATGTTTTGACCTAGATATGTTTCATTTTTACTATGAAACAGGTATGTTTAATCCTTTTTGTCATGTTTTGAGCAGGTTGACAATTGTTAATGGTTTTTATCATACTTTAAACATGTTATTTTTTCTAAAGAGTATACTTTTATCTCTTTTGCGGGGTTTGTAAACCTATGAAAAAGGAACCCATTGGAGTTATCTTTCAACTCTTTTCATACTCCCAAAATATGAAAAGACCGTCAAGCACTTTTATTTTCAAAGTTGTTAAATTAAATTAAAAGACGTCTACTCAGTATAAATTTAACCCTTTTCCGAACTAAGATAGACTGTTTACGAAAAAGGAATACCTTAGTCGAACATGGCTAAGAGGTTCTCTTGATTATTTTTTTCTACCTTTTCAGACTCAAGAGACTATCTGTGTTAGGTCCCTATATTACTAGTTTAGACCCTTATTGTTATTAGCATAGCCCCCTTATTGTTATTATTGTAGCCCCCTCTAACTCCAATATTGTTATTATTATGCCCTTACATTTTTATTGTTAGGTCAGCTAGGATGACATTGTGGCCCCACTAGGATTACATTGTGGCCCCATGGACTCATATATATAGAAAGTAGGTTTTGTCATTTGTATCATCCAAGAATTGTTCATTCATGTAATTTATTGGAGGTTTCCCCCTAGAAGTGGCTTATTTATAAGGCGTTGATATCTCTTTTCTTCTATTTTTGGAGCTGGTTTCACAACATTTGGTATCAGAGCTTTGGATTCTAGGGTTTTGCTGCTCCAAACAGGTCATCATGGAATTTTCACTATAACTTTTTTTCTACGAAGTTTCAAAAGCTGAAATTTTTAGAGTACGAAGCCGCAATCCTGAGGAACATTGTCGCAAAATTTCAGAGCTTTGTTCGCAATATTTTCGGAGATATGATCTATGGAAGTTAAGTCTTTTTGCAGGCTCCTCAATTTAACCTAAACAAGTCATCGCAGAATTTTCACTATAAATTTTTTTCTACGAAGGCTCAGAATCTGAAATTTTTAGAGCGCGAAGCCGAAATCTGGAGGAACATCGTCGCAAAATTTCAGATCTTGGTTCGCAAAATTTTCGGAGATATGGTCTGTGGAAGTTAGGAC